>JAZKJV010001052.1:120000-529456 GCA_037367405.1 Ottelia alismoides
TTTTAAAAAAAATAAAAAAACCGGGCGAAATGGGGCGGGGGGAGCCAAGTTAGCTCCCCCCAGGGGGCAGCCCCATTTATCCCATTATATATATATATATATATATATATATATATATATATATATATATATATAGGGTCATATGTGGCTGCCCCCTAGGGGCAGCCAACATGGCTGCCCCCGCCTTATTTGGGCAAAATTTTTTATTTTTTTTGAAAAATAACACCATTTACATTCATCCCTATATCCCTCCTATATACCATTCGAATTTCGTCAGAAACCGAGACTCCTACGGCCTCCATCCGGACAGTAATTTTTTAACGGTAACAGGATTTTTTTAAATCGATACCATCGAGATGGAGGCCGTAGGTGTCTCTGTTTCTGACGAAATTCGAATGGCATGTAGGAGGGATATATGGATGAATATACATGGTTTTATTTTTCAAAAAAAATAAAAAAAAGCCGAAAAATGGGGCGGGGGCAGCCCCATTTTTTCCATATATGTGTGTGTGTGTGTGTGTGTGTGCGCGCGCGCGCGCGCGTGTGTGCGTGGGTGTGTGGGTGCGTGCGTGCGCGCGTGCGCGTGCGCGGGCGCGTGCGCGTGCGCGTGCGCGTGCGCGTGCGCGTGCGCGTGCGCGTGCGCGTGCGTGTGCGTGTGCGTGTGCGTGTGTGTGTGTGTGTGTGTGTGTGTTGGATGGTTTGCATATGGTATAAACATGCAAATGGGTTGTTCGTTTAAGGAATAAAGAGGGATACTCCTAAATTGTCAGCATTTTATCCTGAAGTCAAAATGAGGAATAAGATTTCCCTTATTATTACTCTAACATAGGCCTCTCCCAGCAAAAAAATACAAATAACTAATACTTATCTAACAATCTTATTTAACATTACCAATTATCCATCATTATCCTCACCCGTCTACCAAATAGAGAATAACAAATAACTACTATTTCTCCTTCTTATCCTCTCCCTACAACCAAACACAAACACTGTCTTATCCATCTACGTTATTCATCTACCAAACAACCTCTAAATATATTTGCTTCCTAACAATTATATCAAATATGGTAAGATATAAAATTATGTTTCTACATGAAAATGGGTATACAAATTTGGATTCAGATATTTGTGGATCGCATACAATTATATACATATTAGTTCTAAGAGGGCTGATCTCGTGAGAGCCAAAAGTTGTGAGAGTATGAGAGAAGAGATGAGTAAAATCTAATGGTCCAGATTCACTTCTCATGCTCTCACAATTTTTGGCTCTGACTGGAGTTAACCTGAATAATACCGATCCCCGCGTTTAATTGGATTTTGTAGTCACACCGCTTCAAAAAATGTTGAAATAGAAGTCTGAAACAGAAATTTAAAAGAAGAGTGAACGTATCATTTTCAACCACCAAACATCGAGAAAAAATGCAAGGCTCTCGCTTGCTTGAGCTCGCGGATCAGCTATGTCAACGATGATTTTTTACAACATCCAAACTATTATTTTTAAAAGAAGCTTCAAGTCCACGTTTTTCATCAAAGGCAGTAAGCACAGCGTTGTTTCCTTTCCTTGTGTCAAAAACCAACATCTTTGTTTATAAATATAACTACCCGTGTTTCCAAATCACAGAAACGTCTCAGATAATATGTCACCGAAAAGAAAAGTTTATACGTCATCCACTGCCCATATAGTAATAGAAAATTATCGGCAACCTTCTTTAGAGGATAATAACAACGTTAAAAAAACAGGAGCAAGGACGACTTGCAAAGGGGGAAGAACCGTCTTTCTCAGACCAAACCTTTGAGCACATCAAAGGAATGGCTCCAGCCTCTCAGAGCATCCTCAAGCTGTTGGCCATCATGATCATCATCTCCTTCATATCCTCCGCAGCTCAGGCAAGAATGATGCACATGGAAGAATCAGATGAGGCAAAACCAGGTATATTAATCTTTTTATTAATCAGAGATGTCTTCCTAAGATAAGATGATAGCTCCCTAGATTACAGACATCAAGCAGGGATGGAGTACATAGATGTTTGGAACTTAATAATACAACAGCAAAGATAAAACCAATACCTACAACACCCAAAAGTTCATAGCCGCGGTGAGACAATTTCGCCCTGAAACAGAATCAAAGTTGAAAGAAACCAGTTGAATCAAGAGAGAGGAAAAAAAGGAATAAAGTCTTCCAGGTAATAACAGCCGCCTCAAAACAGAGGAGATATGTAACCATGTCCATAACCCTTTCATTCCAAGATGTGATAAAATATGCAGCAAGATTGTGATCCAAGTAACACAGAAGAATAGCTGATTCTGAATAATAATACTTGGTGGTGCACTTTAGTCTACTTTATTTTTTTCCTAGTTTATAAATCATGTTCCTGATCAATGCACAGATGAAGTCCGCGTCCATGACCAATGGAGCCCAGGCAACCGTTGGAAGTGTTGTGCTTGGCGCGAAGGGTACTGCCGTCTATGGTGCCGCAAACGACAGTGGTGAACTCTGAGTATCCCTCTCTACTGGATCATACTGTGGGCAGCCTGCATGTAAGTAAATAAGAAGCATGAAATTACATTACCCAGCAGAGCCCTGTAATATCCTACTTTGAGTCAATACTGTAAAGAATAATTCTTCCGTTTCTCAGTGGAAGTATGATTCCAATTTATGATATACATATATAAATCAAGCTTTTTTAATCTCCATGGCTCTACTAATGACCATTTTTGTTCCATGAAATTTTATTTTGTATCCTATTTCGTGGTTTGTCTGACTTAACCACCAAAAAAACAGGCGAAGGTTTGCAACTAGTTGTCTATAGAAAAGGTCAGCCCGACGTTGTCCATAGAAAAGAGCTGCACTCCCAACTGCTGAATAGCAATTTAAATAATGGCACTGAAAGCATCTGAAATAATATGATAAGATTCATAAAAAGCTAATATAAAGTATGAAATGGCATTGACCATCAAATAAAGATATGATGCAAATAAATGAAACAAGTTAATTTTTTGGGGTACATGATGCTTATGACATTTAAATTTTAACTTGTAACTCAAAAATTAGTATTCCTCCACCTATTTTACTTCAGGGGCTTGATCAATTCCTGCCCAAACCTGAAGCTTATGTCTCAGACTACCTCGAGGCTTGGACTCGTTAAAGGGACTGTTCGTCTTCCACCAGGTTTTTCCGTTCTTCAGAAGGTCATTCTTCGTACGATTTTCCTGTATTGAGTCTTCCTGTCATGATTGTATTTTTTCCCCTTCCTTGAGTGGATCGTTCGTCTTCCATTTGCTTCGATTGTATAACCTTCTCTGACTCTGTCAGCTAAGGAGGTACAGATGTTCTTCTTTCTTGGTTTTTTAAGTTTTCAGTGATTCTTCATTGTCTGTTGTAATGTCTGAATCATCTCATTTTCGTTTCAACTGAAATCCTTTTCCGAGAATTACCTTCTGATAGGCGATCGATCTTGGTTGTTCGATTGGGACCTTAGGTTATTATATGAGGTGTGAATTGTTCTTCATTTTTTGTTCTCTTTTACCAATTTCTTTGTTCTATATAGTATTGTTATTATTTTGTCCGTACTGGGCTGTTTTTATCGTTCATTTACCAGTTGTCAACTAATCTGTTTTTTTTATTTTGTTACTTAGATCCCTGTTTCTTTATCTATGCGATTGACATTGTAATGTATATATATTACAAATAATGGTGTGTTTCGTTCTCTCTTATATGTTTGTGATTGTTACTTTCTTGCCGTGATAATTTATTCCCGAAAAAAATATTACATAAATATTACATTTTTTCCTTTGTTAACATTAATGTTTAAGGATAATTTTAATTACATTTTTTTGTAATAGAGTTTTTTTAGATCGTAGTATATATACTAGATTCTTTTGTTTTTTTAAATCGGGTTATGCGGTTAGCCATGACTGAAAGATCCAGGGTAAATAAATTTCCATATGATGGACTGTTTCTCATGGATTTTCCTTATGCTGATAGTAAAATTATCTGTTGATACAACAGACTTTATAGAAAAAAGAAAATATATTCAAAAAAAGGTCTATGAACCAGGGTACCCCCTCCAAAATTGCTAAAGAGACCGCTCTTCGCATTAATCAATCATCTTAACATGATTATCTTGACTACCTTTATTTTTGAGTAAAATTCAGAATTTATTTTATTCACTAACTTCAAATTAACTGCAGCAAAGAACTTGCCAGCTCCTTAAACCCCCTCCGCCAGCTTGCAAGCAAGAAGTAAAACGTTGCATACGCCTTGGACGCCATCATTGTCTATGCTAAAGGACAAACCTTCCTTTTTGTTTAAATTAGCAACGAACATAATCCTAATCTACATGTTTTACAGCCATATGGTCAAGGCTATATGGGTTTTTATTTGCCTTTTCTTATGCCATTTTCCTCCTGTTGTTATACCAGCCTTCAGTACATGGTGGGGTTGAACTTTTATGTTTGCTCTCTCTTTTGATGAAATGAATCACACGATCGTTTCTCTTAAAAAAAGCATTCATATTATGCTTATTTATTTGAAAATTTTGACTAATTCCTTTTAAGGTGTAGTTGTGAGGGCAAGACCAACGTGGGCGTTGGAGATGAATAGTATCCCCATTCAACTTTTGGGACTCAAAGATGTGTGATTGACGGAATTATAAATGGTATTGGTGATAATTTGCTTCTCTAATATTTTGACCATGAAGTTTTCTTTGTGATGCAGTGCAAGTTAGTGATAGATATGCAGAGCGGAAAGATATCGCTTCCCATATTTCCTCGAATGTTTGATATTATGAAAAGACTACAGTAATCATTGTTCAGGCACACCTACAAGTTAAATTATATCTGACGTGCAAGCTACCAAAGCATAACAAATCTAAACAAAAATACTAGTTGTTATCCTGTATATTGTATCCATTCATTGGCAATCGAATAGAGAATAGCACGTAACTACCACTTATACATGCTTATCCCTCGGAATTATATCCCTATAAATGAATGAAAATGAGGGATACGACCAATTTATCCCTCCTTATCTCGCATCAGTAGGGGGGAAATCTCTGCAAATTGTGGGCTTTCCTCATTTTTTGCGAGGCTTTCCCCGAAGTTTTCCCTCGAATCAACCTACTAAATTTCATCAAAATCTTATGTTTATAACTACGTCATTTTTAGGTCAATAAAGAAGTCAATATTTAAGGACTTTACAACCAATTTAAAGGAAGAGTGGACGTTTGACTATTAAGATGAAGTAATTACAGACATCAACCTTTGATGAAATTTAGTGGATATGCACAGAATTAAGCCTAGATTGAGGTTAAAGCACCATTACAGCAGAGGATCTGTTCCCCTTGTCAAGGACTGAGCTCGCGACATGAAAAGGACTGTAGCGTCGAGCCTCTGTTGTGCTGTCTCCACGACGACGTCCAGTCTTCCCTTCATATTGTTGACACCGTCTCCAATGAATGAGAGTGAAAATGGTTTGAATTGCTATTAAGCCACCCCTCCCCCGTCTCCTCGCTGAAATTTCTCCTGTATTTCTCTACGATCCTCTCTCCTTCATGCTGTATCAATTTGAGCTCGTCGAACAAAGCTGTAGTGGCCGCACCACGAGTCAGATCCCTGCTCCTTGCTTCATCCACGATGCCGCCAATTATCTGCGATGTAGTCTCTGCCCATTGCACCCCAGATCACACATCCTGGAGCCCCTTGACCACTCTATCAGAAAAACTGTGTTCCCAAGGCAGATGCAATCCTAGTTGCTAACGTAGCCAGTGCTGCTGCTTCAGCCATGATGTTCTCTCCCTTCACGACCTGCCTTGCTCCTTGTATCTCCTTTTACCCAGAGATCAGATTTAAATTTAGCATGGAGTAGAATGATAAATCTAATGAGATCGGATTTGAGGCTTCTTCATATGCTTTTGTAACCTCCAGAGCTCAATCTTGTATGCTCCAAGATCACATACTACGAGACAACGGGATACATACTATGGATTCTGATTTTCTTAATGCTTTGGAAGGCCTACGTGTCACACTTCCATCTCTTGACTTTACATATTTTGCTAGTAAGGATACCATCTCCACTAAAGACTGGAATGCTTTGACGAGTTCCTTTTTTAGCAAAATCGTAAAAGAAATAGAAGTTGAGTTTGACGTGGCTGCTAGACAAAAAACAATTTTCTGATGTTTACAAGCAAAACATGCTCAAGAATTCCTTCTTGTCATTCTAATTGAGGAGCTTTCAATGCATGTCACACATTGAATATCGTACTATTCTCAAGTACCGCCTCATGATTCCTCTATTCCCAGCAGATGAAGCTTGTCCAATAAGGGAGACCGACTTAATGTCAACACCTAATTTCTTCCTTCGGTTGATTTTTTCTTTTACTTAGAGGTAGATTGTAATTGACACTGTTATCGTAACGTGTTTGGTAATCCTTGGAGTGTGTGAACAAATTAAACTCATGATGTATGTGGTGTTTAAAAGGATACTGAGTAGCATGAATAAATGGGATATGAAAGCAATATCCGAACTTAATAAATGGGATATGAAAGCAATATCCGAACTTGTAGAAAAATAACGAGTAATATTTCTTTCTGTGATGTTTTCTTTGACAAGGAACAGTATGGAAGCTGAGGCTGATGTGTCTATTTGATCTCTTTTAAAGATGTGATAATAAGCATTAACGACGGTAATCTAAATATGGGTACCACATAATTTCTACTGTATATAACTAACTAGATGCAGAATAGTCTTTGTAACAAAAATGCAGACGTTATTTGTTAACCTTTCTTTGCATTTCAGTTTGACCTAAAGAGTGATTTACTATTGAACTGGAAGAAAATACCACTAGCAAGATCAAGAGACATTACAATACTCTGCGGTGTTTGCCTGTGAAGACAGAATCAATGGACACAGCCATGACTGCGATGAGGTTCGCCGCATCCATCGTCCATCGTTTCGTGATGCCCGGCTAGTTTCTGTTTGAATGTCAGGCTCTACATAAGCCTTGTTTAGGAGTTCCGTAATGGTGTTTAAGGTATTATTGCAAATCAAGAATTCTGAAAATCTGCTCTTGAATTATGCTAACAGTGCATAACAATAAGTAGGAGTTATAAGTTTTCTCACAGGGCATTTAATTATCCAAATTGGCATTTAATTATCCAAACAACTTTGCTTTAAAAGCCTTCATTACCTCATAAACAAAGTCTACAAGATATGTTACTTTGGTTTTCTGCTTCTCGAAAACAACCAAATGAATTTCTATATTTTAGTGAGAAAAAACAGAAGAGGCCTTTACTTTGATTATTGGTTTCAACGAGATGGCTTCCTACCGTCGGTCAGGAAGGCTTGGGAAAGGTCACTAGAAGGAAACCCAATGTTCCGATGCACAAGTAAACTAAAAAGGGTCAAAAAGGAGCTCATGAATTGGGCAAAAGAAGGCAAGTCGAGATCAACCATGATTACAGAACTACGAGCCAAGCTCAATGTCACTCATGAAGCACTTGCATCAGATCCACACAACATGACCAAGCAAACAGAGGAAGGTCAAATCCGCTCCAGATTACACTTGTAAGCGAAGAGGAAGACGTGGAGACAACGAAGTTGCATCAGTTGGCTCAAAGATCGATCGACTAAGTTTTTTTGCTACAGCAACAAAGGTACGAGAAAATTTTAACGCAATTATCAAACTCTGATACACATGAGCGTATAACTTACAAAACATGGCAGAACTCAATAAGATAGTCATGGACCTTTTCAATGACTTATTAAATGACAACCAATCTCAAGGGGAGATGTGATATGGCCATTGATATCCAGAATAAAAAGGTGACAGAAGTGGAAAATACCATGATCCGGATAACTCACTCCCTATTGGAAGTGGAGGAGGCAATATGGAGCACAAGGACCTGATAAGGCCCCTGGTCTGGACGGATCTAATGCGAAGTTTTTCCGACGATGCTGGCACATAATTGGCAAGGACTGATTGTAGCGATTCAATTCTTCTTTGAGGGTGTTGGAATGGTTGGAGAACTCAATCATGCATTCGTCGTGTTGATCCCTAAGGTGCATAATATTCAATCTATTAAAGACTTCCATCCCATAGCATGCTACAATGTAATATATAAAGTTATTTCCAAAATCTTAGCAAGCAGATTGGCGAAATTGCTCCCCCGACTCATCTTGTCGAATCAAGGAGCTTTCATACAAGGAAGATTGATCTCTGATTGTACTATGCTGGCACAAGAATTCAGGCAAGGTTTTCACATGCGTGGAGCAGTGCGTCAAAGTTGATATCTCGAAAGCTTATGACATGGTGAATAGGGAGTTTACTGGTTACTTCACCAAATAGGATTTCATAATGATTGGATAAAGATGATTTGGTAGTGCAGTCGCCATCCTACAATCTCTCCAATTGTCAATACTCAATAGCACCCCGATTGACTTCATACATACTTCCAGTGCTCTGTGACAACTACAAGGTGATCCCTTGTCTCCCCTACTATTCACTCTTATTATGAATGTCCTATCATTATTAGTGGAGTTTCAAGTTCAAGGTGGAAGAATTTCGATACCAAAATTGGAGGAGTTCAATTCCCATCCTACATGTTATCTACCGACGATGTCCTATTCTCTAAGGCAAATATCCAGAATGAAGAAGCCTTGAGAAGCACACGAAAAGTATTTGGAGATCTATCAGATTTGAAGATTAATGCAAATAAAAGCTGAGTTTACCTATCTTAAGGCGTTAATGAAAGATTGGCCATTGTATTGAAGCTTAGCATGATAGAGTGACACCTTCCTTCAACATATTTTGGTACACCCCGCTTTTCAGGCAGAAGCACTAGTATCATCTTCCAACAAGTTGTAGACAAGATAAATGGAAGGCTTGGGGCTTGGAGGAGGAGAATGCTCTCAAAAATGGGAAGAATCAACTAGCAAAATGGATGGTAAAAGGACTTCCACAATTTTGGTTAGAATGCACCATTCAACTAAAGAAAAATGCATCATACGTTCGACAATGATTGTTTTCCAAAAGAGGAAGGAGGCTTGGGTCTTAAAATATTGAAGGAGGTGTCCTTAACAATAACATGTAAGAAGGTACATCGTTTTGTTACTGGGGGAAATATATCTATTTGGAGTTCGTGGATGCAGAAATGGTATGGGACATATGACAAGTTTTTTACAACTCAAAAGCATAGTGGGGACTCAAGGGTTTAGAATACTATGCTTAATATTAGACCGCTCCTTATTGGGAAATTTACCACGATAAGAAGTGAAAACTACTATGCATGGATGTGGCCTATTAATAAACATGATACATCATTGGTGAAGGAGATGCTAGATCTTATAAGAGTACATGGTATCCGTGAACCTACACTTCAAGCTATTGGAGAAGGGGACAAGTCCCCAAATGAGGATGCACACTTCTTTTAGCTTGGTGCAACAAACTTTAAGAAGGATAGATTGGCGTCATGGGGGATTGTAGCTAACATGGAATGCTCGTTATGCAGTAAAGGAGAGGAGACATCCACTCATCTTTTCTTCCAGTGTGAGTTTATGGCTAATGTTTGGGAGGAAATCATGGATCAAAGATTCTAAATCCAAAATCTAATCTTAACATACTTACAAATACAGTAGATTGGCAGTTAACGGTCAAACTTGTTTGGAGATGAGACGTACCGTTGAAGCAATTGTTTGGCGGGTATGGCAAGAGAGAAACAAAAAAAATCGTAAGAGAACTTTGCGAAAAGCAAGAGACATCAAGAGGGATTTGGATTTATGATCTTAGTAATACGCTTGTATTCCTCAATGTGGTGGTAGGAATGTAAAACTAGTTGTGTATTTTACCTTGTATTTTTACAACAGTAAAGATTATATTCTGGTTCAAAAAAATTATTTTTTTATTCACTGTTACATATCACTATACCGATGAATATTATTCCTTACAAAATTTCATTGGATAAAATTACATAAATTCAAATTTTGTGTTATCGAGGATTTAATATAAAAAGGTGACTTATTTTAGAGTTAGGTGTACCGTCTCGGGCTTAATTAGATGTGAGCAGTAATCCGGAAACATTGGCACTGAAAATTTGTTAATTACACACTTTATGAGTGTTCGATGTGGGACTATTTCGGTGTATTACAACCTCCCCATTTTACATGCACCTCATCATTCTTGTGACCAAGGTTCAGGAAAGCGGTATGCGTATGCGTTCGGTCAGGTCACTGAATAGCGATTAAGCGGTATGCGGGGGCATATGCGGGGTATATGCGGTTCTACGCGGTTTTCTAATTTTTTATTTAAAAATAAATAAATATATGCAAAAGTGACTACAACTGAACAAAAATTATGTATAATTGTGGTCCAACAGAAGTTCTAAGAAAATGACTTTCATATATAGCTCAAAACAGTCTCTATCAACAAATATTAATGCTTCAATAGAAAAGTTAGCAGACATAATAATTGACAACAATCACCAAAATATTTAAGTTTCCAAAAGAAAACTGAAACACAAATAGCATTAGTAGAGTACTAATTAAAATAGCATAAGAAAACAGAAATGTTCAGGCGATAATATTCTACATATTACAAAGAAATCCTAATCCATGTCATCATCAAATTCCACTTCGGTATTGTCTTCATCATCTTCACTTTCTTCCTCAAATGGGAACTCTTCCTCATTTAAGCCCGGCGACGAGGTTGAACCAGCAGCATGCCTTTGGCTTCTTCTATGTTGTATCAAATCTTCTGCACCAGTTGCATCAGCCACTAGGTTCCACGTCAACCCCGATCCTTGGAATACCTCATCTTCTTCATCTCCCCCACCAATCCAATCTCTCACGTGGGTTCTATCATTTGTGGCAAATGGATCACTACGTTTTTTAAGATGGCGATCTCTCAACTTGGCGTTGAATCTGACATACACCAAGTCGTTTAACCGCTTGAATTCAAGTTTGTTCCTTTTCTTCGTGTGAATCTACAAAATAAAGATAAACATATCATTTACCACCTCATTAATGATGCATAATATTTGACATGTGTGGCATCAATTTTACAGTCTTACCGCCTCAAAAGTGCTCCAATTCCTTTCACAACCCGAGGAAGAGGCTGTCAACTTTAGAACTTTCATTGCCATTTCTTTCAAATGTGGAGTTTCCATGCCATGCAATCCCCACCAACGGGCTATTTATAAAAACAAATAAGTAATAATAGTTAAATATATAAGTCTATGAAACGTAATGAGATAAATAGTAATACTTAAATATATAAGTGTATGAAATCTAATGAGAATTTATACCTGGATTGAAATCGTCATCAATGATGGACCTCTGTTTGACAGCCAAAGGTTTGCCAAATGATCCTTCTGCCCTTTCATATAATGGCAATTCCTTCCTAGTGATGATATCTTGGATATCTAAATCAGGATAGAAAATATCCATGCAATCCAAGAATCCCTTCAGAGCAAGACCTTCCCTCTGGATTTGATCATTGTCCCTATAAAAGAAATAGGGATTCAAAAAATATGCAGCAAGGTGAAGGGGGCTATCCAACCTCCCTTTTGACTTTGAATCAACAGCATCAACAAAATATTTGTAAGATGCTTCCACATCTTTGAAAATGCTCATGATCTCCTTTCTTGCATCTTGCAATTCACCGTATACAAACCCCATAGCTGGTCTCTTATCTCCATCAACAATTCGCAAAACATGTACCAATGGAGAAAAGATCTTCAAGGTCAAAGAGACTTGAGTCCAAAATGAAGGACTCAGAACTATGGCCGAAGCCATTTCCCCCTTCTTCGTCTGGTACCATTTACACGCTCTCCATTCATCAGAAGAAAACATAAGCCTCAACTTGTCCTTCTTGTCCATCACTGATTGCAAGGTGAGATATGTGGTAGCAAATCTTGTTGTACCTGGCCTCACTATCTCCCCCTTTTGCGTAAACTGTCTCATCAAACTCAATGTTTTTGCATGACTGTATATGAAGACAGTTAATGTCCTTGCCTTTGTAATTGCAGCTTTCACCTTGGACTCTTTACCGATCTCCTCAAGCATAAGATCGATGCAATGTGTCGCACATGAACTCCAGAAGATCTGTGGGTACTTGATTCTCAAAATTCTGCCAGCAGCCATATTTGCAGATGCATTGTCTGTCACAACTTGGACTACATTGTCGGGCCCAACTTCCTCAATGGACTTAAGAACTAAGGAAGCAATGTAGTCGGCAGTATGAGAATCTGCAGATGAGTCAATTGACTTCAGAAAACTGGTCCCAAGCTCACAGTTGACGCAGATGTTCATGATGCTCCTTCCCCTCCTATCAGTCCAAGCATCTGTCATAATGGAGCATCCAGAACTCTTCCATGAATTACGATGCCCTTGCAAGAATTCGTGTGTTTCCTTAACCTGTTCCTTCAAAAGTGTTTCTGTGAGCTCATAATACGTTGGAGGCTTGTATGACCTTCCATACTGCCCAATTGCTTCACACATTCGGAGAAAGGAGTCACTTTTGACAACATTGAAAGCAATGTCATTGTCATAGAAATACTTTGCCACGAATGAATTTACACGTGCACGTTCCTCCTTGGCAAATGTATCTTTGATTGTGGATTGGCGGAGATTCTCTACATGCTCATCTTCTGCTAAAGTACGGGGCCTTTTCCCATCCCTCTCTTCATCAAGCAAGGGCTGATTCATCTTGATGGAGACTTGCCCTTGAATGTCTTTCATCCTCATGGTCTTCTCATTCCTTTTCACTTTAATTTCCTCCATGTTGTCCATGATTTCTTTCTTCACCTCAGGAGTCACTTTGGGACAAGATGCCGTATTACCTTTAATATGCGCCAAATGTTGCTTCATGCGGTTGATTCCTCCAGTCACAACCTTCCGACATAATCGGCAAGTGACCATGCTAGGAGTACTTGGATTCGCCAGAAAAGCATACTTCCATCCCGGATCATTGGATCCAGGAGGAACAAAAAAATCTGATGTATCACTCCTCTGAATAGGAGCCTCACTTCCGCTTCCAGCTCCAGGTGTAGGAGAAGAAGCGCTGTCAGATGGTAGTCTGGAGGCCATAGTTTCCTAACATTCAATCATAATCACAAAACATCAACAGTAAACACATGATAATGTTGCAGCTCTGAAATTTTAGGGACCTGAGCAATCAATATTTAATAAACAATCTGACATGAAGTACAACATAAAAAGAGTTTGATCATATAAAGAGTTTCTCATTCAGCATAAAAATATAAACAAAAACTTTAATATGCATATAAGGAGTTTATGTAAAAGGTGATGTGCCATTGCCGCCGATCATTACCGGTAATGATCGGTGGGACTCTACCGATCATTACCGGTAATGATCGAGAATGATCGGGATGATCGATATTGATCGATATTGATCGAGAATGATCGGTGGGCCTCTACCGATCATTACCGGTAATGATCAAGGATGATCGATAATGATCGGTGGGACTCTACCGATCATTACCGGTAATGATCGAGAATGATCGGGATGATCGGTATTGATCGATATTGATCGAGAATGATCGGTGGGCCTCTACCGATCATTACCGGTAATGATCAAGGATGATCGATAATGATCGGTGGCGCTTCTACCGATCATTGCCGGTAATGATCGAGAATGATCGGGATGCCTCTACCGAGAATGATCGACGTTGATCGATGATGATCGGGAATGATCAGGGAGCCTCCACCGATCACTACCGGAAATGATCGGGGATGCTCGGGAATGAAGGCAATGATCGAGGATGATCGGAAATGATCGGTGGGCCTCTACCGATCATTACCGGTAATGATCGAGGATGATGGATAATGGTCTGTGAGGCCTCTACCGATCATTGCCGGTAATGATCGAGAATGATCGGGGTGCCTCTACCGAACATTACCGGTAATGATCGGGGTGCCTCTACCGAACATTACCGGTAATGAATTGATCGGTATCATGAGTTCTCACAATATGTCTTAGGATCAATGTCATTAGATTAAAATAAAAGCAAATAGCAATTGTACAAGATGTGAGGCGGAAGATACATAATGAGATTTTAGAGTACCTGTGACAAAATAAGATACATAATGAGATTTTAGAGTACCTGTGAGGAGGCGGAAGAGACGGGAGGAGGCGGAGGAGTCCGGTGGAGGCGTTGGCGCTCGCGAGCCGAGTGCTGGTTAGGGGCGAAGGAGGAGGCGGAGGAGGCGCAATAACTGGGACTGGGAGGAGGAAGCGGAGTAGGCGGAGGAGCTTGGAGGAGGCGACAGAGGAGCTTGGAGGAGGAGGCGGAGGCGCTTAGAGGAGGAGGCGATGGAGGCACCAGCAGGGAGTATCGGAGGAGGCGATGGTCGATTAGGAGCTTAGGGCAAATGGGTATCGCGGTGTCGGGGTAGAAGGGTTAGGGCAAATGGGGGTTTCGACTATCGGGTAATCGGGTTGGAGCAACTGAACGCCATGCGGCGCTTGGTCCGCATATGCGGCCGCACATCCCGCATATGCGGGCCGCATATGCGCCAGACCCGCATAACACGGGGCTTCAGCAATGCGGTGCGCCTTAAGGCCCGCACACGCATATGCGGCCGCATATGCGGCCGCACAGACCGATTTCGTGAACCCTGCTTGTGACATGGCTCAACACTTAATTTAAAACTATAGTAGGAGTTTATCTACCTTTCGGATAACCTTCTCCCCTATTAGAGGAAATACATTTTAATACTTTGTAAAAGGTGACAAGCTTTGACTTGATTTGTTATTGAAAAAAATTGGCTATGACAAATTGTTAAGCTCATGCGTAATTGAAATCGTTAATAACCATTCAAAATGCTTGAAGCTCAATTTGTCTAGTATCCCACACCACTTATATTCCCACCAACACTTTATGAGTTTTAGATATGGGACTATGTTCTACATGTTCACTAGGATTCCAAAACTAATACATGTCATCAACATTAATTTTTCCACCAAAATGACCAATTAACCTTACAAATATCATAAAAGCAATCCAAAGTTTTGATATAGTTATATGTCATCTTTAGTATTATTTTAACCTAGGTTACGATAGCAATAGCAACAAGTAACAATATAGTAAACTAGATACACTCTTTTCTAAAAAAATGTTAAATTTAGCTAAAAAGAACACACGTATAACATTAATTTTTTCATTTAATAAAAAATAATAAATCCAAAGGTATGAAGTGTATGCCTCTTATACAATTTAGCTTTGTTCTCTTTATGCTTGAAACTAGTGTGAAGCCCGTGCAAAGCATTTTAGCTGCACGGTTTCCAATAGGCATGGTAAAGTTAATGTTGCTTCTCCTGAACGGAATGAAATCATCGCACGCCCATGCAGTGTGCGATTATCGGTGCTTGCAAGGAATAAACATTATGGATATCGTATAAATTATCAATACTGAAGGTTATGACAATAATGTGAAATTGGTTATAAAGAGGATTAGTAGAAGGGCAATATCAACAACAAACAACTATATAAATCTTTTAAAAGAAACGATCATCATTCATTCATTCAAAACAGAGGAGGCCAAAGGGCCGAGGATCATAGCAAGGAACCACAGTACAAATAAACAACTATACATATGATTGAAAGAGAGTAGAATTCTCATCTTGTTTTATAGGAAGTGGAAATCTTCAGAGGCTAAATTTTACTGGTATGTGTGCGTTCTGCATGTGTTTGTGTTAATGTATTTGTTTTATGAGAGAGATGATGGGAATCTAAAGGTAATAATGCTTCTGGACAGGTTAAAATGATAGAAAACATGACGAGGTTTTCAAAAGACATTTCACACATATTTTGGCAGAAGATGGAGACATTAGATTTTGCTAATCTTACGGATGTCGATCAGATCAGGAACTTATAGGTTTTCGTGCCATCTGTCTGTGAAATGATGATAAGTATGTTAGTGACATCGTTAGTAAAGGTAAATGGTTTATGATGATGTGTTACATCAAGGTATATAAAAAAGATGTACCTTGTCTCAATGTTCATCTAGAGGGAAATTTCCTACAGGAGACATTGGCAGGACTTTAATTCAACTCAACAGTATCGGTGAAATTTCATCATAGTACACAAAGAATAAAATTTCTCCATTTACACATATGGGACGTATATACTATTTCTGCGCAGTTGTTCGTGATGAATAGCATTAGAGCATGCGACATCCTGGGCAAGAAGAGTGTATGTGTTCACTTAGTTACTATGAGCACAAAGAAGATGGTATGTTAGCATTTGTAATTCAGAAATACTGACTTCGAGGATATTCTTAGCAGCATCTGCAAAAGTGATAGCATATGCACGAGATGTGCCATCTGTACCATCAACTTTAAATTTCAGTTTGTGTATCGAGGGATATTGTAAGTAATTTGAGAAGAGGTGGAGATGAAATGTAGTGCAAACTTGGTTGAGTAGGTTACCATGAGAATCATATTGGGTTTCATGCATCACAATTTAAGCAGTTGTCATTTTCATCTAATGTGTATGTGTTGCAACATAAACTGCAAACTCATACCATAACTTAGTGTTTGCGAAGATTTTTGTGACAGTTGCACTGATTGTATATGTCATGGACAGTATAGTAAAGTAATGAATAAGAGATTAGCGAAACGAATACGTGGAGAGAAGTTGGTGAAATGAGTGAATTGGCAGTGGAATGAAAAATGGGAGTGTGATGTACCTGCAGCGGGGAAGCTTTGCATGCTTCAATAATACCAGCAATCGAAGTTGTGGTACTTGGAAAATGCGGCAATCATGTTTTGCAATAGTTGTGGGAACTATTTGTTTGTTTTGAACTTCCTATGCAGAAAGCCTGCAACAACTTATGTAAGAAAGTAAAAAAAATAATAGCGACGATGAAATATCATGAGTTGTAAATAAGTGTGAATAAAATGGGATCTATGGTGAGAGTTAAAACCATGAGATGAGGCATGTCGTCTCTTGCACTGTTGGATGGTTGCACAATACTACAGAGTAACAAGTGTAAATAATCTTTTTTTAATATCAACAATCACAACCAGCTAAAATTAAAAAATGCAGTTCTATAGACAATAGATGACGCAATCTGCACACAAGAATATGGTGCAAATGCAAACCAGGGTCACTGTGGCTGCATCAGGTTGGGGAACAACACGGAGGATGGCATGGTGATAATGATGTTGTCACCACCAACTTTTGGAGGATGGCGTGGTGATGACGATGTTATCGATGATTGCCCAACTTTGTACAGACAAAATCATTAGAAACTGCAAGGTAGAATGGAGAGCACCGAAGTCAATGATGGGAAACCATAATGTTGGTGGTGAGAGTGGCGCAACAAGATCCGGAATGGTTGGAGGTGAACCTCAGGATGGGGATGATGGTGTGAACGGTAGTGATGAGTGTATTTCTGTGTAATGAGAGGAAAACAGAAGGAAAGGGGAATCAAGAAGGAAAGGAAGTGCTAGAACCACTTAATGGGCTGGGGGTAGAAGCAGTGAACTCAAACTCCAAAGACCAAGGTTCAACCTCACCCTCTCCCCCCTTGACCAGTAAAAATCAGGTAACTGTTGATACAATTTTGGTCATCCACAGATGATCTAACGGTCCATGCTACCTCTTCTCCCCTCAAAATCATTGTTGTGACTTGTGAGTGGTATTTTCGGGATCAGAAGAAACAAAACTTTACAGGAAAAAACAG
This sequence comes from Ottelia alismoides, assembly GCA_037367405.1. Classification (NCBI taxonomy): domain Eukaryota; kingdom Viridiplantae; phylum Streptophyta; class Magnoliopsida; order Alismatales; family Hydrocharitaceae; genus Ottelia; species Ottelia alismoides. Next base: position 137,705 of record JAZKJV010001052.1, read on the forward strand.
GAACAATTAAATCAACCGTGGATGGCCAAGATAGCCACAGCATCCCCCTCCAGTAAAACACCTACAATATCTTTAAGGAGAGGGAGAAGAAAAAAAGTTCATTTTTTTCTTTATTTTTTGTAATGCAGACAACCTCCAAAGCCCAATATACATGCCTTTAACAAAATAAAGGGAAAAATAAAACCCTTATAACATCCTACCAACATTTTTGAAAATGAGAACTAAATAATATATGTATAAATCAAAACAAAATTCTATTTGAGAAGAGACCTCCGATCATAGAAAGTGCCGGGAAATTCAGGATAGCCACTGTATTTCGTCTCCAATGGCATGTCCCTTGCAGATTCCTGCCACAAGTACGATTGCATCAAAGTGCTGAAGAAAAAAAGTAACAGTGGAATTCCTAATACAAATAAATTATAAAAGCAAAGGTAGACAACAGAAAACCGATATTCACATGGAAACGATGAAGCAAAATGGCAGATACCATCACACAAATACCATGCTCAGAGTTCGGCACTAGTTTGCAAAACAAAAAAATGGTGATTCAATAAGTGGAACTGCTAACTTGAGAGAATATTGGAAGAACTGAATGACAGGTGCTAGAGAGAAAATCTATTCCATTCTGCATTTCTGTCTAAATCTCTGCCTCCCCATTCAACCTCCGGCTCCTTGTCCTTGTCCTGGATGATTTTCTGACATGCAGCCAGTTCCTCCAACTCCGAGGAGACAATGGTAGTCATTCTCCCTAACAATGCAACTGGCAGCCTCCTACGCCTCTTAATGCCAGGTGGACCAATGCTCACGCACTACTTTCTAGAATCAAACTTCATACAGCTATGTCCCTGCACATATTATTCAACTATATCGTGGGTTTTACCCCTTTTCAACATTGCCCTGGCAGGGGCACACTGGTGCCCACTTATGTTATGATGATTGGAAACTGTTTAACCTTCAATTCGGAAAAATGGTAGAACTCAAACTGTTTTTAAGATAAAGATTTAGCATGGGATCTCAACCAAAATTATTAAAAAAGTCAACGTTTACACTTGGTGACACAAGATAGTACAACACTCCCATACTATACAATATGCCACACTCTAGTCTATAGTATCATAGCAGATGGCACAGGGTGAAAATCTCATACCAACTTTTTGAAATCTACACGACCAGCATTTGTCCCTGCTGCAGTAACCAGTCCTTTCCCCATGTAGAACAATCACAAGCACGCTCCACTATTCTGCACTTAGCTTGCTCACGCACCCACAGTCCACGTCTTCTCTTATGGTATGGGATTTTTTTATAGAAAGAAGACAAATCCATTCATCATTTTAAAAACCTCAAATGATTTATACAACGACTAGTGGCATCAGAGAACATGTTCATTTAATACACATAAGTGACATACAAAGCTCCACGAGCCCAGACCTCAAAATACATCAAGAAAATTTTTTCATCCTCCAAGATGAGAAAGGAGAAAGACCAACCCACATTTGCATCCAGAGCTCAGAACAAAAACTTCAACCAAAAAATACCAATCGCCAAACAGAGAGACAAGGATAGCTCCCGAGTTGTGTTCAACCAACTTTTTTCAGCTTTTAACATGGCCTCAAATTTCAGCGAAATTCGATCGAATTTCTGTTGAATATCGATATCCAGTCGAAATCGAAATTCGATTGAAATGACCGAAATGATCGAAATATGGGGGTCCTAGTACAAAAAATGATCAAAATTCGGATCGAATTTCCACCGAAATTCTGTTTTGGTCAATACCGAAATGGTGACCGAAACTGACATTTAGGGCCTTGGCTTTTAACACCCAGTACCAGAGTATGTTTGTTTATAACGACTTTTTAGTTGTGTGGTTCCGATACTTTCAAGGTTTGTAATTGATGCCTCCAGGTTCCCTGCAAAAGCTGACATAAAAAAAACTCGCAACAACCAGTAGTTGCCTGTCTATGTAGAAAATCCAGAGACAATTAAAGATTAAATTTAGAATAAAAGAGCATGATTTATTTATTCATCAAGGCCATTATTAATGAAAGAGCCTCTAAAAGTCCTGGTGCATCAAGCTTTCCGAGTCCTTGGATTACCCTTTGTCGTTTTCCTTATATTCTGGAATTAAGAAGTTGTGGCTGGGTTTATTCTAATTGGTATATTTAGTAACCTGACAATCTAATTGGTATATCTACTAGCCTGACAAACGATGTCGTAAATCTACATTCTCCCAATACATGTACTTGAATGTTTATGCAGGAAATTCACAGGCGCTTGATGTTAAATTTGAATAAAAGAACATGGTATTATCCACTAAGACCTGTGTACCGACAAAAGCGCCTTTGAAAGCCTTGGAGCATCAGGCTTTTCATATGTGCAACCACGCTGTGGCAACCTTGGATCTTTCAAGCCCCCGGAATGTTGTCACTTTCCTTATATTTAGGATTAAGAAGGTTATAAGTTTAAATTAATTGGAAAATCTAATAGCCTAAATATCGACATCGCAAGGCCAAATTCCCCCAACGAATAATCCAAAGTTCCCAGTTACTCTCACATAGGAAGTAGCGGTTCACGCAAACTGTTTTAAATTTCCGGATCTGATCCTGTGCGATAATATTCTTATGTCTGCACAGCCATAGGAAAGAGCTGATGTTTGAGTGGAATGATCTTGACCATTACCACTGGTGTTGAGGAGTTTTCGCGTGGGGAAATTTACCCTATCAAATTCAACGTGTGGGTTTGCATTAAAGTCCCATAGCTGTCTTTCTAACAATTAAGTTTGCTCTAGAAGTGAGTAACCAGCTCTCCCTTCTGACGCATTCAGCCAAATATTTCTAGGATTAACTTTAAGAGCATGATTAAGAGTGGCAAACCAATCAGCTCGACCACAAGAAAATCTTACGCAACAGCCAAAAATCTTAGATGTCCGTTGAAGGGTGCAAGCATGTTTAGGAGTGGAGGGTTCCCTAGCCCAGCATCATCGGATCCTACGGAACAGCCACAAGAAAATCTTGACATACAAGGGAACCCTCCACTCCAAAACATGCTTGCACCCTGCAGTGCATATTCCTGGATCAAAAACAACCTATAGACATCTACGTTTTCTTCACCGAGGAAGTTCCTATCTGCCCAAATTTAGTAGTCAATCCCACTGGAAAGGCCGCCTATAGAGGAGAGAGACCAAGTCATCACCGGAAATGCAGACCCACTTTGATTACTGAGCTTGAAACGGAAAATCACGGACCACACCCTATCAACCCAAGCAACACCCAAATGAATCTCCGTATAAACACCAAACCAAACAATCCAGGGAATTGAAACATAATTTTAATATTAAATTATTTATTGCACACAGAAAGTTTCTTTTGATTATTGCTTTAATGAAAATAACTAGAATAATAAGTGTTGCAAGTAGGTAAATATTAAAGAGGAGCTGAGCAATGCAATTTTGTAAGGGAGAAAATTTTGACATTCCATCTACAAAGTTATGAGTTCCATCTTATTACTTCTTCTATAGTCAGATGCCACATCATTTGCACGGTGCTCAGAAATCCTCGCACTCCAACGGACGTTGGGGTGTAGCTTTGTCATTGTTCCTTCAAGTGCCACCCAATGCCTGATCTCATGCCAAAGGGAACCCATGTCCTCCAATCTTTTCATGTGATTTGGTACTTAGTCACCTGCAACAGAATCCTTCAAAACTTGTCAATGTAGGCTTCTGACAACCCATTTGTGTGCATTACCATGCACGTATGGTCATGCTCGGGGTCAACAGCTGCAACAAGTTCATATGCCTCTACGGATCATCTTGCACCAATATGCACTTATGACCTTGTGTGTACAGGCATATGACTGCATCGTGTTGCTCCCCCAACGTGCACAATGCATCTTTGCGGATGCCATCACTACTCTCCTAAATGTCTCAACAAGAGTATCCGATATCATCTATATGTACTTGATATACCAACTCTGCCAAGGGCTCCCCAACATTGTGCATCTAAAGCATGTGGTCTCATGTGGGACCCTTCCATTGCCATGAACTTGATGACAAAAGGGAGCCCCCCAAGACTCTTGTATATAGACGTTGAGATATACGTCCATGCAACTTCCCTCTAGAGTGCCATGTTGTGCATGTGCATCAGTGCATGTATCTACCATCGTACATCCATAGACATCTCCAGATACGGATCTTTGGAGAGTGATAGTAACCAATATACTACAACCTACACACTCACTTCAAAGCACCATAATAACTACCTTACCAAAGATATACATATACATTCCACTCTTGCCTACTCCCAAGTGCCCCACTTCTATCCCAACTACGTGATGCCATCCAACAAGTCTACTATAGAGATTAAGACAATACCATGACCTTTAAGAATGCGGCAACAAATTCAGACAAGTACACCCTATCCCCCACCTAAATGATCTGGTGGTAGAAGCAGTGGGCTCCCACTCCAATAATGACCAATGTTCTAACCCCATCTTCCCCCTTAACATGTTAAAACAAAGTACACTCTATCTCAATTACGAGCATCAATATTTGTATGTTCTATGGAATCACAACATGTCATATGAAAGATCTTTGTCAACACCCTTTTCCTTGACCAATCACCTAACTAAAGTTGAAGACTTACCCAACACCCAGATGCCTAACCAAACACCCAGATTACCATCGTGCGTCCATAGATATCTCTAGATGCGGATCTTTGGAGAGTGATAGTAACCAATATACTGCAACCTACACACTCACTTCAAAGCACCATAGTAACTGCCTTACAAAAGATATACATATACATTCCACTCTTGCCTACTCCCAAGTGCCCCACTTCTATCCCAACTACGTGATGCCATCCAACAAGTCTACTATAGAGATTAAGACAATACCATGACCTGAGAATGGGGCAACAAATTTGGACAAGTACCCTCTATCCCCCACCTAAATGATCTGGTGGTAGAAGCAGTGGGCTCCCACTCCAATGACCAATGTTCTAACCCCATCCTCCCCTTTACATGTTTAAAAAAAGTACACCCTATCCCAATTTCGAGCATCAATATTTGTATGTTCTATGGAATCACAACATGCCCTATGAAAGATCTTTGTCAACACCCTTTTCCTTGACCAATCACCTAACTAAAGTTGAAGACTTAGCCAACACCCAGATGCCTAACCAAACATGCCACCAAAGGCAAAACCTACACCAAATCCATCTAGAGAATCAAAGACTTACATGACAACCCTGTTGTCATGCCTGAGAAAACATTTCTCCCGTTACACACCCTCATATCTTCCCACACAACCCTTCCTCTATTACTAAACATTCACCGACCACTTGGCACCATGTTCCACAATCCTACCTGCCCAAGCCACATTCCTTCTTGATCCCCGGTATGACCTCCCTCTTTACCATGCATGCACCCCTCCCCAACCCCTAGATGTCCTTCACGCAACCCCCTACATGCAACCCCCAACCTGCACCTTTGTATGCATCTTGAACACAGACGTATAGAATAAGAACACAATTATGGAAATAGAGCCCAACAAGATCAATCGATCTGCTTTGTGCAACAACTTCGTACTACATTCCCTTAATCCTCATTTCAACCTCCCCGTCATTGAGTGTCTACTCTTCTCCATAAGGGACTTAACATCCTTAAACCCAAATTAGCCACTGGAAATGGCATTACTCGATAGCCAAACTTCTCACACTGAAGCTTTGATGTAGTTCATGTTAAAGACGATGAAAGCAAAACTTTCAAACATCGGTGTGAACCCAAACCCTCCTTAAAAAACATCTATTAGCGCACTAACTCATCATGAATGTACCTCTATCGATGCATTAAGTAATTGAAAAAAACTCCTAAGAAAAGAAATTTGTCTATTTCATTTTTTGAGGGCTAACTAGAAAGTGCAAAGATTCAACTACTATTATGCACGGATAAGGCCAGAGCATGGGCAATTTTATCATCAAATATTCATCACCAAATTGAAAGAACATAACTTATTAACCCTTATGCAATTTAATTGGTTTCGCAACAATTACTTGGCCACAACAAAGTTAATCAGGCAACTCATTAAATGACTGTGAATTAACAAAATTCAATGTAGAGAACTAAGTTGTCCTTTAAGTCGAGGACGGCAAGAAGTGCAGGGACAAATGAAAAAACAAATACGAATTTACTCCCCATGTTATATAGGAATACATACATGAATCAAGACCTCCCTATATTCATAGCTAGCCAACATGCATGAGGAAGCCAATCAAATAATAATTCGCCTCAAATATCAATGGCATCCATGTCCTATGACAATGACCTTCACAAATGTTCACGGCGCGATATGGGGGAAAACGTGTAACATATATCGCCAATATCAAGTGAAATATATTAAAAAACAAGGAATTTTCAGCATTTGCCATATCGTTGATATTTCAACCAAATGTCAACAATGTTGGTGATATAGTGCTGACAAACCACCAATAACTTGAAAAAAGATATATACTCATCAATGTTGTATATCTAATAGATATATTGTTGTTAACCCCTCTCAAACATCTCGTTTTGAATCCCTTATAGTGCTTGCTAGAGACATCTTAATCTCTTAATTCCCCTCTACCATCTCCTTGTTCCACAAAGGAAGAATTGTATAAAATTCCCATGAATTTGGAACAACCCCCGTTAACCCTTACACTCACACCACCTAAAAAATAAAGCTAACGAGTAACAACCCATGTAAGCAGTTGTCGCAATATAACCAAACTCCCTATTAGCCAGGAAAGTTAGAATTAAATCCTTCCTACCCAAAAATCAAAAGACCAACCTTCCCATCAACCCTTTAGGAATGAAACCCATCATCCTCACGCGAGTCTTTATGCCTCCATCTCACACAAGTCTATTGTGATTCCTAAAGAATGACCATGCCCACCCCTTTCAAAATGCACCAACCTAAGACTCCTTGCCTCCATAAAATATAATACATTCCATAACATAACCAAGATCAATCCTCCCCAGAAACCCTATGTGGTTGCACCCCCCACCCCACACACAACAATGCACACTTCCCTTTTAGGAGACCGATCACCTCCTCTGCCACCAGAATCCCTTCTTTTCTCATCCCCTCTTTGCCCCCCCCCCAAACTAGCCACAACAGCACACATTCCTCGACACCAGTCAACCCTCTAACCCACTCCTTCAGTCACATACCATCAACTACCACCATCACAGTCCCATCTTCCCACATACACATAGGTGTACAAGTCAATACTCCAACCCCAACATAAACCTCCTTCAGCATTCCCCTCCCCTTTCGAGATAATATTTATATTTTATTACCCCAACTCCCGCCATTCCCACGCTTTTGCCAATCACGCACCACTCATGCACCAAAGATCTCTTCATGACCTATTGATCCAATTGGGCCCCCACCCCCAAAAGTCCCCTGTAAAGAACCCTCCTCCCCCTACACCTGCCCACTGTCGTACTCTAGCACTCATGATAGAGTCCATGTTTTTCCTATTTATTTCAAATTTCTATTAAAATAGTAGGGATGTGTCTTTTTATGTTAGAATACATCTTTTGGTCTAAGAGATGTGCCTCTTGAATGGGATAGTTTCTATCTAATGCCCACGCATATTTTATACGGGGATATAGATTGAGTGTGCATCATGATTTTACCATTAGTTTTACACCTCTTTCTCAATTTTCTTTTGTTCTCGTCTACCCACCAATCTCCCTCTCAACTACAGTTCTTCTCCCTCACACGGCTCAAAGTGTGTCCAGTGCATCACCGTACACTTCCATTCAAAACCTCGCATGATCAACGTGTTTCTCATTCTTCTTCTTACCCTCTTTCTATCTGTTTGTCAATCCCTGTTCTTCCCTTCGGAATCATAGACCACATTATTTCGTATCAAAGCATGGCCACCAAATTGTACTTATTATTTGATGACATAATAAAGTACTTAAAGACGTTGATAGGAAGAAAGAGAAAAGGTCAAATGACAACCGCAAGGGTCTTCATAATTCTTGTTTGAGGTTTCAAGATAGATAGTACTCTGTAAGATGATATTTTTGCCATGAAGAAGAGTTTGCAATCTAGGTATCATCTTAATCCTCTACTCCCCTTATTGAGACTCCATCACGCACACAACTCCATCAAACCACTTCCCCTCATTCGTTCTCGCTTCTTTTTCCTCATTTTCTCCCCTTTTTCCGGCATTTTCTTCTCACCCACACCCCTTCCCCCCTCTCCATTTCCCCTCTACCCCATGCACGACCAAAGTCTCAACCCAAATCCAATACCACTACTTGTCACTTCCTCGTCACTCTTCACCACAATCCTTCCCCATCGCTCTGCCTCCCTTTGTATTCAATCCATTCTCAGCTCAAGAAAGGAGAGCTTGGGACTTTGTTATGCAATCCACTAGTTGCCCCCATAGTCTCATGCTACCAACACTCTTGTGGTCGACTTAATGATTTCTCGTGCCATCGATTGGTATGTGTGACATCATTATACAATTGAATATCACTCCATATATCCATCCATCACGTGACTGGTGGCACATGTTCAATTTTTTCATATTTGAGCATTCATGGCTTTTGGAGAAAGGGTTCTAGAGATGGTGGATGAGTTTTGGAGAGGATGTCAATCAAAGGGGTCTGGCATTGTTCATATTTCCACCATGCAAGGAGAACTCCAAAAGCATCAGATGAAGTATGCCATAACTATTCCTACAACATCGTCATGTTAGAAGATGCAACCCCCAAGAGAAAATCACCAAAATGGATAGGCTCAAAGATGCCAGAGAATTGTCAGCAGAAGAAACTGAGGAAAGGATTAACCAGCTCCAAATCATTCACCCAGAGGATGGGAAAGTGGAGTTGGTATGGAGGTAAAAATCACGACAGTTCTGGCTCAAAAAGGGGGGACACGAATACATTTTCGGAGGTCGGGAAAAATGATCATTTTGGAGTGATAAGGAACAAGGAAGTTAGGTCCAACAATTTTGGCTATGAATGCCTTAGTAAGGCTATCCTCTCATTGCCCAAGTGTGAGGTGAGTACACATGCTGTGGACTTTAAAACAATTACGACATACAATGCAATTTACATAATTATCACAAAGGTTTTGTCTAATAGTGTTCTCGATGTGTTGGGCACAATTATTTCTCCAGAGAAAACAACTTTTGTTTCAAGCTAGCAAATGAAGGATGGGCTTGTCCTTACGTCAGAGATGGTTATGGGTTTAGAAGGGGTCTAGTATGGAAGGTAGACATTTTAAAGGTGTATGATTACATGGGTTAACGCTTTATAAGGCATCTTTACGATGAAGAGGTTTTCAAATACCTGGATAATGTGTATGAAAAGGTGTGTCACAACAGCATCATATGCAATTCTAGTGAATGGACTCCTGGAAGGGGTTGTTTCAGTCAAAAATAAGGATGCCACTTGGCACCCCTAATTTTTGTAGCGGTTGTTAAAGATCTAGAGATAATGACGAGATTGGCATACAGCGGTGGCTTCCGATCCAGTTATAGTTGCAGTGATATTTCAATCCCATCCTCAAGCATGGAAGGAAATATCACGATATATCGGCGATATATCGATATGGAGACAAGACTGATATTGGTATCGATATGGCGATATATCCTCCTTTTCAAGCATTTTCTTCACAAAAGTGCATCGATATTGGCAATATTTCGATGATATATCGTCGATTTCGCCGGTATATCATTGAAATATCGTATCGACATGATATCGTAACGATATCGATACGACCTTCCATGCCCTCAAGTATACAAACGGTACGATACAAATCATTAACAAAAAAGGTGGAGAAGGCGAGGGACACATCATGTATAGTGGACATTATTGGAGATATTTATGGTCTTTGGATTAGTGGGAGAAGCCGGCATAGAGTTATAATATGCTCTCCGCAATCCAAGTACGTCGCTCGGGATTACTTATTTGGGTATCCTTTTGGTTGATGGAAAATTCATTCCTCTGATTGGAACCCCTTGTTGGATAGGATTGAGAAAAAGTTGGCACGTTGGACGGTCGAGGTTATTTCCAAAGGCGGGAAGTTGGTCTTACTTGAGTATATCCTCTCGAATATTCCTATCTTTTATTGTTTTACCAGAAGGTTGTCTATTGGAGTGTGTACAAGGATTGAGGCATTAATGAGACGTTTCTTATAACGAATGCTAGCCTTCCTAGGCAGGACAAAAATGGAATTCATCTCCATGATTAAGGTATGATGACTATTCTGAAAAAAGAAGGGGGCTTGGTGTCCATAGGACATTATACATAAATAAGACATTTTTTTGTCAAAATGGATTGTCAAACTTTGGGGTAAAAGGAAGACTTAGTGTGTTGCATGATGTGAAGTATCTATGGTATTGGTGCTACCTTAGCAACCTCCATAGTCCTTCTACCTTCTTCTCTTGGGCAGGGAATCTCTATCTTGCTTCCAGAGATGGTAAGCTTGTTGAGGCATGTGGTTAGTAGTGCCAATCATTTCACTTTTGGTTGGATGATTAGTAAAAGAAGTCTTGGAAGGATTGATCATTAGAACATGATTCGAAACGACACAACAATTACAACAAAGCCTTTTCCCACAATTAAGTAGGGTCGGCTACATGGATTCTTCGCCTCCATTCAGATCTATCTTGGGCCAATCCCAGGCTTATATCCACAAAATTAAGATCCCTTCGTACTGTCTCTTTCCAACACTTCTTGGGCCGTCCTCGCCCTCTCTTAGTCGGCTCAACATCCCAACACTCGCATCTCCTAACTGGTGCATCAGCTGATCTTCTTTGCAAATGTCCAAACCATCTTAAGCGATTTTCTCGCATCTTATCCTCGATCGGAGCTACACCAACTTTCTTTCTGATGGCATCATTCCGAATCCGATCTTTACGTGTGTGTCCACACATCCACCTTAGCATTTTCATTTCTGCTACATTCATTCTCTACACATGTCTATGGTTCACAGGCCAACATTCAGATCCATAAAGCATAGCAGGTCTCACGGCTGCTTTGTAAAACTTTCCTTTAATCTTTAAAGGAATTTTCTTATCACAGAGAACAGCAGAGGCTCCTCTCTACTTTAACCAGCCTGCATTTATTCTATTAGTAACATCTCCATCAATTTCCCCATCATGTTGCAGAATAGATCCCATATATCTAAAGGAATCTCTCTTCTAAATGTTATCGTCACCAATCTTCACCACGATTCCTTCACCATTACTTCCATCAAAGGTGCACTCCATATATTCCGTCTTAGCCCTACTTATACGAAATCCTTTAGTCTCCAACTCATGTCTCCAGACCTCAAGTTTCTCATTTACTCCATCTCTAGTCTCGTCAATTAACACAATATCATCAGCAAATAACATACATCAAGGTAACTCATCCTGAATGTGACTAGTCAACTCGTCCATAATCAAAGTTAAAAGAAATGGACTCAAAGCAGAACCTTTATGTAAACCAATGTTGATGTCAAAATATCCAATCTTCCCAAATGGGGTCTTTACACAAGATAAAGCCCTATCATACATGTCCTTTATGAGGTTAATGTACAGGACAGGTATTTGTCTCTTCTCCAACACTCTCCACAATATCTCTCGTAGGACAGAATAATAAGCCTTCTCCAAATCAATAAAGATCATGTGGAGGTTCTTCCTTTTAACTCTATAAATCTCCATTGTTATCCGCAGCAAATGGATGGCTTCAGTCGTTAAGCAACCTAATATGAATCCGAATTGGTTTTCTTTTACAATGGACATTTGCCTCAACCTTCTTTCGATCACACGTTCCCAAATTTTCATAGTGTGACACATCAACTTGATACCTCCATAATTTGAACAATTTTGAATGTCTCCTTTATTCTTATAGAGAGGCACCACGATATTCCTTCTCCAATCTTCAGGCATTTTCTTGCTTCGCCAAATAACATTGAATAGATTCGTAAGCCAAGTCAAACCACCCTCACCTAAAACTCTCCATACTTCTACAGGGATGTCATCCGGTGCTACACCTTTTCCAGATCTCATAACCTTCAAAGCCTCCTCTACTTCCTTTCTTTGTATACGTCTATAGCATGTACGATTCAAGTAACTTTCACTACAAGCTAGATCACCCAAAGTGATATCTCTATTTCCTTCCCCAATGAAAAGTTTATGTAAGTACTGCTCCAACCTAGTCTTTATATCCTTCTGAGTAACAAGCACATGACCTTCCTCGTTCTTAATGTATCTCACTTGAGAAAGGTCTTTTGTTTTTCTTTCTCTTGCTTTGGCCAACCTGAATATATCCTTCTGTCCCTCCTTAGAGTCATAACATGATTCGAAACGATCAAGAAAAATTTAAACGAGATAGGAGAATCATACGATGACATTCATGATCTCCCGTTGGTGGGAGAGCGGCGTCGAAGGACAGAAATGCTTCAAATGATATCGGCAGGGATCACTGTTGCAAAAGTCGGCCGACTAGGCCGACTAGTCGGCCCGACTATGCGACTCGGAGGGTCACCCGACTCGATTAACCTAACTCGGGCTATAATCGGGTCTACCCGATTACTCGGCCGATTTATCGGTGTAGTCGGCCGAGTAATCGGCCGACTTTTGCATCAAGGGTTCGGCCATATCCTAAACCCGATAACCCGTGAATGGCAACTTAAGTTTCTGTTCGACAGAAACTATTCGTTCCCAGTCCCACCCGCAGCCCTCGCAGCCCTAGCTCCCGATTCCCACCCGCAGCCCTTGTCGCTCGCCGCCTCTCCCTGCCGGTGCTCCATCGCCGCTCGTCGTTCGCCGCTCGCCGCCCTCCCGGTTCACCACCAAGGCCCTGCTCCATCGCCAGCCTCGCAACAACGTCGCTCGTAGTCGCCGCTCAGGACCTAGGTTAGATTTTTTATTTTCATTTTTCGTTTTTTTTTTCTTTCTCTATTTTTACTATTTGAATAGAACTTGGAACTTGCACTAGACTATCATCTAAGTTCTAAGTTGTTTGTTGGTATAGAATCATAGATATAAAGTTGTATGTTGGCTTACCCTAATATTCTTTTAGTTGTTCTCAGTTGTAATGTTTTGTGTTGGTAGGATACTATGTTCCAAGGAATTGAATGGGTTATTTGCCTTGTAGATCTTGTCAGTGATGAAATCACATCAAGTTATTGTTGATTAGAACTTGGAACTTGCTTCTATTTTCATTCTTTTGCTATTTTTTACGCTCTTAAAAATATTAAAACTGCTAAATATATGAATATAAATGAGAGTATATGCTATAACAATTGATTTATATATTTAAAATAATAAAAAAAATTCCAAACCGACTAATGCCCGACTAAATCCGATTACTCTCCCGACTGCCGATTAATCCTTATTCAGTGACCCTGCCGACCGAGTACCAACTGCCGACTTCTGCAACCTTGGCAGGGATACGATATTGGCGGCATGTGGATGAGGATCATTTTCGTGTCGGGGGAGAGAGGGTTGACTAGAGAGCGGCGTCAAAGGACAGAAACGCTTCAAAGGATCTCGGCGGGAGAGTGGCATCGGAGGGATCATATTGCAGTTGATCATTAAGAGAGAGACATAAGGTCGGGGGGAGAGTGGCGTTAGAGGATAGAAAGGCTTTGAAGTTGAGAGAGGATCATATTGCAGTTGATCATTATGAGAGAGAGGGGGTCGGGGGAGAGCAGCGGAGTTGGTCATTATGAGAGAAAGAGAGGGTCGAGGGGATAGCGGCGAAGAGGATCGGGGGAGAGAGTGAGAGGGTCGCGGGGAGAGTAGATCAGTACGAGGGAGAGGGTCGGCGGAGTTGAGAGAGAGAGGGTCAACAGAGTTGAGAAATAGAGAGAGGGTCAGCAGGGTTGAGAGAGAGAGAGGGTTGGGGCCTTGGGGGGAGAGTGGCGAAGAGGGTCAGGGTGAGAGAGAGAGAGGGACACGGGGAGAGTTGATCATTATGAGAGAGAGGATCATATTGTAGTTGAGAGATAGAAAAGCTTCGGAGTTGAGAGAGCAACGTCGGAGAACACATTCAGGATCATATTGCAGTTGATCACTATGAGAGAGAGGGTCGGGGGGAGAGCGGCGTCAGAGGACAAATGCTTCGAAGGATCTCGGCGGGGATACGATATTGGCGATATCGCAAACCAAGGCGCAGATGTTTCCGATGTGGCGAGGCGGGCCATCTTGCCTCGTCGTGCTCCCTCCAGCAGCGTTGTTTTGGATGTGGATGAGCCGGTCATCTCCGGGTGTCGTGCCCTTTTGGGGAAGAGGTGATGAAGCATGTTGCAGATCACCAGCGGTGGGGGTTTAGCGTCAGAGCAGGGCCGATGTGCAACAGAAGTACAACTGTTGCAGGAGTGTCGTACGCGAAGATGGTGGCTGGCGATTCAGGTGTGCCATACGCGAAGGTGGTGGCTCCGCAGCCGAGCTTGCTGATTGGAATGTGGTTGAAGGACTCTTTATCCGTCTCCTAGGTTCGAGCTGGGATTTCGCTACTGCTTGGAGGAGATTTTGAGGGAGATGTTGTGCCGTTGGGGAACAAAAAATGTTGTGTGGGGGTTTGTCTCAACCTCAGGAAGTGAGCCTTCTGATCCCGAGAGGCGAGAATGAAGACATATGGAGGTTTCCACGTTTTGCGGATGGCGGTGAGGCCTCCTTCGTCAAAAGGGTTGCGCAGTTGAGGGGTGTCTCGTTCCTCTCTCGAATTGTCGAAGGTCTTGGCCCAGACCTCAGAGAGGTTGGTGTGGTGCCGAAGGTCCTGGCAGATGGTTGCGCTCCGGGCCTGAACCCGGCATCCAAGGTTGCAAAAAGCGGTATTCGATATTCAATCGGTAGGGTCACTGATTACTGATGAAACGATATGTGCAAGTTTAAACGAAAATTAAACTGGTTATGCGATTTGCATTTTTAATTAATAAAAGATTATTACATATATATAATTAATAAAAAAGTATAAATAAACTATAAAAATATAATCACATATTCACAATATAGATCAAATACTATCAAATTCAAGGATTTTTTTTCATCCAAATGTCAAAATAAATAGCATAAACAAGTAGAATCCATAGCAAAATGTCAAAATAAACAACATAAACAAGTAGAATCCATAGCCAAATGTCAAAATAGACAACATAAATAATTATAAACTACAATTCATATGATGGTTCCACAGGGATAACACAAAAAGGCACGACAATCATTCATCCAAAAATATAATGAAACCAATGTCATTCTTCATCAGACTCGTCATCAAGCAACATTTGCTCTTCATCTCCATCTTCATCCTCATCCTCAAATATTCCCTCATTATAAGCTTCCTCATGCAAAGTTTGCCAAGATGAATTTGAAGCTCTCAAATATACACGTTCACTTTTCCTTAGCTCAAGTATGTTTGCAGCTCCGCATGCCTTGGCAACTGAACCCCATGTAAATCATATACCGGGAAATACTTCATCTTCTTCACTAGGTACATTTGAAATCCATGCACTTGCATACGAGTGATCCTTTGAAGAAAGTGGATCCCTCCCTCTTACTTTCACTGTGATCCTTAATCAATGAACTGAATCTAACAAATATTAAATCATTCACCCTTTTGGGATTTAATGTAGCTCTATTCTGTGTATGAACCTAACATACACACATACATATGTTATACACTAAAAAGGCAATATACAATGAATTTTAATGTACAAATAAAATCCATTACCGCTCTAAAAGCACTCCAGTTTCTCTCGCATCCAGATGATGACGAAGTCAAACTCATAATTCTCATTGTCATTGCTTGCAAATTAGGGGTTTCACCTCCATGTAATGACCACCAATGAGTTGTTTCATGCTCAACATTAATTAGATGTCATCAATATGGACTATAAAATTAAATTAAAAAACTTGATAGGTATTTACCTAGATCAAAATGGTCTCATTTATTGATCTTTGCTTAACTGCTAGTAGCTTCCCGAATGACCCTTGACCATGTTTGTAAATCGCCAACTCCTTTCTTGTAATGATGTCTTGTTGATCTAAATCTGGATATAACTTCTCAATGCAGTCAAGACCTTTCTTCACAACAACATTATTCTCAACATGATCTTTGTACTAGAAGTAAGGGATCAAATAATATGCTACAAGATGGAGGGGAGGATCAAGCCGTCCTTTTGTCTTCAAATTGATGGCATCAATGAAATGCTTATAGGACAATTTGTTTTCATTAAAGGAATCAATTATTTTTTTCTTTACTTCCACTAATCCTCCATACACAAATCCCATACATGGTTTCACATCAAAATCAACAACGCATAGAAGATGAACCAATGGAGAAAAAACCCTCAATGCTAGATTAACTTGATTCCAAAATGTTGGACTTAAGACAATGGATGTTGCCGCCTCTCCTTCCTAATCTTCGACCATTTACAGTCTCTCCACTCATCTAAAGAAAACATGAGCCTCGATTTTTCTTTCTTCTCAAGAACACTCTGCAATGTAAGAAATGAAGTAGTAAATCTGGTTTGCCTTGGTTTGACGATGTCTTTTTTGTGTAAATTTACCATCATACTAAAAGTCTTCGTGTGGCTATAAAAGAAGATTGTAAGTATCCTTGCCTTGGACATTACGCTTTTCACTTTTGATCTTTCCACGTCACTTCCAACACCAAATCAAGAAAATGAGCAGCACAAGAGCTCCAAAAAAATTGGGGATACTTAATCTCCATCATCCTTCCTACAGTCATATTTGCAGATGCATTATCTGTGACAACTAGAACAACATTTTCAATTCCAACCTCTTGGATACATTCATCTACCAAGTTGAAAATGTATTTAACAATATGAGGCTCATCAGAAGAGTCTAAGGTCCTCAAAAAACTTGTACCTAGTGAACAATTCACAAACAAGTTCATAATATTTCTACCACGAATCTCAACCCATGAATCAGTCACGATAGAACATCCCATAGTTTTCCACATTTCTTTATGTTATGCTCATGCATCGTTGATATCTTTAACCGCTTTATTCAACTGTGGAATGGACATCTCATAACGAGTGGGAGGTTTGAGTCCTGGACCACATTGTCCAATTGCTTCAAATGTTTTGTGGCAATCCTTCATTTGAAAAACATTGAATGGAATGTTTGCTTTGTAAGCCCAACAACATACATATGCAATGGCCTTTCCCCATTGAACCTTGCAAAATACATCTTTGATTGTCGTATGTCGTTGACCAACTGCCTCATTGGTTAACTCAGCCATGCGGGGCCTTTTTGTTGAGTCGGTCGTAAGTACATCACCTCCCATGACATCAGCATCAATCCTCATATCATCGATTTCCTTTATTTCTTTTTTGATCTCTTCATCAACATTGGGACAGGAAGAGACTTGTCCACGAAAATGAGCCAAATGCTGCTTAAATCTATAAATTTCATCTTTGATGGTTTTGTTACAAAGTTTACAAACAATTTTATTCTGATCATCCTTTGTAAGCATATAACCAAACTTCCATCCCGGATCTGTAGATCCTTATATGGAATAAAACATATGTCATCCATCATCGTTCCACTACTTGTCATAGGATCAGAAGACGGAGTGTTCATCCCTTACTCAAGGACCACACGGTTCACACATATTGACCAATATTACAACATATCAACGTGAACAACAACATAATAATGTAGCAAAGAAGACATGATTGAATGAAAAATCTCAATGACCAAATGAAATCATGCTCAAAGCCTCAAACAAAACTCACGACAAAGACATGGATATAACAGTCAATGAATTAGTTTTACTTCTCAAACTCAAATCTCAATGGAATCACCATTGAAATTTGAAAATCACAACAAATTCAGAAAATTAATTCACAAGAATCATGTCATGGATATTTAGAATTCGTAAGATTAATATGTTGACAAGATAATTTTTTAACTTCTCAATTGAAACGAGAAAATCTCAACAAATTCATAACTGAATTTAATAATGAATTCTATCCTGGATAAATTCAAACTACAAGGTTCACAAGAACATAAATTCGGAGCATTAATTCGCAGAATTGGATATTTAGAATATGTAAGATTTAGGGCAACAAAAAACAAAAAATTAGATTACCTCCTTACGTGGTAGTGATGGTGCAGCAGCGATGGTGGAGATCAGCGACGGAGAGGCTTTCGCACGGTGTGGCTTGGCAAGGACAAAAGCGGCGGCGATGCTTCATGTGAAGGTTGGACAGTGGCGGTGATGGCGAGGCTTTGCGCGAAGGTTGCACAACAATGGCGGCAGTGAGGCTTGGCGAGGCTTTGACCGAGGTTGAAGAGCAGAGGTTGGACAGCAACGACGGCGATGCTTGGCGAGGCTTCGAAGGAGGTTGGAAAGTAGAAGCAAAGAGGCATTTGCGTGAGGTGGAGAGGGGTTGGAAGTTTAGGGTTATGTGTGTGAGGGGTCAGGAGTGGGGTCGATCTCTAAAAAAAACTAGTTTAAAAAGCGATCGTTTAAGCAGCTTTTACATGGTTGTTTACCAACGTTTAAACGGTCTAACCGCTCATAGACCTGATTATGAATAATCGGGGCAATCAAGGACCGCCTACGTGTAAACGGTTGTTTAAACGATCGTTTATCCTGCTTTTTACATCCTTGTCGGCGTCACCATTGCCCTCATGGAGTGTTGGGTTGATATATTGGAGCAAGCGTCGATGGTGAGGATGAGGGCGGGTCGTGCAGTATTCCCAATTGCCGTCAGTTTTATGACATCGTCGTTACCGCCGAAGTTCCAAAGCAAGGGTCTCCAACGACCAGTGGAACCGTTCTGGTGACGTGTCATCTTAAGGAGAAGCTGGAAGGTCTGGAAGTTGAGGCGACATCTCAGGGCAAGGTAAGAGTCTACCCTCCTACACCACTTGTTTTGGGAAGTGTAACGGGTGTTGTTGTATCTGGATACCAGATTGTTTGATGTTGTGATCTTTGGTAACTCAGATAGTGTCACCTTTCAATCGAGTCCGGTTGTCTAGGCGGGAGCTGCGATATGCATGTGTTTTCACTTTGTCAGACCCCCAGCGTCCGGTTCCGGATTCGAATTCACGAGGGTTGCGGGTTCGTTTTGGCCCCGAGGTGGCGTGGTTCTGAGTGCGGCGCCTCTCCAGGCCCAACAGGTCTTCTGCCTTCGAAGGGCCCTGTTCTGGGTCTGGAGCAGGAGCATTTGTCTGCAAACCTTGAGAAATGCTTCCTATCAATGCATCGCACATGTCCATTGCTTCTGGGTGGAGGGGCAGCGAGTTCTTTGGGTTGTACGCCCTCTCGGAACTCTCCTTGTTTTGGTGATTCCTCCATGCATATGGGTTCTCTCGTCAAGGGCACTGGTGTTGAAGATCCTATTGTGCTTGATGCTACTGGGAATCCAAGGTCGGAGGATGCGCAGTTGGTGGAAGATTGCTCATCGAGCTCTGGTGTTGAGAAGGGAGCCTCGAAAAGATATAGGCGAAGGCGTAAGCGAAAGTCCTCGTGTGGAGAGGTACAGATTGTATCTGAGCATAAGGCTCTGGTTGATTCCCTAGCCGGTGCAGTGAGCATGTTGGGCGCACTATCCATTCCTAAATGAACATTCTCTCTTGGAATGTTAAGGGTTTGGGTGACCCGATAAAGAGAATGGCGTTGGGCACAAGATTTGTGGAAAGGAATTGTGATGTCGTCTTTCTTCAAGAAACAAAGATTGATTACTACAGTGTGGGAGTGTAGAAGTCTTTTTGGTAAAACTCTATGAGTAAGCTTAGGACAGTTGATGCATCTGGGAGTTCGGGAGGGTTGTGTGTGGCATTTGAAGGACCCTTCCGTTTCATTTTAAGGCGGAGGTGAAAGGCTCCCATCTCCTTACGGTGCTTTTGATGTGTTTCATATCCTCAACCCTAGTTGAGTTCTCTTGTGTGTATTGCCCCCGTTCTTTAGCTCTGCGGCAGGAACTGTGGACGAATCCGCAGGCAGCGAGAAGTATTTTTTCGGATTGTGCGTGGCTTGTTGGCAGGGATTTCAACATCACTCTCCTCCGATCTTCCTCGCTTGCGGGAGGACAGGAATCTAGGGTCTATTGATTTTGCGAGGTTATTGATGAACCGGGGCTGGAGGTTTTGGATGCCACATACACAAAGTATATGTGGCGTAGCGCGAGATCTCGCTCCGTATTGATCGCTTTTTCGCCTCTTCGGAGCTTCTGGAGGTGTTCCCTATTTCTTTCGCCTCCTCTAGGCCCCGCACTCGATCAGATCATACGCCCTTGATTTGGGGATTCGAGTGGCTCCTCTGTGGGGAGGGGCTTTTCATATTTGAATGCTCTTGGCTTTGAGAGGACTCTTTCAGAGAGCTGGTGTGCTCCCATTGGGCATCTCTCGAGGTGTCTAGCTCGGCATCGAAGAAGTTGAAGTCTTTGAGTCAGAGATTGTGCCTATATAAGAAAGAGATCAGAGAATCCAAAAGAGCTCGAAGGGTGACTGCAGAACAGGAGGTCCTGAGACTCGATAAGATTGAGGATCACAGGTTGATGGGCACCGTGGAGCCGGGGGCAAAGGGATCACGGCTTAATTGGAAGAAGACAGAATACAAGTGACGGACTGGAAGCAGAGATCACAGCTTGCCTGGTTGAATTGAGGGTGATGCGAACATGGCTTTTTCCCACATGCTGGCTAGTGGCAGAAGTCGGATCAACTCGTTCCGCTTTATGGTTGTTGTTGTTTATAACGGAATTAAAGGGGACAACGAGCTAGGGAATGCGAATGCGGATCATTTTCATGAGTTCTCGAGGAGGGTGGATTCCAGCCATTGGCGGTGGAATGGCCTTGGGGCATCTCATCGCTCGAAGATGTATGCAAATAGCTTGATTTTGCCATTTACTTTGGAGGAGATTAAGGCAGTACTATGGAGTTTGAATGCAAATGGGGTGTCGGGGCTGATGGCTTCCCGATCTTCTTCTACAGGGAATTCTGGGACATGGTGGGTGGTGACATTCTGGAAGTGGTGGAGTAATGTAGGTGAAATGCGGGATTCGAAAGGCTTAACAAGGATTTGATCTTTCTTCTTCTGAAGTTGGATGTAGCGAAGAGGATTGAAGACTACAAACCCATTGCTCTCTCAAATGGCATCTACCTCATAGTAGTGAAGGTGTTTACGCCCGTCTCATAGAGTTCTTGACCATATTGTGTCCCTAGTCCAATCAGCTTTTATCTCGAGGCGTCAAATTGCAGATAGCTTGGTGGTGGCCTCGGATATTATCTCAGAATGGAAGCGTAATGGCAAGCAGGCTTTGCTCTGAAAATTTGAATTTCGCTAAGGCTTACGGCTCTTTGGGATTGGCAGTTTCTGTGGACGACTCTCTACAGGAGGGGCTTTTCGGACATCTGGATTTCTTGGATGAAACGATGCACACCACGACATCTCTGTCGATGTTGGTCAACGGGCATCCTGAAGGAAGCTTTTCGGCCGCAGAGAGGGGTCAGGCAGGGTTGCCCTCTTACGCCTTTGTTTTTTGTTCTTACAGCTGATGTTCATGCATGCATGTTGAGCGGGTTCAGAATAGCGGTTTGGTCGCAGAGTACACACGTGGGGGGGGTGTATCCCCTTACTCCAGTATGCGGATGACACAGATCCTATTTGTGGAGGGTGTTAGAAGAAAAGACTGAATTGTTTATTCCAAAGAACCCTAAGCTCTCTTATATAGAGAAGGCCTATGGGTAAATTACATAAGACGGATCAATGAAAATAAACATAATTGAGAAAGTACATATAATCTAGATATATCTCAACACTCCCCCTCAAGATGGAGCATAGATGTCAATCATGCTCATCTTGGAAGAACACTTCTAGAATGGCCCTCTGAGCAATGGCTTGGTAAAGATGTCTGCAGTCTGCTCTCCTGAACTGACATGGGAAGTAGAAATCAAGCCCTTTTGAATCATATCTCTAGTATAGTGTCAGTCTACTCCAATATGGCCTTGTTCTTTCATGAAATGCAGGATTGTTAGCAACAAATAGTGCTGATTGATTTCAACGTTGTAATTGCATGGGTAGAGGTACATTTATATGCAAATCTTCTAATACAGCTCGAACCCACATCATCTCTATACTTGTGTGTGCCATGGCCATGTACTCAGATTCAACACTAGATATAGCCATCACTGTTTATTTCTTGCTTTTTAGAAACCAAAGAACTATCAATAAACACTGCAAACCTGAAGTAGACTTCTGGTCCTTAGGGCATCCTGCATAATCCGCATCAGCACATGCAGAGATAGAGATATTTGTTTCTTTCTTGAACGATAGTCCTGCACCTGGAGACGACTTTAGAAATCTCAATATCATGTATATAGCGTCCATATGTACTTGTCTGGACTGCTCCATGAACTGACTCACCCGACTCACTGCAAAAAGCGATGTCAAGTCTAGTGATAGTAATATAGAGAAGCTTTCCCACCATCTCGCTATATCTTCTCCTGTCAACCTCATCTGAATCATCTTCATATAAACTTTATGCTAGGATCCATGGGAGTAGTCAAGGGTCGACAGCCGATCATGCTCGTCTCAATAAGCATGTATGTAATATACTTCCTTTGGGTCATCACAAGACCTTGTGCATTCTTAGTAAATTCCAACCCCAGAAAATACCGTAGGGTACCAAGGTCCTTAGTCACAAACTGATGGCCTAGAAATGCTTTTGCAATCTTTATCACATGCATATCATTTCTCGTAACAAGTATATCATCAACATATACCATGATAATGACAGTACCTCTGGGAGTCTTCTGAACAAACAAAGAATGATATGCATTTGATCTTTTGAACCCTTGCATCTGAATTAGGTCAAAAAGCTTCTAAAACCACGCACGCGGGCATTGTTTAAGACCATATATTGCCATGTGAAGTCTACACACCATCTGACACTCCCCCTTAGCAGCAAACCCCGGAGGTTGCTGCATGTAGACTTCTTCCTGCAGATCCCCATACAAAAGGCATTCTTAACATCAGAGTCAAATTCCTAAGTAGTACCTGGGAAATACATAAATACCTAGGTTCTACGTAATGTTTTTTTTTACTCAAAAACTACAAAGGTGTCGCATGTTCAACATGCGACACCCCTTAAGTTTTTTTTTTACCCAGGAACTGCGTTAGTGTCGCATGTTCAATATGCGCTATAGATAGCGCATATTCAACATGCGATATCGACCCTAATTAAGACCCGCGCCCAGCGGCCTTCTCATTTCCCCGCGCCCTTGCCCGACTCCCACCTTCCTCTCCAGCGACCAGCCGCCCCCGACGCCCTCCTCTCCACCCTCATCTTTTGGTCTCCTCCTCTCTCAACAACACCCAATTTCGTCACTCCTAGCCCCGCGGAACACTCCTTTTCCGTGTTTTCAGTGATTGTCACCGTCCTAGCCGTCCCCGCTTCTCGTTAGGGCTAATCACCTGCTGCGAACAATCGGACTTGGTAAAACATTATTTTTAATTTTTTTTGTTTCATATGCATATTATTTTCATTTCTCGAATGTATGACGTTTGCTTGTGTGTTTGTGTCACGTATTAGGTTAGAATGGAGCAGTTGTATTTGTATGTGTCATGTGAGTAGTACACTCATGTCCGGATCGTCAACCAATGTGAGGGGGTTTGTGTTGACTCCTAATATGACGTTCGATGAGATGTTGAACTTGGTTTGCCGTAAGTTCAACTTGGATGTTGACAGTCAAAAAATCCGATTATTACATCGCGTCCCTCGAGGCCCAGGGGAGGAACCATCATTTTCATCTATTGTCGATGATGATGATGTGCAGACAGTTATTGTGTACGCTCGGACCATTGGGAAATCAATGCCTACCGATATTTATGTTGAAGATGTATCTGTGAGCGAAGTCCCAACTGTTATGACTAACAACGAATCGTCTGGAGTCCCGAGCACACAAGCAGCAGTTGTCCGCAGCACACCACCAAGAATTGTCCCAACCACGGGACCCGACCATGATACGGATGCGCCTGTAACGCAGCCAAGCACGGTTCAGGATTTGGGCTTGAGTGAGCCGTTGCTGCGAGAGGTTAACCGGATGGATCAGGATTTCATCCCTTGGGGTACCGATGATGACCTGGAAGAAGGTAGCGAAGATGTCGAAGATGATCTGATGGACGAGGAGCTCCCAACTGATGAACAAACCGCGCATACTATTACACCCGTATACCCTTTTTTGGGGTTAGAGGGTCTAATACTCGTTCAACATATGAAGACGACATTCGAAGCAAGTCTAGACTTGATGGTGTTGCTGACGAAATCCGCAAGGGTAGGACGTTCAAATGTAGGGAGGATTTGGTGTACGCTGTGAAGAAGTTCCACATTCTATCACATTTTGACTTCATTGTCAAGGAATCCACCAGCTTGATATGGTCGGTTTTTTGTTCGCAGAGAGCAAATGGTTGTGTTTGGTATTTACGAGGACATTTCAGAAAATTTGATGGACTGTGGGTGATCTCCAAGGTTGTTGGGGCACACACTTGTATAAACCCAACAGTTAATCAAGATCACCCTCAGTTGGACTACAAATTCATGTCCAGATCGTTGTTAACTCTTGTTAGGGATGACCCTAATGTTCGTGTATCTAGTTGTAGAGCTCACATCCACGAGATGTACAACTACTGGGTTTCAAGGAAAAGGGCTTGGGATGCTCGAAGGAAGGCCATCGGAATTGTATTTTGGTGACTGGAAGAAGTCATATGCCGAAATGCCTTTTCTTTTGCATGCAATGAAGGCCGCTATTCCAGGGACTGAAATTGATATTGAATACAGCGACCATCCTGATCCGCGCAAACCTCCTGCCGCAGATTTGAACGATGTTTTTGGGCTTTTGGTCCTTCCATTGAAGCATTCAAATATTGTCGGCCACTGATTAGTGTTGACGGGACACATTTGTACGGGAAGTACAAACAGAAACTGCTCATTTGCTTGCGGGGTTGATGGGGATAAACATATTGTCCCCCTTGCATTCGGGATCGTCGACGAGGAATCCTTGTCGTCATGGAAGTGGTTTCTTTCGTTGGTTCGTCTAAGGGTAATTGGCATGCGAGCTGGACCAATCTGTATCATCTCCGACAGGCATTCTGGTATAAAAGCCGCTATGAAAGATGCTGACGTGGATTTATTAGAACCCTATGCATATTGGCGTTTTTGTACGAGACACGTGGCGAGCAACTTCAATAGCGTCTTTAGAAATGGTTCCATGAAATCTCTGGTGCAAGCAGCAGCATTACAGACGACACCTAGGAAGTTCGCGTACTTCATGAGGAAATTACAAGAGTGGAATAATGGAGCAGCTAGATGGTTTTTCAACTCATGATTGTCGTCGTGAGCAATGGACCTTGGCCTATGACGGTGGGTATAGGTTTGGTCAGATGACTACAAATCTGAGCGAAAGCTATAATGCAGTTCTTAAATATGCCCGTTGCTTGCCAATCTCTGCGTTAATTGAGAAGACATTTTATAATTGTGTGTCATACTTCATTCAACATTTTGAAGAAGCAAGCGCAGCCATTGCTGCTGGTCGAAAATTCACGCATTACGCATCCACAGAGTTGACCCGTTGGACTGCAGCTGCGAAATGTCCAAATGTCCAAATTCGAGTAAGTATGCTACACTCGTATATTAGGAATTTTCATTGTCTTAAATACTTGTCGATTGTTTGGGATATTGTTCTTTCATATAGTTTTTTTGAATTGTATTGTCTAACATTGAATATTGTATTTTTTAGATGGATCCCGACCCAATTGATCCTTCAGTTTTGCGCCTTCAGGAGCGTCATCGTTCACGTCGAGTTTGGGCTGGCGATGTAAGTAATTATAATTTCTTCCTTCCTTCAATTTTCTTTCCTAACAATTTTCATGTAGGAATCTTCGTGGTTGCGTTGCCGGCGACGAGAGACACATGTACGTCGGATCCCTTTGGATGACCGGCTACTGCCTTACGTAGTCGAAGCAGGATTTGGATGCATCTCAAACCTCGAGTTCATTACCCTGGATTGGCATCTTGTGACAGCTTTAGTTGAACGATGGAGACCCGAGACGCACACCTTCCACATGCCTAGTGGGGAGATTACTATCACCTTGCAGGATGTGGCATTCATTTTGGGGCTGCGAATTGATGGGCCTGCGGTTACCGGGGAGACAACACCTGGAGCGACATGGGCAGATACATGCGAGGAATTGTTGGGTGTTAGGCCACTGCCCGCAGACATAGTTGGCAGCAGGGTGTCAGCAAGCTGGTTGTCCACCAATTTTTCAGAGTTGGCTGAGGATGCAGACGAGCTAGTCGTACAGAGACACGCTCGAGCATACATTTTGCAGTTGCTTGGTGGAGTACTTTTCACGGACAAGTCTGGATCCTTGGTTTCACTTATAGCTCTACCACATCTACAGGATTTTGAGTTCTCTGGGACATTGAGCTGGGGATCGGCCGTACTTGCATATCTTTACAGACATCTATGTTTGGCAGCGGACATGGCGACCGAGGAGATTGGAGGCTCGGTCATCCTACTTCAGCTCTGGGCTTGGGAGCATTTCCCCCACATTGCTCCAGTTGTTAGGGACGGCAGAGAATGGTACGGGCGCCCGTTAAGAGTCCGCTGGGCTACGGCGTTTGCCCATCGTAGACAGCCCACACACGTGGTGAGACCCTACAGGGATGCTTTTGACATGCAATCACCCGACCAGGTAATTTTACATTTGAAAATTTTTCCAATAACAACAAAACAAATACTAATCGTAATACAATTTTTGCATTCAGATATTTTGGACTCCCTATACGGATGAGATCCGCGCCCATCTCCCAGCCAACTCTCTTGAGGGCGAACAAATTTGGAGAGCTGAAGTGCCTTTGATATACTTCCACATTGTGGAGTATTACTACCCAGATCGGTTTAAGAGACAATTTGGGGGTCGTCAAGACATCCCAAAGCGTTGCTCCACATTTCCAGAACTCCACGCTATCGATTTGAGGGGGAAAGTACATGTGGATTGGAGGGCGAAACACAGCTTCTATATTGCACGCTGGGAAGAGCGGGAAGTTAGAACTATTCGCATCGATCAGTCCAGAGGGGTATTCGCGACGCCCGCATACGAGCAAT
Organism: Ottelia alismoides; assembly: GCA_037367405.1. Lineage (NCBI taxonomy): Eukaryota > Viridiplantae > Streptophyta > Magnoliopsida > Alismatales > Hydrocharitaceae > Ottelia > Ottelia alismoides. Next base: position 164,836 of record JAZKJV010001052.1, read on the forward strand.
GGTATGGGACCATTACTCGAAGATTTATCGGACGTTTGGGGGCAACCCTGGCAAGCAACGTAAGTACTCGAACTATAACTTTTTGGTAAATTAATTAACAAAATTGTTTCAAATTTACATCTACGTATTTTCCTTGGATGCAGCTCGCTCTGTGGAGCCGTGTCTACGACATTGGACACGCGGAATGCCGCGAGATTGCGGCACAAGCGAAGGCGGAAATGACGGAGTGGCTGTCATTACATTTTGCGGATGCAGTCACGTTACATGACGAGCGTGCAGATGTGGCCAGGGAGGAGACATGGCGGGGAAGGGCAAGAGGACGGGACGAGGAAGAGGTCGTGGTAGGGCACGTGAACAAGTCGCGGAACCCATGGACTTTGAAGAGGCCGCTGCGGAGGATGATAACATTGAGCAAGGAGACTACTTCACACCTGCCACCGAGCGACCAAGAGAGGACTTGCCAACGCCTCAAGCACCGTTGAGGCAAGGATTGGACCCCAGCCAGACACGACCAACTTACTGCACACTAACGCCGCCGTCTATGCCTACATTCGAGGAAGATGCCGCAGGACCCTCTCAGATCCACATGATAGACGAAGCGAACCGTCTATTACCGTTCCATCCTCCAGATTCTACGATTACATACCATAGGAGGAAAAAAACGTTGAATTGTAATCAATGTAATTTTTAATATGATGCAAAAAATGTAAAGTGTATTCATGAACAAGTCTATATTGAAATGTCCTCTTTGATGTTTGGAATGTCTACAGTGTTTGCATTGTCTGGAATGTTTACAAAAATGTCTATTTACATTAAAAACATGGGAATGTCTACAAAAATGTCTTTCCAAGGGTTTTTAAAAACTTGACATTCCAAAACACACACTTGGACAGCCATTTTCGTCGAAAACTTTACTGTAAAGATGACGCATTTTGAACATGCGTCATATGTTCAATTTTCAAAGCACACACCTGCCCCAGGCATTCCGATGAAAATTTCCTGGAAGGATAACGCATATTGAACATGCGTTATCCCTTCATGTCGCATATACAACATGCGATACCTATACAGTGAATTTCGAGACCTGCGATACCTGTACAGTCCATTTCGATAGGAATTCCCTGGACATATGTCGCATGTTGAATATGCGCTATCTATAGCGCATATTGAACATGCGACACTAACGCAGTTCCTGGGTAAAAAAAAACTTAAGGGGTGTCGCATGTTGAACATGCGACACCTTTGTAGCTTTTGAGTAAAAAAAAACATTACGTAGAACCTAGGTATTTATGTATTTCCCAGGTACTACTTAGGAATTTGACTCCTTAACATCAAGCTGAAACAAAGGCCAATCACGTACCACAGCAACTGAAAGGACACGTAGAGTGGAATGACGTGCAACTGGAGAAAATGTGTCCATATAATCAACGTCATATGTTTGAGTGAACCCACATGCCATGAGCCTTGCTTTGTAACAATCAAGGTTGCCATCTGCATCATATTTCACAATAAATACCCATTTAAAACTAACAGCATAAGCTCATGGGAGAGCAGCAACCAAGCTCCATGTACCACGCGACGCCAGAGCAGTCATTTCCTCCTCCATGGTTGAACGCCAGCAACTCTCCTTCAAGATGTCCTGATAATTCCGTGGTATGTCCATTGGTAGATAAGGCCACAACAAACTTCTGAAAATCACCAGTGAAATGATGGAATGAAACATGTTAAGCAAGCAGATAAGATGCACAAGTAAGCTTCTGCTTCCGTAATGCAATAGGTACATCGAAATCATCATCAGCAGTACTCATCGGTATGCTATTCTCTTGCAAAGAGCATTGCACTTGCATATTTTTTAGTCCCTTCTTAGTAATATTACCTGGACAAACCTGGGGCGTGGTGGATGAATGACGGGTTCCGTGAGTAGGGACATAACGACGGGTGTAAAATCTCGGTAAAGGTGGCACAGGTGGTTGTGGAGGTGGTGATGGTGGTGGTGGTGATGGTGGTGGTGGTGGTGGAACAGTAGGAGCTGGTATAGGAACAGACAGACGCAGAGGAGGAGGTGGCACAAAAATGTCATAATCAGTAGTGGAGGAAGCCAACCTATCACCTGTAGGAGAGAAATACATCACAGACTCAAAGGCGACAACGGCACTAACATAATATTTCTTGTTCAAAGAGTTGTAGCGTCTGTAATCCTTTTGAGTATGAGAGTACCCTACAAACACATACTTGACAGTCCTAGGAAAGAGCTTGTCAAGTCCCGGAGAGAGCTAATGAATGAAAGCAACATAGCCAAAGACACGAGGAATAAGGGAGAACAATTCCTTGTCAAGTAGAAAGAGGAACTTTCTCACCCTAAAGACAGAGGATGGCATATGATTCACTAGATAACATGCCATAAGGACAACATCACCCCAAAAGGAAACGGGAGCGAGAGCACAACTCTGGATAAGGAGAGTCCGGGTGATATCAAGGAGATGACAATGTTTTCTTTCTAGGATGGCATACGATTCACCGGATAACATGCCATAAGGACAACATCACACCAAAAGGAAACAGGAGCACAACTCTGGATAAGGAGAATCCGAGTGATATCAAGGAGACGACAATGTTTTCTTTCTGCAATGCCATTTTGTTGAGATGTGTAAGCATAGATTGTTTGATAGATAATGTCGCGAGACAAGAAGTGTAAAAGATCACGAGTACAAAACTCCAAAGCATTATCCGTATGCACAATTTTCACAGTAGAAGAAAAAATGTGAACCCCCTAGGATCCGGGTACCCGTTAATCACACATTTCGCATTACAACATTCATTACTATCGCATTAAGTAACTGAAAGTACGGGGAAAATTTTTTGCGCGGTTAATTTTCCACTCGACATTCACATCCACAAACATAACCACAAGTTAATAGAGACAATTGTCACCAAATCTCATTTCATTAACTTCAACATGTACCAATTTCTGACAGTACATATAATATCCCAAAACCTGACTGAAGAGAAGAAGCTTTTACAATATCAATTGAATTAAAAACTGTAACAAAAATCAGATACCGTCTGGTATAGACTTTGTCTCCTGGAACCATGTATAGCTATTGAACAGCAGGCTGTTTGCCTGCCAAGCATGTTAGGAAAGAAGAGGCGTCACCGGTTGCTGGTACCTCCCAAAAACTTATATAAAATAACAGGCATTTATTGTTACCAAAAGCAAACAAGTAGAAGGGCAGGAACAACTCAAGTTAAAATTTAATTCTACTTGCAAATGAAAAAGGTTTTCAAATTTCTAGTAAACACCCCTCATGATCAGCCATTATCCCAATATTTCCCAAATGAGCAAATCTCTATGGTAACTAATTGATCATAGGTAAGTATATTTTATTCTCATATTACTTAGAGATCATATTTGTGGATTTTGATGATGGGAAGATGAGATAAGAAGATATAATGAGTTATTAAATTCTTAAGTCTAGTGGATAGTCTGTGGTCTTGGTTCGTGTGAAACCTCACACTATGACTCTAAGACTAGGGTTGGGGTACCTCCGTAGGCATGCGGCGTAGTATAATGTATCCTAACTAAGTTCCCAACGCGTCCACTAGCTTATTAAGATTTCGAATTCAGCTTATAGTCACTTCCATTTACTCAACTTAAACTGTGATCTTTATAGGGATTTCAAAACGGATTATAGTCACTTCTAATCATCTCAATTTTAATTGTGATTTCCTCCAAACCATGACTGTAACTCTCTTTCTGATGTAACTCCCGATGATGTAGATATAGATATAGATATGGATGATCTGGATGTAGAATCGCCAAGTCTGTTGGCGAAAGAAAAACTCAAGCGGTGAAGAAGCCAACACAAGGGCTCTTCCGTCTCGCCCTCTAATTGGAAGGACGGTCCAATAGAGGGATAGGTCTACTCCCAAACTACGCCACTGAGACAGGTGAGAGGGACTTCCCGGAAAAGTCGCTCTAGAAACAGCCCGGCCGGTAACGGGCAACCGAGCTCGTACGTGAAACTCAAAACGAAGGATCCCCCGCTTGAGTATCCTAAAACAGGGTCAGCGTAACTGGTCTAAAGTCGGGATCCCAACGAGGCGTAAAAACACTGCAAGCTTGCATAAAACGGAAAAGGGACTGGGATCCAAGACCCGCGCATTAAGCGGCCGCTGCCCTAACTGGGTTTCCTTTCCTCCGCCCAGTTAAGGGTCACCGCGCCCTCGCACAGTCAGGTGTAAAGGTCACCATGACCGGCACAATTAATTGATATCCTGATTCACCATCATACATGCTTGATTCCTCAATCCCTCCGTAATCTTCTATGTGATCAATGTTACAGATCTGATTATCTTGTCAATGATTCCAATTGTAATGATTTAAGATTAACAGATCTCATATAAAGGATTGTCTTATGAAAATCATTAGACCTTGGATCATTTAAATTGTAATGATTTATATAGTGACTATATTTGCAATTAAGAGAAAACATGTCAGAACGGGATAGAGCTCTAGTATTGGTTAATATGAGTTCCTACTATTAGATGGTCTCCCTATAATGGACTGATGTCCGAACCACTCACGTTCATGTCTTATCGAGTCTAAATGTGTATTTCCATCAATCGAAGTGATCAAGTCAATTGCATTGTTAGATATAATAATTATTAATACAATAATTTAGGATACAATCTGTTACCATCCAAAGGAAACGTACACAATACTTGTACTGTATTTAACTCAAAGGCTAACTAAAACATATATATGTTCATTTCCTATAAAACAAGACTAATTAGGAAATTTCCCGTGGCACTGAAACTATTAACAAAACTTAACATATATTTAGTATTTTGGGCTACATAAAGAAGACATCAATGCAATTGTATACTTAATAATTATAATTTAATTTTGAGAACTTCAAATCTTCTTAATTTAACTAAGCAGAGAGTACAATTAATAATTTAGTTCCCAAATCTGAAATTAAATGTTTTATTATAATTTTACAAGGAAAGCAGACTATTAGCAAGACAGTCTAGAATAGATTCAATCTTTTGATTTAATTAAGTAGATAGCAGTAGCAGAGAAAATTTCAATTTAGTTTATATCCATATCTTTTGTATAATGAAGGCAAGCAGACTAAATGCCAAAAAAATTAGACTTTAACAAGTCTTGATCTTATAACTCATATAACTTTGCATAATGTAATATATGTAGAAAATACTCACACCTTCTCCCATATATTATCTACCAATTTTAATGACCCTTTATTTATATATATATATATATACACATACATGTACCCTTCAGGATATGTAATACATACCCATAACCACAATCTTCCTATCATTTTTATATGCATTTTGCACATCTAACATGTGCATATTCCCAGCATTTGTTATAAAATTTGGATACCCATTTATGACATTTATGCTGTAATATTTCAGTATTATGATAAAATAGCATGCTCGATTTCAGAATATGCAACATACTCATTGGATCCTACTTACAATAAAAAGCTAATCGTATGCTAATTACCTCCCAATTATTTCTTTCCTAATCTCGTAGAGTTGAGAGATAGATGTCCTAATAGTGGTTGTCCGCAGTCAAACAACCAAAGAAGAGACTTAATCTCCTATATTCACTGGCGTGATCAAATTTTATCAACCAAATATTTTATTTATTTTTCTTCCAAACAGGAGCAGGAGCAGAAACCCATAACATAATTTAAATCAAAATTTTATTTGTTCCAAATAAGAGCAGAAATTCTGAATTGAGATAGAGATCTTTGTTGAAATTTTTCATATCTTCAAGTTTCCTCCTCGAGATTCCAGGGTTTAAAAACTTGGCATGGAAATTAAATGTGTAATTGGCATGTATGGAAGCAAGAAATAGGTAATAGGATTGTACATATATCAAGTGAAATAAGCATGTATGGCAGCAAGGAGGAGGGGAGGGATGTACCAATGGATCTTCAAAAATTTGAGATCCAATTGCATGTAAGAACAACTTCCAAGAACAGCTCCAGAATGGACTTCATTGGGTGTTGAAACTGTGGCTGGAGCAGTAGCTATGGCTGCATGCAGCAGCCAAATGGAGAAGAAACAGGGGGCTTCCAGGAGCAGCAAATGCAGCCTTCAGTAGCTCCAACAGTGGCTGGGAATTGGGAAAGGAAAAATAAAAGGAGAATACCCCTTTTCACGTTGGAACCCTTAAATAGGGTTGGGGGGAGGGAATTGTACCTTGGAGCTCTCTTAGATTGAGGAAAAAATTTTGCATGCACAGCTTTGGAATTTCCAGGAACTTGAAAGAAGGCTGCAGCAAATATTCCTTGCTTTTCCCCTTGGATTTGAGGCAGCTCCAAAGTTTCAAAGCTGCAGAAGATCTGAAATGAAGCTCCAAAGGAGGTCTTCCAACAGCCAGAACTACATGCAGGGTATTTCTAGCCTTGCAACTGCAGGAAAATTGTTGGAGGTGATCTTTGAATCATGCAGTAAGCCTTCCAACAACCTTGGTGCTTCAAAAGGGGCAGCAGATCAACTTCCAGGGCTGCTGGATAGAAATTGCAGCAACAGATTTTGATTAAAATGGAGTAGGAATAGGCCCCTTTTGTGGAGAAAACTTGGGTTTTTAGGAAAGAAAAGAAAGAGGGAGAGGAAAAGAGGGGAATGGTCGTAGAATCACGGTAGAATTGGGGGAGAGGAGATGTGGTTTTTATAGCAAGGGGATATTCCCTTGTTATTTGACAAATGGAGAATTTAGGGAAGACAAGTGTTGGAATTTTAAAGACCCAACGGCTGTTCTGGCAAGCAGACAGGCTCCTGTGTGAATTTTATTTTATATTTTTTTTGTTTATTTAAGATGTTTAAACAAATCCGTATTCATGCTTCGAATGTCGGATTTTGACGCGAAATATCTCGATTTGATCGTCTCTCTACGACGATCAAAATGAGTATAATGTTGATATACTTTCAATCGAGTTTTGAATACCCGAAATTTTCGGATACGGTTTTTTGTTTAAGATTTAAATTTTGTGATTTTAAAATATCAAACGGCATCCGATTGGCCAACGGTCGATTCCGTTGGTCTTGTTTTATCGAATCGGATTTTTAGGCCGGTCTCGGTTCATTTTGCAGTTTCTGAATTGGCGTCGCGGCTTTTCGCGGCACGCATTGCGATGCGACCGATTTTTTTGGTCAAGTTTGCCCGATTGACTTTTGATTCACGACCAATTAATCGATATAAGTCATCCAATACCGACCGGCAACTTTATTGGGTTAAACAGACCTTAATCGGGCCGGGTTTGTTAGGATCCGGATGTTACAAAAAATATTCTGCACTTCATTGATAAGATTTTTTATTACATCACTTGCTTCATATTTATTCTTCATCAAAAACACCCCTGACAATCGAGAAAAATCATTAACCACAACTAGGTAAAACCGGTGTCCCTGGTGATCAGGAACACGCCTCGAACCCCAAATGTCAACATGAAATAATTCAAAAGGGGAGCCACTACTCCGAGACTAACGACTAGGGAAAGTAGATCTGTGATGCTTTCCCAACTGACACGTTTCACACTGAAAAGAAGAACTCGATGAAATCTGAGGTAAGATATAACGCATCTTCTGAAGAGAGAGGTGACCAAAGCGTAGATGCCAAGTAAAAGGAGAGATTGTTCCACTGGACTGAGACGAGACACCAGCATATGGAGTTCGGGGCAACCGATAGAGAACATCATGCTCACGGCCACAACCAATCACCCTGCCCGTAAGAATGCCATGAAAAAGAATAAACGAAGGGTAAAAAATAGCGCGACAATGCAAATCCTTCATAATTTAACTGATAGATAGTAAATTCATCGAAAAATCTGGGGCATGCAAGACATTCTGTAGATGCATAGAGGGTGCCAAACTGATCTCCACCTGTCCAATGATAGGGAAATGGGTCCCATCTGCTATCACGACAGATCGTCGTGGTGGAACCTCCCTGTACGATGTAAGTTTATCTTTGTCTCGACAAAGATGATGTATCACACCAGAGTCCATAATCCATTCTGAAACATCAGATCCATGATAGGAAAGCACAAGCACTACCTGATGTGCTAGCAGTGGCTGACGTACGGGCAGAGGTTGAAGCTGTTATGTCTGAGTGGCCTCCTGGAGAGTCAGTAGAGGCAAGAGGCATGATATCTCTAAGTCTGTCCACAAGATCCTCAAACCTCTAATCTGAAGTAGATGACTGTGGAGACGCAACATGCTCAGCTACACGTGCCGACGCGGGAAAACCGTGCTTAGAATAGCATGCATCCTCCGTATGACATGGGCATGCAGGGCTGACAGAAACGACCACCTCTACCATGAGGTCCACAGCCACGGAAAGAAGGGGCCCCTCTGCCTCTAGAAGCTGCCATCGCCGAAGGAGGCGAAGTAGTAGCAGTAGATGGGACTGTAATTCTGTTAAGTCTGCGGTACACTTCCTATATAGGAGGAATAATAGCAACTACGAGAATCTGCGAGCGAGCAACATCATATCCAGGGTCAAGCATCGTCAGTAAAACCCCCACCATGGTAGCATTTCGAAGCGTCTTTTGTTGCTCGGGAGTCACCGTAAGGGGAATGATGTTGTAAAGCTTCTCAAACATCCCTCGCATGGATGTATATAACGAATGTCGAGGACGGTCATTCCACTTGACTGTAAATATCATGCTTGGAGTTGAAGAATCTTGGTCTCATTTCGCATCTGTGAGTAAGTCGCTGCAAGAATGAACCACATTGCCTTGGCAGTGGGTTGATGGAGGACATCATTAGCAATCTCCATCGTCAGTGTGCCTAAAAGTCATACTTTGGCATACAAATCATCAGCCTCCCATGAGTCATATACCCCAGTTTTCTCTGTCGGCTCATCTTCGGTAAGAATGTGCTTCTTACCATTTGACTTCATGAGACTCATGAACTGCATAGCCCAGAGCTCGTAGTTCGTCCCATCCATCTTGACTATGGGCGATGGACCTTTGAAAGCGCCTATGGACGGCATGTCAACTTTGTTTTCTGATGTTGAGTCCGGAAATGAAGAACTAGGATTTGTAGACCAAGGAACAAATGTCTACATAAACATCCGAAGATTGGAGTGCATATGTAGACCTATGCACCCGAATCCATAGGCAACGAGAACGGAGGAGAGGTGGGGACGGCACGAGGTGGGGGGTTGGGGGCGGCACTGGCAACGAGAAGGAGGGAGGTGTGCGGCGCCGATGGTGAGAGGAGAGAGAGTGGCGACGAGAGGGTGGCAGCGAGAGAGTGGAGGGGCAGGGGTGGCAGCGCCGACAGCGAGAGAAGAGAGAGAGCGACAATGCCGACGAGAGGAGAGGAGAGAGCCGCTAGGGTTTAGGGTGGAGGCTCTAATACCATGTTTGAAGAAAAGAGTGAATTGTTTATTCCAAAGAACCCTAGTCTCTCTTATATAGAGACTATGGGTAAATTACATAAAATGGATCAAAGAAATTAAACATAACAGAGAAGGTACATATAATCTAGAAATATTTCTATAGAGGGCAGTAGGGAAGAGGATGGACTCGTGTTGGAGATATCTGGGGAGATGCTTGGTCTGGTGTTGAACTATAACAAGTCCAATCTTGTTATGTTTAATATGTCGGAGGGTGAGGCATTTGCGTGCTATTTGGAGTTGGGCATGACATGCAGTTCCCTTCCTATACGTTATCTGAGGCTTCCTCTTACGAGTGGTAGGGTCAAGGTATCGGATTGGCTTCCGATGGTGGAGAAGATGGAGAGGAAGTTGGCTAGGTGAAAGGCTTCTCTTTTGTCACGTGGAGGACACCTGGTGTTGGTTAGATGGTGCTTTCCGCAATTCAGGTGTTCTTTCCGTCTCATCTAGTCCCAGTAGGCATTTGGAGGCATATGGAACGGTTGATGCGTAAATTTCATTGGAGTAGATTGAGGCAGGATCGTTAGGGTATGCATTTGGTGGACTGGGAGACCATTACGTTACCTAAGAGGGATGATGGTCTTGGAAGTGCTTTGAGACCCTCAACGAGGCCTTACTGCTTAAATGGGTGGGCAGAATTTGGGGCAAGGATGAAAGTATATGTTGCGAATTAATCAGGAACCTTTATGATGTTTCTTTAATTGGGCTTGGGCTAATACGGCAGGGACCCAACCAGTCTGCTTTCTGGAAGGGGATCTTGAAGGTACTACCACGATTTCATGAGCTTTTCAGTCCAGTGGTAGGAGACGGTGTCTCCTTTGGTTTTTGGACAGATGATTGGACGAGGGATCGAGGGTTGGCACCCTTTGCAGTTGTTTTCCTCGTTTATTTCCCTTGGCTGCAAATTTTGATGCGTGGGATGTTGAATGTTGGATAAATGAGAATTGGATGACATCATTCAGAACTTCGATCTCTGACCAACGCTTAAAAGAGTTTCTTCGCATGTTGGACACGCTAGGGAAGGCTACCAGGTCTTCCTCTGGCCCTGATCACACTGGTTATCGAAGGAAGGGTCTTTCTTTGTTCGAAAGGCTTATGATGCCATTTGTAGACCGCCACCTGCTCTTTCTGTTGATCTGATCCGAGACTGCAATTTTGTCTGATCGCTTGGTCTCCCGGAGAAGATTGTTTCTTCCTATGGCTTTTTAGAAGGAAGCCCATCATGACGAGGGATCGATGTGCTAAGTTGTACGCGACGGTGTCGTATAGATGTCCATTGCATGGGAGTACTATTGACTCGCTGGATCACCTTTTCTTCCGCTGCTCGGTTTCCTCGCATGTCAGAAGCGCGATTGGTTTGGATTGGTTGTGCACCCGCTCCTTTGATTCCATTTGGACTTCTTTGTTTGGGGTGTGCAGTAGACAAAGAGAGGTTCTTACCCCTATGGCAGTTTTGTAGGCCGTCTGGCTGGCTCGCAATGAAGTATTTTTTTAGTCATTGTTTCTATTGTGAAAACGTTAGCATCCACTATAAATGCTTGATTGGAGTGGGCACCTAAGCGTGATCCCCCACCTGTTTTGGGGTTAAAAAATCATGATCTCCCGAAGCAGCGGGTATTGCCGCCATGGATTGTACTGTATAGTCACTTATGCGAAGTCAGATCCAACGTACAATGCACATAGATCAACCTCTCTACTTCTCAAAAGAGACAAGTCATATGTATAGTAACCCCACTATTGTTCCTCATAGAATTGGGACAATATTGGATTGCGTGTAGCGAGTTCTATTCCTATTAATGGTTGATTCAAAAGGCAAGATGTCAACATTACTTTAGGGGTGGTGAGCAAAGGTGTCAAAGATCGAATTGGGAGTGCATCATTCCAAACACGGATCTTTTTGTGTATGACCCGCACATCCATCTTAGTATTTTCATTTCTATTATTGTCATTTTCTGCACATGTTTATGATTCACAAGCCAACAAATCAAAAATTGATCGAATATCAATATTCTATTCAACCACCCCTCGAATAAGAATATTCGGCCGAATATTGCAGCAAACATTAACATATATTAAGGAATTTCATGTAAATGTCTAGCGAGCTAGTGGATGGATGCATGACCTTAACTATCAAGAGGGCGTATAGGACTTTCTCGATGTCGCAAGAGTTGGTGCATGATCTACGGCAAGACTACAGATTACTCTAGAAGAACATCATTCCGCTACGAATCACTATTTTTTTTGGTTGATTAAACATGGTTGTGTAATCGTGAAGAGGCGTAGCAACATGATTCTTTAGAGCGAGGACTTGGCTTGTCCAAGGTGCAACAATGGAATTGAAGACGTGAATCATCTCTTCTTCGATCATGTCCATTCAGTGAATTTTTTAGAGCTTGGAATTCAGTGGCACAGAACGAAAGATGGTGTTGCATTATGGAGCTCTATCATGACTAGTACAAGAACTCACAAGAGAACAGTATGGCACCATTTGCGCACCTTTGGATGCTTTGGTGCTCGAAACAAACTTATCTTTCACAATTAATATGTACTAAAACATAGCAAGGCTATGCATTGGGCTTGGTTCTCTTTCCATTAATTAATAATTATTGACAGATCCATGGTGGGTCCCATGCCAGAATCGCACCCTCTTTTTCTTCCAAAAAACACTTGGCAACTCTACATGCACCATTATCGGCTCCCTTAAGGCCTTCTCGTCTCCATCACATGCAATTCAAAAATTGCGATGTTTTATGGCCTTGATGTCGATATTGCATTTCTTGATCTTAAACCACCAATGAAGTCCCCATAACTCTCCTCTCCCACAAAGAAGTGTACCTTAGCACATATCGACATCCAAATAAAATGAAAAATATGTTGTGAATTCCAAATTAATACATCCTTGAAGAAAAGTTCTAAAATGATAGAACTTACATAGAAGACCTCATAATTTCAAATATTTCAAAAAAGTAAGTTGTAAGTTCAACAACGAGCCCGTGATATTTGCAACAGGATCTTATTCGATAAACATAACCAAATACATGAAGACCAACCTGTTCGAAGACTAGATTTTCAAGTCAGAGAGAATTTATAGAGTCTAAGTCAAAGAGAAAATTTATGTTGATTATAAGGAAGAGTAATGGTCAAATTCCATATCTTTTTTTTGAAATCTATAAATGAGGGGGATACACTCGATGGTGCATGCCCCAAATTCCATATCGTTATCATGCATAAAAGGGTTGTCATGACAATTGTTTACATATTCGACATATATTAGTGAATAACTTTAGCTCCAACAACTGCTAAGAAGAAACATATGGGCATATGTGGGGATATCTTTGACAAAAAGTTGATTGTGGTTTCTAGAAAGTTGTACATTAATGAACCAGAAATGTCGAATGTCCAAAGCTCTTCATAAAGGCTCTAAACGGAAAATGTCAAGCCAATCTACCCTTGCCTTCCTCCAAACATTCTTAGAGCTAATACACTGAAAGGATAGACTAATGACTTCTTCATCCTCCACAATGTATGACAGCATATTGTTCTGAAGATTTTCATCATTAGCTTCATATATAATCAAAGAAAATCTGAACTTTCGTGGGTGCACATACCCTCCAAATCATCCTAAAGCCTTCTCGCATTTCTAGATTTCCATGTGAGTTCACAGCAGTAAGCACCTTCTATGTGCCATATCTAGTTATCAGGTTCAAGAGACCCATCGAGACGAATTATTTAGTTGCAATCCTAAGAACCTCCCAACCGACAACTTATTAAGTTGCATCACGCACGATTCAGACTCATCATCACATTGCAACACCGAAATAGAAATCCAAGGTTTGTCTAGCTCCTAATGCAATCCTCCTGAATCGTTGATTGAGGGGTAATCATAAACGCATTGAACTCAGTAACAAAAAAAAAGGGAGCAAAAGAACATTCCCACCTGACAGTTCATTGCTGCTAGAAATGACCACCAATTGATTGGCCACTGATTAAGTATGGGAATGATGTAATGGATACTGTAGAGATAGTTTCTACTATTATTATATGTTTATTTACCTTGTTTCTATTTCTCTCTTCTATTTAGACATCCATGTAATTTACCCTTACGGCCTCTCCCTATATAAGAGAGCCTAGGGTTTTCTTATTATGATAACGAAGACTCTTTTCTTCTAACATGGTATCAGAGCCGCCTTAGGGCTCTCCTCCCTTCCCCACCCGCCGCCCCTCCTCTTCTCTCGTCTCCCAACGGCGGCTCCTGGCCGCTGCCCCTCCGAGCGGCCCCCTCCGCTGCCGCTGCACCACCCAGCGGCTCCCAGCCGCACACGCCAGCGGCCCCGCCGCCCTAGCGGTCCCCCCCGCGCAGCCCTCTGCCGCCTCCAGCCGCCCCAGCGGCCCTTCGAGCCCCAACCGCACCCTCCAGCCGCCCCAGCGGCACCCTCCAGCGGCCCTTGGCGCCCCAGCGGCACCCCCCCTCTGCCGTCGTAGGGCTTCCATAGTCTCCAGCAGTCCATAGGCGTCGTTTTTCGAGGCGATTCAAGGGCTGTAAGCTTCCTTCGAGGCGTGCCCTAGACCCCTCTTCCTCCAGTTTATGGATTTGAGTACGTAAAAGTCTACACACGTACTCAAATCCAATGCAGTTGGTGTAGACATTCATCACAGTGTCTATTATCCCTTCGTCTTCTTCGAGCAGCAGTATGTCAGAATCGAAAGTCGATTTGCCCTCCACCGGCGCATTCAAAGGTCCGGCGCCAATAGTGAAGATGGACGGGTCTAACTATGAGCTATGGGCTATGCAGTTCATGAGTCTCATGAAATCAAACAGTAAGAAACACATTTTTACCGAGGATGAGCCTGCGGAGAAGACAGGGATCTATGCCTCATGGGAGGCCGATGATGCTTACGCAAAAGTATGGTTGTCTGGTACGTTGACGATGGAGATAGCTAATGATGTCCTCCATCAGCCCACTGCTAAGGCGATGTGGGACATCCTTGCTGCTACATATTCGCAGGTGCGAAATGAGACAAAGATGTTGCAGCTTCAACATGACATCTTTACGATGAAGCAGGCCGGCAGACCTCTCCATTCTCTATACACATCCCTAAGAGGGATGTTCGAGAAGCTTTACAGTACCATTCCTCTGACTGCTACTCCAGAGCAGCAGAAGACGTTTCGGAACGCCACCATGGTGGACGTTCTACTTGTTGCCCTCGATCCTGAGTATGATGCTGCACGGTCATAGATTTTAGCAGATGCAGTCATTCCTCCAGTGGAGGATGTCTACAGGAGGCTCAGTCGTATTCCAGTTTCATCCAGCTCTTCTACTCCACCCCCATCTGCGATGGCAGCTTCGCGGGGAAGAGGTGGACCACCTTCTGGGCGTGGTCGTGGACGTGGCCGTGGACCTCCAGGAAGAGGCGGCCGAGTCAGTCAGATGTGCTCGTATTGTCACAGAACTGGACATTCAAAGGAGACATGCTACTCAAAGCATGGGTTCCCAGCATCGGCACGGGTTGCAGAGCATTCACAGTCTCCATTACCGTCTACGGCAGATCATAGATTTGACGAACTCGTGGCCCGTCTCCGTGATATTATGCCACATTCTTCTGGTGATTCATCTGGTGGCTCTTCAGATATTGCTGCCACAGCCTCTGCCAGTTCATCCGTCGCAGCCAGTACTTCAGGTAGATCATCAGCCCTCATACCTTCACATGATATATCTGACTGGGTTATAGATTCCGGAGCTACACATCATCTCTGTCGAGACAGAGGAAGACTACAGGCCTACAGGGCCATTCCTCCAGGTCGCTCAGTACAGATAGCAGATGGTTCCCACTCACCCCTTGTTGGCCAGGGGGAGGTTTTCTTATCCTCCACTATGCAGCTACAGAATGTTTTACATGCCCCTGAGTTCTCTCTGAATTTGTTGTCTATTAGTCAGATTACAAAGGATTTGAATTGTCGTGCTATATTTGACCCGTCTTCTCTCATTTTTCAGGACATACTCACGAGCAAGGTGATTGGCTGTGGCTCTGAGCAGAACGGTCTATATCGGATGGTTCGGGAATCCTATGCTGGCATCTCCACTCACTCAGCTGGACCAGTCTCACCTTACATTTGGCATCTTCGTTTTGGTCACATTCCGCTCCAGAAGATGCGCCATCTCCTGCCCCAGATCTCTCCAAGTTCGTCGTTTCGTTGTGAAACATGTCAGTTAGGAAAGCATCATAGGTCGAGCTTTCCAGGTCGTCAGAGTCGGAGCAGTAGCTCCCCTTTTGAGTTGTTACATATAGATATATGGGGTCCGAGTCGTGTTCCCGATCACCAGGGGCACAGGTTTTATCTTGTGGTAGTAGATGATTTTTCTCGTGTCTCTTGGGTTTTTCTTCTGAAGAATAAGTCTGAAGCAGGAGATGTTATCAAAAACTTGATTAATGAAGTGCAGAATGTTTTCTCTTCATCAGTCAAATATGTTCGGACTGATAATGCCCTGGAATTTTGTACGCGTTCTCTATCTCAATTTCTGTCATTGAAGGGTATTATTCATCAAACCACCTGTGCATATACATCCCAACAAAATGGTGTGGCGGAAAGAAAGCATCGCCATCTCTTGGATATCACTCGTACCTTGTTGATTCAAAGTTGTGCTCCTATTTCTTTCTGGGGGGATGATGTCCTTACTGCATGCTATCTGGTCAATAGAATGTCGTCCTCTGTCCTTGGAGAGAAGATACCCATTTCACTTATTTTTCCGGACAAGGAGCTATTCTCACTGCCACCACGTGTCTTTGCCGATGTGGCGTTTGTTCATCGTCTATCTCCTGGACTTGACAAGCTCTCTCCAAGAGCAGTCAAGTGCGTCTTTGTTGGGTATTCCAGAACCCAGAAGGGATACCGGTGGTATGATCCTACAAACAACAGGTACTTTGTTAGTGCGGATGTCACTTTCTTCGAGTCGGTTATGTATTTCTCACCAGCTGGGGACAGAATGGAACCATCCACCACCACTGATGATATATTGGTTCCACCACCACCTACTTGTTTGTCACCTGACTCGTCTCCTGTCAGTTCCTATGCCAGCGCCACCACCACCGCCACCACCACCTCCACCTCTACCCATTTCACGGCGAATCATATCACTATTTCCTAACCACTATACGCGTCGGTCAGGTCCCGCTCAGGCAGCTCATGAGCCAATCACTACGCCTCAGGTATGTTCAGATGATGTTACTAATGACGGGTCAGGTTTGGTACATATGCAGGATGACTCCTCACAGGCGGACCCAGATGATGATCTTGATGTTCCGATTGCTATTCGGAAACAGAGACGACAGTGTGCATCCTATCCACTTGCTTCACAGGTTTCCTTTCACCGACTCACATGTGATTTCCAGAAGTTTGCCACAGCTTTGTCTTCCGTGGACATACCACGGACATACCAGGAAGCCTTGAAGAGTGAATGCTGGAGATTAGCTATGGAAGAAGAAATGGGGGCCTTGCAGTCCCGTGGCACATGGTCTTTGGTCCCTGCACCTCCTGATGCATCCGTTGTGAGCTGCAAATGGGTCTTCACAGTCAAATATCACGCAGATGGCACATTGGATAGGTACAAAGCACGCTTGGTCGCCCGTGGATTTACACAGACATATGGCGTTGATTACATGGATACATTCTCTCCAGTGGCGAGACACTCGACTCTCTGTATCCTCCTGTCTGTTGCAGTGGTTCGTGATTGGAGCATTTATCAGCTAGATGTCAAGAATGCATTTCTGTACGGGGACTTACAAAAGGAAGTCTACATGCAGCAGCCACCCGGGTTTACTGCTGAGGGCGAGAAGCATATGGTCTGTAGACTTCACAAGGCTATATATGGCCTTAAACAGAGTCCACGAGCGTGGTTCCAGAAGCTGTCCAACCTAATTGAACACCACGGATTCAAGAGGTCCAATGCTGATCATTCGTTGTTCATCCAGAAGTCCTCGGGAGGTACGGTTGTCATAATGGTCTATGTGGATGATATTCTAGTTACAGGAGACGATATTCAGGGCATAGCGAGGGCGAAGTCATTCCTAGGTCGTCAGTTTGTTACAAAGGATCTTGGAACCCTAAGATATTTTCTGGGGTTGGAATTTGCAAGGAATGCACATGGTTTGGTGATGACACAAAGGAAGTACATTACAGACTTCCTGGTTGAGACTGGTATGGTTGGTTGCAAACCATCAAGCATCCCCATGGACCCCAGCATGAAGTTATATGATGGTGATACTGATGAAGTGGATAAGAGGAGATATAGAGAGATGGTGGGAAAACTCCTCTACATTACTATAACCCGTCCAGACATTGCATTTGCAGTTAGCCGGGTGAGTCAGTTTGTGGAGCAGCCCAGACAGGTTCACATGGATGCTATACACATGATACTGAGGTATCTGAAGTCTACTCCTGGATTAGGGCTACTATTCAGAAAGGGTGCAGACTTATCCATCTCAGCGTGTGCAGACGCAGATTATGCAGGATGCCCTAAGGATAAAAAATCAACCTCAGGGTTTGCAGTCTTTGTTGGAGGCTCTCTGGTTTCTTGGAAAAGCAAGAAACAAACGGTGGTGGCAAGATCCAGTGCGGAATCCGAATACAGGGCAATGGCCCAAGCCAGCACGGAAATGATGTGGGTTCGCTCCGTATTAGAAGATCTACATGTAGCAGTACCTCTACCTATGAAGCTTCAGTGTGATAATCAGGCAGCATTGTTCATTGCCAACAATCCAGCTTTTCATGAGAGGACCAAGCATATTGAAGTTGACTGCCATTACACTAGGGACCTGATCCAAAGAGGATTGATATCCACGGCCCATGTTAGCTCAGGAGATCAGACTGCCGATGTATTCACCAAGCCATTGCTCAGAGGACCTTTCCAGAGATGTTCATCCAAGCTGAGCATGATCGACATCTATGCTCCACCTTGAGGGGGAGTGTAGAGATAGTTTCTACTATTATTATATGTTTATGTACCTTGTTTCTATTTCTCTCTTCTATTTAGACATCCATGTAATTTACCCTTACGGCCTCTCCCTATATAAGAGAGCCTAGGGTTTTCTTATTATGATAACGAAGACTCTTTTCTTCTAATAGATACATCATGACACATTGCTTCATCCACAATTTCCAGAAATCACGAAGGTCCACTTTTATGCAGGAACTCCACAAAAACACTCGACCATACAATCATAAATCTCGGAAGAGTCCACCTTCCACAATTGTTAAAAAATAATAATATTACACTTCCCAACTGAAACAATATTTAAGGCCATAATCAAAGTATATGACATCAACCTCTCAAAAATAAACATGGTCTACAACGAACTCACTTTAGAATTGTAGAAAACAACAATGCAAAAGCGTAATAATCAAATATAATGATAAAGAATTTGAAAGAACCCTAGGATTTTATGTGGAATCCTACTCCATAAGAAGCAGAATGAAACCACTGGAGAAGGCCTCTCAAAGGCTCGATAATTTGTTATTGCATTCTCTCAAAGGTTACAAGAACTTTGGGGTTTCTTATATAGCCCCATCAATATGACCAAGTCCCACTAATAGACAATGTGGGACTACACATAAGGAGACGCATGCCCGAGAGGGGAGAAGAGGGGTGCGTCTGAGGGGGCTAGGTGAAGGTTCGCGGAAGGAGGGCTCGTCGCCGCGGCGAAAAGTTGCACGAGAAGCGTCAGCAACCGTTCTCCAACCCATTCGAAAGAGGAAGCTACCGATGTGGCTCCATGGCCCACTGGGCTCGGCAGTGCCGTGAGCTTATTCGTTGCTTTCGATGTCGCCGACTCATCGATTCTCTTACAGGAGTAGTTCATGCTTGCCGATTCAGAGGAACTCTCAAGGAGCGTGTAAGTGGGGCACGGGCTTGTTGGTGGGAGGAGGCGGAGGTACGGAAACACTTTTTAAGGTTTCATCAAATGCGGGTCTGATCTCGACGGTGCAATTCGGAGGGGAGGGATATCATGCAACTGTCCCATTGGCGGGTACTGGCGAGGGGACTCGCAGAGGTGGAGGTCAACGAGTTGATGCGGTGGACGAAGGAGGGGTAGTCGCTATTGCGATGGCACATGCCGAGGGTTTTTGATGGCATGGAGCAGTCGAAATCTCTGGACTGTGTTCTCGTGAAAGGGATCACGTTTGTTGCGCGGGGACTATCAAACATTTGAGAGTTGCTGGGAGGCGAAGTGGAGGTTATTGATGTCAAAACCTCGAGGTGTCGCCAGAGGGAGACGCCAGACCCTATCCTCAAAATGAGGAACTTAACTACGGAGAGGTTGGGTCGGAAGAGGCTCTGGCTCGCAGGGAAGATGGTCAACATTGAACTCGCCATGGAGGAGCAGGCATCTCGTGGACGAGAACCGGAACGCCAGCTGGTCGTGAAGCTGGAACAACCGACATCGACAGGGGCATCTGAGGGTGCTGGTCCTCCGGGACTGCGCTGGCAGAGCTCGGGAGATGAAACGGTGCAATCCTTGGGGATGACTCCTCGTCTCCCACGAGGAATCTGGTACAACGCCTTGATTGCGGATCGACACATTAATTCCCTAATTTCGAGGGTGGGTCACATTCCATCCTTTCCTACAGTTACGGCAGGTGCAGAATCGTCGGCGGCTGACATGGCACGGAAGACAAGTGACCTTTCTACCCCGCAAGGCGTGCATGGCTATGTGGACCCTCCTTCGAATCGGAATCCCGACTCGACGGGCCGACCCGTCATGCAAAGCACCTTGGTCCGAGAGCAACACTCGTTCAGTCTTGATTGCATCAAGGAGGGCCCAGTCATACCACAACCAAGAGCCCACTATTCTGTTCCACGGATCCTCTTCGAAAACCCGAACCGAAAAGCAGCTGGTCCGAGCTCAATATGAGACATCGACTCGGGGGCTTGAGAGGAAGGCCCCGAAGGGGTCGTTGTCGACAGAAGGTGAGGAGCTTGAGGGGTCTAAAGATGTTAGGGGGAAGGGGAAGCAAGGGGGTAGATGTGGAGCTCTCGAGAGCTGGCCAAGGGCCACCAGAGGAGGTTACACTACATGTAGAGAGCAGAGAGGAGGCTTGCCAGGAAGAAGAGGCGTATGGGGGGGGACGCAGCTCCCAAAGTTGGAGGAAGGTGAGTGCAGGTTCGGTACGTGTTATGCGAGAACGGCTACCCGCAAGGGGGAGAGGAGACATAACAAAACGGTGATGCTTGCGTCGGCGGAACATGAGGAGGGCCTCCACAATCGTCGTTGCGATCTTGCAGGTATACCCGAATCTGCTTTCGCGTCTTGGACAGGGTTGCGGCCGAACGCCTGGCCCTGATACCGCCTAAGAAGTTGACGCAGGTTGTATGTCAACGAAAATCCTTATTTGGAACGTTAAGGGGTTGGGTCGGTCCGAAAAGTGAATGGGAGTAAGGAATCTTATTGGGGAGGCTAGATCAGATGTGTTCCTCCTTCAAGAGAAAAAACTTTCTAGTGGAGCGGTCGCTGCAAGAAAGGAGGCCAGACGAAGGCGGTCGATATGCACTTGCAAAGCTGGAGGCACAGGGTGCTTTTGGTGGGTTGATGTCCGACTGGAAGAAGGATGCTTTTGATCTTCTAGAAGAGTCGAAGTCGCTATTCTGCTTATCGATTTTATTACGGCGATAGGAGAATGGTCTCAATATGCTTATTACGAATGTTTATGGTCCGAATTGCAATGAAAGGGGAAATGCTATGGCCGCAGAGCTTGAACTATTGAGCAATGTGAAGTGTGGATCATTGGGGGGGCCTCAATGTTACGTTGCTTCCGGATGATCAGCTGCAGGGAAGTGGTGGTGGGGACCTTGGTTCGAAGGAGTTCCGGAGGGTGGCACAAAGTTTGGGGTTGTCGATAATTGATAATGACGGCTGCGCTTTCACCAGGCGCAATGTGAGATCACGATCCAGACTGGACAGATTCCTTATGTCACCTAATGGAGCGGGGATGTTTCCCCCTTTCGAGGGCGTAGGCTCTTCCGCAAGCGCGTTCGGACCACATCCCGATACTATGGTCGTCTGGAGAGGGGGGCAAAAGCAGATTCTTCTTCCTTTTCGAGCGAAGCTAGCTATTAGAGGAAGGCTTCAGGGAGGTCGTGGCGGCATAGTGGAGAGGTTGCGCATCGGAGGGCTCGACAGTCTCAAAATTGGTGGCGAAGCTCTTGTCCTTAAGGTCTTTCCTTACCGCATTCGGGAGGGAGGTGAAGATGAGGCGGATGGCTTAGGAGGGCGGAGGTTCAGGTCGAGGTTACTAGGCTGGATGGATTAGATGATGGCATAGGACTAGATCAGGAGGAATTCACAGAGAGGCATGGTCTGCTGGAGAAGTTACTGTTGGAGGAAAGAAAAGAAGAGGTGGAGTGGCGGTAAAGATCCAGACAGATGTGGCTAAAAGAAGGGGACGCCAATACGAGATTTTTCCATTCTATAGCCTCAGGACAGCGGAGAAGGAATTTCTTACACGAGATAGAGGTCGGAGGAATTCGAGTGTCGGGTGAGGCGACGATTGGGAGTGCCTTACGGGGGACACGAAGGAAAAGAGGGAGTGGTTGGGGTTGGTTGGGGAGAGGGGTGGAAACCTTGTCGACCATGCAGACGGAGAGTTTACTGGTACCTTTTTCGGTGGAGGCGAAGAGAGCGGTTTGAGACTTGAATGCGGATGGTGCCCCTGGTCCAGACGATTTCCTGATGCTGTTCTACCGCGAATTCTGGGACCTTTTGAAGGAGGTATTGGAGGTGCTTAATGAATTCAAGGAAGGAAGTAGTGGGTTCGAGAAGATCAACAGGGCATTGTTGTTCCTACTACCAAAGAGAGACACTCCCGTGAGGATGGAGGGGTTTAGGCCTATCGTGCTCTCCAACGCAATTTATCTCAGAGTGGCTAAGATATTGGCCAACATGCTTAAGGATATTCTAGGCTCAGTGGTGCTTAAGGACCAGCCGGCATTCATTCCAAGGAGACAGATGGCAGATGGCCTAGTAATGGCCTCGAAGATCTGTCTTGACTGGAAATGGTCGAAGATGAGAGGAGCCTTATGGAAGATAGACTACGCAAAGGCTTATGAACGCGTCGACTGGAGGTTTCTATGGGTGTCTTTGTGAAGGAGAGGCTTCCCAGAGGCTTGGGTGGACTGGATGAAGAGATGAGTCACCACCTCTTCCTACTCTATCATGGTGAAAGGAGAACCCAAGGGGGGTTTCTTCCAACCGCACTGGAGCGTGAGACAAGGGTGCCCATTGACACCAATGATGTTCGATCTTGTAGCAAATGCTTTGGATGTACTCTTCAGGCAGGTGATGGAGGCTGGGTGTGAATGGTTTCGTAAGGAGGACATCTCAGTCCCCCAATTACAGTATGGGGATGATACGATTCTCTTCCTGGGAGGCATAGAGGCTCAGAATGCAAATGCGGTACAGCTAGTCGACATATTTGATAGTCTCTCTGGCCTTGAGATCAACAAACGCAAGTCAGTGTTTATTACTTCAGGATGAATGAGGCAACGTTCTAGCATAGTAGGGATGACCGACTGCCCACTGGGGGACCTTCCTATCTCATATTTGGGGTTGTTGTTAGTTGCTGGGAAACTGAAGAAAGCATATTAGGGTGAGGTGCTGCAGAAAATGGAATAAAGGTTGGCAAAGTGGAATGCAGACACTCTGTCCAGAGGAGGAAAGTTGGTCCTACTAAAACATTATGCTCTCAATTATACCAATCTTCTCCTACTCTACTAGACAGATGCCAGTGGAGGTTAGAAGGAAGATTGAGACTATGATGAGGAGATTCTTCTAATCGGATGGGAAACAATTGGGGCCCAAGATGCACCTGGTCAGTTGGGACGAGATTACGAGGGGGCGCAACAACAGTGGACTTGGGGTTCGCAATTTGGAATGTATGGACAGGGCGCTCATCGCCAAATGGGTGACTCACATACGGGGTCCCCCAACCTCACTGATTGATAGACTTGTAAGGAAGATTTATGGGGTTAAGGGCAAACTTGTGGCTGGAAGAATTCGTTTTGAGTCGTCGCTATGGGGCGGTATCCGTCAGGCTTTGCCGTTGTTAGTGCCTAAACTACAGCCTAAAGTGGGTGATGGCCACCTTTTCAGATTCCGGCGTGATGATTGGACTAGGGAGGACACGCTGGAGGGCAGATTTCCGTGCCTATTTGCTTTGGATGCATCGAAGGAGGGTACACTTTCACAGATGGCGGATGCTGGAACGTGGTCATCGCAATTTTTGGCGGACCTATCAGACCAACGCATGGAGGACTATCTCAAATTGCGGGCTGAATTCCCCCCACTTGGGGACTTCTCGTTGGACAGCGACCACTTTCAATGGGTGGGCTCAAATTTCTCAATCAAGAAAGCTTACAATGAGATGAGATAGAGGGCAGAGGAGCGGGATGTGGAATTGTGCCAGAACATGAAAGTCATTTGAGCATCGAAGATCTCGTGTGGGGTCAAAATATTCCTATGGTGTTTGAGAAGGGCTCGCTTAAGTGATAAAGCAAGGAGGGGAGGTTGTTAGGACTGGAAGTAGGGTTGTCAGAAATTTCTCAGGTTCGACATTCGCTCAGATTCGGTTTGCTAAAAGTTTGATTCAGATTCGATTCGAAAATAAACGAACCGAACCTGAACGCGAGTTTGGGCTCGATTAAATAAACGAACCGAACCTCAAAAACATAGGTTCGCTCAGGTTCGTTTCATTAAAAGTTCGATTATATACACACATACATACATAAAAGTATATATACATACATATTGTATATATATAAGGAGAAAATACATTCTATATTAACATAAGGGCGTTCATTTATTTTTCCAAACACATCCAGTCACCCACTCCCTATTCCTTATTCCTGAAACCCCACAAAACCCTCCCCTTCAACTGTAGTTTTTATCTTTGAACAGAAACACATGCACAACATTTATTCTTAAACGAATCTTTAACGAGCCGAACCGAACTTTTACGAACCTGACCCCAGCCGAACCGAACCTGATTACAGTTTTCAATTTATCGAGCCGAACCGAGCGCGAGCTTGAAAGTATGTTAAACGAGCCGAACCGAGCCTTGGTTGGTTCGCTCAGGTTCGGCTCGTTTACACCCCTAACTGGAAGACACACAGTGTGACAGGTGCAAGGGGATGAAAGAGGACTCTGAACACTTATTCTTCAAGTGCTCGACGTCGGAACGGGTCTGGAGAGGTAGGGATTCCTTCGGTCGAGAGTGAGGGGGCAGCGAAGTTATGGAGATCAATACGGTCGGCGCCAACTTTACCGATGATCACTCGAAGTCGTTTGTTGTTCTACGAGTCATTTAGGCAGGATGAAACAATTTGATATTCAACAACTAGAGGTTTTACTACGAGAATGTAGCTTCTCACTTTAAGGCGCCTTATAATTTCTAGATCTCACGGTAATGTAATCTAAACTCTATTTAATGAAATTTTTCGGCGGTGACCCCCACAATGGGGGATCACCCTAGTTACAATCAAGAAAATACTCCAACAATCCCCCTCAAGTAGGAGCATGTAATTCTCAGCCTGGACAAAAAAAAGCGTTCACTCACAGAATACAAGACACTATGGACAATATCAACTCAATGAAAACTCTGCCCGTTGCCTCTGAGGGCGTTGCTTCTCATATCGTTATGGTGAGGAAGAATTGAAGGGCGAAAGTGGAATGAATCTCCTCATCCCAGAATGCGTGCTATGTACTGTGTATGTCAACGAAACTGAGTTGTCTCCTCGTCTGCGAATGTATGCCATGTACTGACAAGAGTCACCTAAACCGGAATACGTCTCCTCGTCGAAGATTTTGTGCTCTATATTGTGCATTGTAACCTGAACATGAATGAGTTTCCTCGTTGGAGAAAGTGTACTCTGTACTGTGCGGTTACCTGAATAATGAGTCTCCTCATCGAAGAACGAATGCTTTGTATTGCATTTGTCAGAGTGATAACTGAATTGAGTCTCCTCGTTGGAGAACGTGTGCTCTATACTACGCAGCCACATGAATTGTTATAAGTCTCCTCATCAAAGAATGTACACTTTGTGTTGTACAGAGTTACATGAATCAAAATAAGTCTCCTCATTAAAGTGTGCTTTGTACTGCATAGTCAACTGAACAGAAATGAGTCTCCTTGTCGGAGAACTCGTTCTCTGTATTTATCAGTCGCTAAAACTAGGATGAGTCTCCTTGTCTGAGGACTTTGAGAAATTGGGTCAATTGAACATGAAGCGACTCGAACTGAGATATTCTGAAGCAATCTGAATGTAGAGTTTGAATCTAAATAATAGACTCTGAATCTTAACTCGAGAACTCTATACAATACTCCCCCTTTCTTTTATACTAATCGAGAAATATGATGCTTGACCAAGTTGGGGGAAGAACCTAAGATGTGGAAAACAAGTCAATCTCGCCATCATCATTTTTTCAACAGTTTTTGTTACTTGTACCATACTTATTTTCTACAATATCCATTGCCCCTCCCTTTTTTAGGCTATCAATTATGCCCATAACTTATTGAAGTTTAATCACTTGTGTCCCTAAGTTACTTGCCATCCATCCGTATCACATTCGAAGTTAACTTTTAGACACAATGGTAAATACAATGAATAGTTAAGGTTGATATGTATGTCCATTTATATTCATCCTCTTCTTCCTCCTTTTCAAACCAATCACCACGTCCTCCTCCATTCCCCTCCTCCACCAAAACCTTCTAGCCCTCGCTTCATCCAACCCCCTCCCACTTCATCCCCATCCTCTATTGCCTATCACATCCACTGCCTCCACCTCCTCCACCCCTCCTCCTTGAGGCCAATTGGCTTCCGATTCATACCACAAGTTGCCATCACTTTCGTCGTCAACAACTCTCTATGGAGGAGGATGTCCAAGAGGGTCGACAACTTCTCATCAGCTTCTCTGAGGATCTACTTTCCGAGTCCATATGAGATGGGAACCTCACAAACATAGCCAGTTGGGGAACAATGGCCAACTCTTTCGATGACATTTATGTCGAGCCTTACCTCAATCACTTGTGTCGAGATCTTGAATATGGAATGGCATGGGACCTTTGTGCAAAAGAGTGCGAAGGCGATACACTGAGGTGGCCCAAGCTCCGTGGAGCTGAGAGTCACGATGGGTTTTCCTGGACCCGTGTCCGAATGGATCGATGGCGTACATGTGATTTAGGAGCCACGCAGTGTTTAGGAAACCCAGATAGAGCAATGGTGTGTGCACTGAACTGAGCGAGGAATAGGTGTGGTGCGTGAAGAAGGGCGTGGACAAGACGAAGGGAGGGGAGGTACTAGAGACAAGGACTGATGTATGCAAGCTCTGTTTGAAATACAGGAGTAGTGCACGGAATCGCCATCAAGAACGAGAACAACCATCACCCATCTCCGAGGTAAAACATCAGCATCCTAATCTCTATGTGTAGCAAGAAGGAAGGTCTAAATCAAGTCTGGTGCCGCTCAAGAACACAGCTTCCGACGAGTCATAATTCACAACACCCTCACCTGCCCATAACTCGATCTGGAGGATCATCTTCATCAATCCTCCAATCAGCAACATGGAGCTTCATACGCAGGCACGACCGTCGCCCACCGCAAAGACCCAACTGCAGCCACGCACAAAGAAAATTGTTCATCATCATCAACCCATTCGTCAAAATAACACGTAACCTTCCTGAGATACAACCCTACTCGCAAGGAATGCAGCATGTCCTCTTCGATACCATCACAAGTTGTGAAAGAAATGCTGAAGCCCGAGCCCTTGTTGCGTGCGTTGATCTCGAAGAGGTGATGGCTTCGAAGCTCGGGGTTGATGTGCTCAAGGTACCAGGCGGAGGGGGTCGTGTTTGAGGGATTGGGGCAGAGGAGGGAGTAGGTTTTGTTATGACCATTATGTCCCTCTTAAACACAACATGGTTTGAATAAATCATAGTTTAGTTCAACTCTCTGACAACCAATCTGGCAGAAGGGCATATGTGATTATAAAGCAAAAAGTTAGGAATAGAACTAATATTCCAAAAAAGGGAGGAGCATAACTAATATGACAAAAGTTGAAGGACAAAATTGATAAAAACTCAATTTTTAAAAAGTCATTCTCTTTTTTTGTTTTACTCTCCATTTTTTGTACGACTTTTTGTGTATGATAGCCCTTTTTTCTCAAAAAAATCTCTTCCATTTTTTTAAAATCACTATGGCCCAAACTCAGGCCAGATCTAATCCTCTCTTTTTTAATGCTTCCAAAACATGGCCCATTTGCCCCTTTTTATGCAGTTGAGAAAACCGAGCCCATTTCAAAATTTTCAATAGGAAAATTGGTTTGTTAAAAATAACATAGCTCTCATACCATGTTCGAGAATAGAGAATGCAAAAGCGAAATAATAAACATAGCATAAGAACAGAAAGATAAATATGAAAGAACAAGATTTTTACGTGGAACCCTACTCCCTAAGGGGCGGGATGAAACCACGGGAGAAGCCCCCAAAGAGGCGGATATTCTATTGAACTTTCTCATCTGACTACAGGGGTGTCGGGGTGTAGATGTGGGAGTAACAACTATATGTTGTAAATAAATCCCGAAAGGATCCATTTACCCATTTCCGGATTTCCCACATAAATGGCGCATACAACTTATACTCCAACACTCCTCCTCAAGCTGGAGCATGCAATGCTCAGCTTGGACAAACGAAAAGAAACTTAACTCACGCTACATGACACTACAGGAAAAATCAACTCAACGCGCACAACTGTCAGCTGCTGTCGAGGACGTTGCATCTCATGTCGTGCAAGCGAGGAGGACGAACAAGCTGGAGTGTGAGTCAACTGAATCTCCTCGTCGGAGAGCATGTGCTCTGTATTGCGCCTGTCAGAGTCACTGAAACTGAAAATGAGTCTCCTCGACGGAGTACTCTAGGCCGCCACAACATGTGGACAACTGCACCATCTCTGAAAGGTCCAAACTAAAAAGGTCGTAGAGTGCAATCCTCGTCAGAGTCCACGGTCGTTGGAGAATAGAGTCTGAAAGTCTCATTGTCGGAGAACTGGGTCTCTACCATCTGGCATAGAGAATGGTACTCTCCTCTGGAGTCCCTTTGATACCACATGAAAATCCTAGCCAACATGGCATAGGGAATGGTCCTCTACTCTGCAGTCCCTATGGCTTACATGAAAGCTCTGGCCAAAACAACAAGAATGACGGGAACTATGAAACTGAAGATCGCACGCTCTTGCGTCTTAAACTGAAGACTGAGAACAAGTCGTCGAGTCTGAACAACTGATCATCTGTAGAGTCTGGAAACCGGTCGGTCTGGAGAATCTGACATCTGAATGGACTTGCGACTCTACATATACTCCCCCTTTCTCCCATACTTTTTAGAAAATAGTGACATCAACAAAGTTGGGAGAAGACAAAAAATCGAGGGAAAACATGTACTTGCGGCTTTTCGTCATTGTTTTTAAATAGCCACCTTGATTTTTTAAGTTGTTTCATCTCTCCTTTTTTGTACGGCTTTTGCAACACATTTTTTCCTTCTCTCCTTTAAAAAAATTAAGCTATTGACACGTATTTTAAAAAGAATACTAAGCCCAAATCTATTTTTTTTACTGACGTTGGGCCTACCGCCTTTGATCTCTTTCTTTCTTTCTTTTTCAATGAAGCAATGCCAAGTTGGGCCCTCAAACAAATAACCAAATTTTTTTAATGTCGTCGCCCCCCCCCCCCTTTAGGGTTCCCACGATGGGAACCCTTTCTCGATCAAGTGTTGCCCCCCGACTGGGGAAGAGTTCCTGCGAAGGGAATCGCTGTCTAGAGCTCGCACCGTCGCGCAATGGGAAGGAGCGACGTGGGGGTGCGTAGGGATGCACAAGGACATCTGGACTACTGTTTCGAGGCTTTGGGGAAGCCGCTTGGGGTTGCGCGATGATCTGGAGTTGAAGGTGCTTCGTAGGGGTTGTCGCCTAGAGGCTCCTTACAGTCTAGAGATAGTGGTGTCGCCGCCTCCTGGAAGATATGGAGGAAGCACGGGGTGCCGCCTGGTGTTCCTAAAACCGATGAGGGAGGAGTCGCTAGAGCTCGCACCTAAGCCTGTCAAGAAAGCTCGAGCTCGATGAGCTCCACTCGGGCTCGGCTCGATAAGGGCGCACGAGCCGGACTCAAAACCTTAACGGGCCCGAGCTCAAGTTGGGTTTTATGGCTCGTTAGCTTATCGAGTCGAGTCCGAGTTGGGCGTTATTCAACTCGAAAACTCGACTCGATAACTCGTTCCCCCTCTTAATAAAAAGTTGAAAACATATATACTGAAACTTCCATAATGAGTTTGATATAAAATAGAGGTTAACATTTTGCTTGCCCAAAAAGCTACAGAAAAGAATATAAAAAAATCAAAGTTACAAATGACATTTGCATAATTTAATGCATAAAATGGAACAATGACTCGTTAAGAGGTTTATGAGCCTGCTCATTTTGAGGCTCGTGAGCCAACTCAGAAACCCATGACTCGATAAGAGGCTCATGAGCCAGCTCATTTTAAGGCTCGTGAGTCAGCTCGAACTCGACGAGTTCGAGTTCGAGTTGGTGATCCAGGGTTTGATCCTTATCAAGCCCGAGTTCGAGCCTTAGGTTTCTTATCGAGTTCAAGTCCGAGTTGAGGCCAATTCAACTCGTTGAACTCGATAGACACCCCTACTCGCACCACCTGACGACATGGAACTGCCCCTGGAGCTCGTGCGTGGCGGTCAATCTGCATCAGGGAAGAGAGCTACATGTTGGCGGCGACGGGGTTTCTAGGGTTGCGGCCTGGAGTCGTGCACGATGATGGGGTCGCACAGAGGGCTTGCGAACTGGATGCTTAAAGGAGATGTCGTCGTAGTGCCTCCGCCTGGAGGTTGAGAAGATGAAGATGCCCCTGCTACCAAGAGAAACGATAGGAGGCTCTTCCTCCTGGAGGAACGATGGATCCACCTGCTGCTTATGGGGAGATGCGGCCTGGATCTTACCGATGATCATAAACATATATGGAGCTTGCTTAATGATAAGGTTTCAAAATAAAACCCGAGAACTTTGAACAACGTCATTGAGCAACAATCTTCAAACATCAATCTTAAGAACACGAACTTCAAAAAAATGAATCTCAGAGGGAAAAAAAAGGACTTAAAAGTCCTCGAGAATCGACCCGCTCTGATACCATGTTAGAAAATAGAGAATGCGGAAACGGGATGATAAACAGAGCATAAGAATAGGAAGATAAACATGAAATAACAAGAATTTTACGTGGAACCCTACTCCCTAAGGAGCGGGATGAAACCACAAGAGAAGCCCTCAAAGGGGCGGATATTCTATTGAACTTTCTCATCTGACTACAGGGATAAAGGGCTCTATATATAGCTCCCACTGAGTCTCCACATCTCCAAATTGGTAGATATAGGACTAAACAACTGGATGTGGCCCACATAAGTGACACATACAACTTATACTCCAATAGTGTTGGATCTGTATAGGGCTCCCTCTCTTAGGAACACACCTCTCAAACGACACCACCTCGGATGGATGGGGCTTCTTCCTCCCCCAAAACATCGATGCCGCCTTGAAGGAGGATGAAGGCATTGCATGAGATTTTTGTTGCCGCCTAGAATCTTCTAGAGGAGCCATGCCACGTCGCTTGAGGTTTGGTGAGGGGGAGTTTGTCACCGCACGCGCAAGTAGTCGCCCAGAGTCCAGGGCCCGCATGGGCAGATTTACGAGGCAAAGCCACCTACGCCTAGAGATGATACTGGCACCAGAGCCCTTACGCGAAGGGTAGTGCTGCCTGCAAATATCAAGGAGATGATCGCGCAAGGGTTGATTTTGAAGGGATCACGCAAAGGCTGATTCTGAAGGGATTGTTTGTCGCCTATTTCTTCACGTATGTAATTTTCAATGATGTTGTGATTGGGCTATAACATTATGTGCCTTGCGTGCAGATAGCATGGGGGGTATCTTCTAGTGTATCTTCCTTATAAGATGATGGATGGGAGACAGTTTATCCTTGGTACAAATCTAATGAATATGTATGCTATCTAGATACAAGCAACTCGACAGTGGCTTCTACTTCGCATTGTTGCAAGGGTTTTTGCTGCCATCTTTATCAAGATCCATGAACAAAGAACAAAGAGTTCATCTATGGAACTCGTCTGAAGTAAGTGTCACGACCCGTCCCGCTAACCGGAACGTGCCGCGACAGAGATCTTTCCTCTTCTTTTTCCTCAAGTAAACATGTGGCAATCTCATAAAACATAAAACCTTTGTATTTCAAGTTCACAACACCAAGAAGTGTATTACACAAGTTCTATCTATTACAACTTCTTACAAAACAACACAGACAGTACAAAAACTTCGAAAACCGAAACACGCCTCCTCCAAGTGTATTTGCGGTACTTTCCCCTGCTAGTCGTGATTCTGCTGATCTGTATATAATTATAATATAACGGGATGAGTCTAAACTCATTTATGAGCTTAGACCCAGTGAACGGATCTCAAGCTTTTTTTACATATAACTAAAAGTTGAAATGTGAGCAGTATGCCAAATTCATGCTGATAACTTTGAAATAACTTAAAAAAAGACTTTATGACAGTAAACATATAACAACATGCTAGTTTTGCAAATAAATGCTGAAATCATTTTAAAGGCAGATAAACTGATACATAATCATCACTATCAAGCTTTTTGTGCTAATCACCACTGTGGCTAATTTATTGATTCATGAACGCTGAAACAAAGCTAAGTCATACGCGCAGACGGTCCCAAAGACCAAAAACACCCTGCATACGGCCCAAAGCCTATATGTATACAGAATGCGGACCCAAAGTCCTCTTGATACCATATCTAATGGTTTGCCATATCTAATGGCGGTTTCAGGGTCATATCTAATGACATCACCATATCTAATGGCTAGTTCATGATTTGTATAAAAGAGCTACTGTGGTGCTTATCTTCTAATTCTGATCCTTTTCTTGTTACTAATAAACCGTAAACTTGCCATTTCAAGCTCATAACTGCTAATTCATGAACATAAAACACTTTTTACATAGCATGCATATTCTGACAACTAAAACCATTAAGAACTTGAAATCTGATTCATATTGCATAATAACTGCACATAACATATTTCTTATATAAAAAGCTTGAATCTAGGCAGTGAAACTTACGATTCGTATTCCACAAAGAACGAAATGCTTAAAAACGTGAAATCATGATAAAACACCTTAAACGACTTCTGAAATACGTTCTAAAGCCTGATTTCATATCAATTATACGGTACTTGTAATTCATGCGTAAAAGCTTTAGAAAACGCGATTTCATACTTGATATTCAAAACCATGCATAAACGCTAAAGACTAGTGCTTTAAAATAGCGCTTGAGAATCCCTCACCTAATTATTGTCTAACTTGGGTCGAAAACGTTTCTTTAGTGAAAACCTCCTCTATAGCCGTCTTAGATTGAATACTACGGCTTGGTGCGGTCAGAACTTCGTTACGGCTTCAAAAACGCTCTCGATCACTGACAGGGCTTCGCCGCGGTTCCTCTCGTGCTCCTCCCGCAACCTCGGCGGCCTTGCGGCTCTAAGGTGGAGAGATGGGCGTGGGATGAAGTGAGGAGGACTATGGGGGGGTCATGGTATTTATAGGCCTCCACCCCCTTTACATGTGTGACATGTGTCAACATGTAAGGGAGGTTCATGTGTCCCTTATCCATCTTTGAAGACACATGGCATGGCACATGTCATAATTATAAGGAAACTTGTTGCCTAAGTAATAGGCTTGCCTTATCCACGAGTTTACTTGCTGCCCAAGCAAGGTTTGGCCTATCTACACGAGATAACTTGTTGCCCGAGCAAGCGGCTTCACCATGACACGTGTTAGACTTAGGATGCTGACACAAGGCGCTACTGAGGTTTTGACACTTGTCCTGACTATAAAACGACACATGTCTCATGATTTCCACTCCAGGTGTCCTATTCTTGCTAATGACGCTTAATTATCACTAATGACGGGTAATTAGCACTAATCATGCTTAATTAGTCTTAATGATGTGATTATAGCTAATGAGTATAAATATATGCTAATGATGCTTAATTATCACTAATGACGGGTAATTAGCACTAATCATACTTAATTAGTCTTAATGATGTGATTACGGCTAATGAGTATAAGTCTATAACATTATGTGCACTTTGCAAGTAGTGGCTTCTACTACTTATAAGATACTACCAAAAATCCAGATTACTAGATGTGGTACTATGTTTTGATGTGCTACACAATTCATAGAACCTTTTTGAAGTCCATTTTATACAAGACGGTCTCTGATATAAACACAACAAGTTTAAATGAAACCATTGCAGAAAGGCGAATCTATTGACTATGGTATCCGTAAAGTGTGAACACTATCAATCCAATATTTCCTTGTAATAACACTTGATATCATTTAAAAGTATAGTGTACAAAACGCGTATTACAGTAAGGTTCCTAGATGGTTGCATGTGCACGGCATGTAGAAGATGACTCATACGAGGAGATCGGATCAAAGATCGAAAGCGTCGAGTCTGGATCGCATGCGCAGAATTAAGGTTTCATGAGAAACATTAGGTTTTCTTGAACTTGATGGCAGTCTTCCAAACTTGAACAATCTTTGAACGTGAACATAAAATCTTCCAATATAAACACAAGAACCAAGCCCACAAGAACCAAGCCCACTCTAATACCATGTAGTGAACAATAATGCAGAAGTGTAATACTTGGAGAAAATGATTAAGAATTTGAAAGAACGCCAAGATTTTACATGGAACCCTACTTCATAAGGAGCGGAATGAAATGATGGAGAAGGCCTCTCAAAGGCCAGATAATTTGTTATTGCTTTCTCACAAAGGTTACATGTGGTATGGGACTTCTTATATAGCCCCAACACTTTGACCAAGCCACACTAATAGACGACGTGGGATCAAATATGTGGATGTGGTATAATTGGAAGTTATAGGGATCCATATAGTCATATACGGATGCATATTTTAACAAGACCCAATACCTCTTAAACTAATTGGCAGAAATCTTTGCCATCATTGACACAATGGCTCACTAGTCTTGAATGCTAAAAGACGTCCTTTTTCAACAAAAGAAAAAGCAAGATACATGTTGAGCCTCTAAAAGCTTGAGTTCAAAATTTAAAACTTAGCCACCACCTTCAAAATGTCATATTGCAACATCTCCCAAAACTCCTTGTAGAAAACTCGAAAACCCAATTAGAACAAAGGAAACAATCTTGTGTAAGTCAATTATAACCCTCCATACCTCTAATACAAGAACATATTTGTAATACCTTATGTTTGATCATGGCTGATTGCGTTAGTCCCCCGGGCCTCTGCATGACCACCTCTAATCAAGGTCTAACAGCCACCTACAAACACCCTAAAATAGTCATCCATCATGTTCCCCACCTTATCATCACCTTGAACGAAGGATACATCGATGCGTGCCTCCATAATGAGAAGATGTCTCTCTCCCACTAGTCTTTTTTTATAGACTCTCCTACTAGTCATAGAATCAAAGAGGGTTGTATTGGCATCACCCTCCTTAACCTAAGTAACTCTAGAGTCTAGACTCCATCTCCATTCAACCTTCCTTTAGTACTCCTCCAATCTCATTTGATATTAGTCTCATGTTAAATGGAGCTTATTCGACCTATGGTTATCAACAATGAGGAGGTCACCCTCCTCTCTAAGGATGACAATATGCTTGGATCGGCAATGGGAGCATACCATGGTGTTCTACACAAGGTTCAGAAATGAGATATGAAGTATTCATTTGGCCAAGTAGTCAAAAGCGAGTAATAAAATTTCTAATCTAAGTCATCTTAAAAATTCACAGCTCTACTATCCTCATCGTTATCTGAAGCACAACTAAATTCTTCTTCTTAATCCGAAGCTGACAAAGCTTCAATATTCATTCCACCCGTCCTATGTTCCACAAATTCTTCCACTTGCTAGCCACCATGTTCCATGTGATCTTGATCTTTATAAGACTCCTTCTTCTTCTAACCGGGACCAATCCAATCCATTACGTGTATCATATCCTATAAAGTAAATGGTCCTCTCCAGGTTTCCTCTTCTACTAAGCTCCAACCTTCAATTCCCCTCACATCTAGAAAAAAGAGGATGCCAACTTCAGAATTTCCAATGTCATTGCTTTCAAATATGGCATCACAGAACCATATAGCAACCATCAATTAGCTATATAAGAAATTAAGCAAACAATTTTTTTATACAATAGTATGGCTAACTTAAATAACATTGAAATGTATTAGAAGGATCGAAATCATCATCAAAGGATCTTTATTTGATAGCTAATGGCTTTCTTAATGCTCCTTCTCCTAGCAAATCATCATTTCTTTTTCATGATGGCATCTTTAATCTTGAAATCAGAGTAGAAAATCGTCAAGCATGGAAAAAATCCATCCATCACAAAATTGTCCCAAGAAATTGCATTGTTATACCAATAATAACAATAATAAGGGTCAAGAAAGAAAGCTACAAGATGTAGAGAGCTATCCAAATCTTCCTTTCGACTTCCAGATAATGACACATATAAAGGGCTTGTATGTATGTTTTACATCTTTGAAAACACATTTTATCTGCTTTTTGTATCCCTCGATCCTCCATACATGAAGCTTGTTAACAACCTCGGATCCCAATTAATAACGCATAGGAGGTAGACTAGTAAAGAGAAGGCCTTCAAGGTCAATGACTCCTAGTTCCAAAATGTTACACTAAGGACAGTGTGATGCAATTACATTACTTGTTTCAGTCTTAAACCACTTGCATTGCCTTCACTCATCAAAAGAGATATCACAACTTCTCTTCTTGCATCCATCGTACTTTGTAGTGACAACGAAGATATCATGAAGATCTATCTTGGGCATACTTCTATACAACAACAAGGCATTTTCCGACATTAAGTAGGGTCAACTACATGGAATATTTGTCTCCCCATTCATATCTATCTTGACCACTCTCGAGCTTAGATCCAAATATAGTCTCATTCTAACACTTCTTGGGCCTTCCTTGCCCTCTCTTAGCCAACTCAACATCCCAAATCTCGCATTGTCTAACTAACACGTCAATCGACCTCCTTTACAAGGAGCCAAACCATCTTAAGCAGTTTTCTCTCATCTTATCCTCTGTTGGAGCAACACCAATTTTCTTTCTAATTTCATCATTCTGAATTCGATCTTTTCGTGCATGACCACACATCCATCTTAGCATTTCATTTCAACTACTATCACTCTCTCCACATGCCTATGGTTCACATGCCAACTTTTAGATCCATAGAGCATAGCATGTCTCACAGTTGCTTTGTAATATTTCCCTTTGATTTTGAAAGCAATTTTCTTATCACATAAAACTAGAGAGGTTCCTCCCCACTTTAGCCAATTGCATTCATTCTACGAGTAACATATCGATTGATTTCCCCATCATGTTGCAGAATAGATACCGAGTATCTAAAAGCATTTTTTTAATATTATCGTCTTCGATCTTCAACGTGATTCATTCACTATTGCTTCCAACAAATATGCACTCCATATCTTCAGTCTTAGCCCTATTTATACGAAATCCTTTTCTCCAAGGCATGCCTCCAAACCTCATGCTTCATAGTTTCTCCATCTCTAGTCTCATCAATCAACAAAATATCATCGACGAACAACAATGCCAAGGTATCTCATCATGAATGTGACTACTCAACTCATCCATAATCAAAGTAAAAGGGAATGACTCAAAGCTGAACCTTGGTGCAGACCAATGCTGATGTCAAAATAGACAGTCTTCCCAAACTAGATCCTTATACAAGATGCACGAAAAGATCGAATTCAGAATGATGAAATTAGAAAGAAAATTGGTGTTGCTCCAACAGAGGATAAGATGAGAGAAAACTGCTTAAGATGGTTTGGCTCCTTGTAAAGGAGGTCGATTGACGTGTTAGTTAGACAATGCGAGATTTGGGATGTTGAGTTGGCTAAGAGAGGGCAAGGAAGGCCCAAGAAGTGTTAGAATGAGACTATATTTGGATAGGTACTAGTCTCTTCTCCAGA
The DNA here is from genome assembly GCA_037367405.1 of Ottelia alismoides. NCBI lineage: Eukaryota > Viridiplantae > Streptophyta > Magnoliopsida > Alismatales > Hydrocharitaceae > Ottelia > Ottelia alismoides. The sequence continues at coordinate 202,434 of JAZKJV010001052.1, forward strand.
ACTCACCAGAAAATGTTCCATTAGACTAAATCATAAGCCTTCTCCAAATCAATAAAAAATCATATGGAGGTTCTTCCTTTTAGCTCTGTAAAATTCCATTATTCTCCACAACAGGTGGATAGCTTCAATAATCAAAGCAACCTGGCAAGAATCCGAATATATTTTCTATTACTTTGGAAGCTTTTCTCAACCTTATTTCGATTACATGTTTGACGTTCCCAAATTTTTATAGTGTGACCCATCAATTTAATACCTCAAACTCGAAATAAATATCTCCTTATTCTTATAAAGAGACACCACGATGATTCTCCTCCAATCTTCAAGCATTTTCTTACTTTGCCAAATAATATTGACGTTGAATAAACTTGTGAGCCATGTAAAACCACGTTCACCTAAAACTCTCCATACATTTATAGGGATGTCATCAGATCATACACCTTTCCCAAGTTTCATATCAGTGCCATCTACTTCATTTCTGTGTATCCGTATATAGATTGCACGATTCAAATACCTTTGACTACTAGCTATATCTCCCAAAGTTATCTCTTTATTCATGTCCATTCTAGACATGCTTTTGTATTTTTATTGATGATGCTTCATCTTATCGATGCCTCCTTTCACGACTTTCCTCTTGCTCAAGCGATTGCACTTGTGTTTGTATCCGTCCTCTCAAATCTCAATGAGGTACACATATTTCCAACACCGATCAGAAGAATCTAGTGGAACATTGAATGTGGCTCCTACATTTGGCATGGGTGGGGTAGCATAACAAACAACCCAAGACATAACAAAACAGTGGATACATCAATCTAAAGAGAAAATGTGGAATTTAGTCCAATTCAACAATTTCATTACAAGAATCTAGCTATAGCATGTAATAAAAAAATCTTAGCTTACGATGAATAAAAATCCCAAGTTCCAAGCTCCTGACATGATGAATAAAAACCCAAACCCTTAGCATGTGATGGAAAAAAAATCATAAGTTTGCAGTTGACGTTCCAAACTCTTGGCAACACTAATAATTGAATCCAAAATAAAATATTGAAATATTAGAATAGTAGCATCTGTAAAATAGAAATTCTATGAAAAAGATTGTTAAGAGAAACTTAGAACAATAACATGTAATCATATTCTAAAATTAAAAAAATGAAATATATCTACTAGACTACAACTCTAAGGCATAGATTATATAACCAAAGATTAGAAAGGAAGCAACCTACATGAGTCGGAGATGATGCACTGCTATAACCATTCGTAGATGACTAAGCAGAGGGAGAGCACTGAGTAGATGTGACGGCGATACATAGAGAGGAGGGAGTTAACGTGAGCAGACATGGGAAGAAGGGGAATTGGCACGGTGATGCAACGCGAGGAGGTGGAGAGATGGCATAATGAAGCAGTATGAGGACTAAAGGAGGGGGCCAGCGCAAGGGGGTGCAGACCTCGCGTAAGGAGAGCTCGATCATCAGAGTAGGGGTTCTTCATGCGAGCAGACAATAGGAAGGAGGAGAGTGATGCGGTCACTCACCCTTTTTAGTCGCTAATGGGATCCCTAAACAGATCCAATTAAGTAGTAGACATAAAAGCATTTTGAGTGACCAAGTCAAGACCACATAAGCAACTGCATATGTTGCGTATATGACTCGATTAAGTGCTCGGAATGCATAAGGATGCATCTAATGCACTTCGAGATGGGGGTCGAGTATGCATATTCTTATACAAAATTTGTTAAGATGACCCTTGATAGGATGATTTTGTTACAGTATATCATAGAGGGGCGAAGAGAGTTGAGACTCCTATTTCAAAGTGTGGTTCCAAGTTCCCACGATGATGAATAACCCAAGGATTTTTGTCATTGTAACTTATTCGATGAGCAGCCATGTGTCTAGCATGGCTCACCACTTGCAACAGTGACATAACATTCACGGATGCTAAATCCATGAAGATCAGCCGAAGGAAACAACGATGAGGATCTAATATTTTACAATTTCAAATCAATAAAAAAATGATGTTTATGCTTGAACTCAATATCATCTCGATACAAGGGTCGAGAGTCCTTTATCGAGTCAATTCAATCATTCTCCTCTTGTACCTCGTTGCTTAGGTAGTTGACACATAAGTTGCCCGAAAAGCCCTCAAGTCTCCACAAAAAAGCCAAAGATTGGATGCTAGTTGCTAAGTGGTAGAGCCTATCTCATTCAGAGTAATCCAAAGCTCAGTCAGGTTTAGCCAATATCTAAAGATTGGTTCCAACAACCAAAAACCTCTCAAATTGAAACTATAGTCAAATTCTATTATAACCCATTCAAGCTCAACTGTAACTCTTCCAACATTCAACTGTATATGTATCAGCATCAAAAATCTTAATCCTCGATTCACCAATCAACAACCAAACTGCCCACAGTATCAGGAGAACGATCCACTACTAGGTACAACTAAAATCGTCTACTACCAAACAAGAACAATGTAGGAAATGCACCCTTGCCTACATATCCAACCACAACAAATCTCACTCCAAAGGTCTATACACCAACACCACCAACCAAAATTAGTAACCCAGCACATTGTCACCATCGTAGAGCTCATCAAAGATGCCTCCTTTAAGGACTTATCTCCATTTCAATCCAACAGGATCCCTTCAAGCCTCCCAGCTATCGTAACTTCAACAATCTCCACCACATTATAAGACCCCGAAGTTACACCAGACCTTGTTATTATATATTTCAAGTTATCTCAATCTAGAACCCATTTAGATAAATAACCATCCACAACCAATCTACTCTATGGATAAATAGGTCTTGTACATTCCATGTTGGGGCCTTCATTCTGGGAACAAATATCCCGACTCATGCATCACCACTTTTCCCCCTCACCTGGCTCATCACATGCCAACCCTTACCCTCCATAGATTGTGTCCTTTATCCTCACAAATTTCTCCATTAAATCGGCTCCTCTTCCTACCATATACCAACTCAACATAACCCCATCCATCGATACACATTGACGAACCTTCCAATCAAGATACAGTTTGAGAGGAACCATAGAAATGCCAACGTTTAAGAAAGGACGAGTTATCATCTCCTCTGCAAATAATGGAGCTCATACCATCACATCTGTAGGAGCATGTCTACTCCCTACCAGATCCATCATCACGGGAGAACCTCCCTCAACACCCCAATGTCGGACCAAATCCTCATCAACAAGTATCACTCATAAAGCCCCAGTACATAATGAGAACATCATCTTTAGAACAAGTAAATGATGATATGCATCATATTAACTGATCATAAATTGAACAAGTAAAGCCAAGGTAAAGTATTCAAATAGCTTGTTGATTCCCGAAAGCCGATCAAAGTAACGAAATACAATCAATCAATTATGATATTAGTGGTTTCCACAAGACAACAAAGAATACATAAAGAAACCAAGAAAAGAAAAGGCAACATACACATTTTACATTTCTACTTCATATTGGAGACATCAAAGCACAAAAGAAAAAGGATCGATCTTGATTACATAAAGAAGAGATAAATTGGATTGGATGTTAAATTAAAGGGAAAACAGTTTTTCAACTTAAGGACAAATAATATGCTTCCTAGATGTCAGTGTAAGAGGCGAGAGGCTAAGATGAACAAACTTTCAACAGGTTATTATTTAACATGACGTAGTGAGCTGATTGAGAAAAAAAATCAATAGGAAGTGATTAAAGCCATTGACTGAAAATACATACCATAATGGTGATGTAATGTTTTACGAGCCATCCAAAATACATCCCAGGAAGATAATAAGGCTGCAATATCAGAAATAGATGATTAAAGAACGTCTCAACATAAATGGTATCATGCACTCACTGTACATGAATAACAATGCAATTGTAAAAGCTTGATCAACATTTGCTGAAGTGGAAGATGTTAATTGGAAGAGCATTGCCCTGGTGTTCATTTATTTCAACTGTGTGCAATTACCAATGAAAAAAGAAATAGAAAGGTGGAAAATGAAAGAAAGCAAGCACCACTGCATCATAATCAATTCATAAGAAAGGTGCACTATGCTATAATCTAGCTTGGTATCAAATGATAAGTCTCCAAAGCAAATGCAGGAGATTATGAGAAAAAAGTACTCAAGTTGCAATATGTTATAACTATAACATGACTATATATTCACATTCACTCCTCCACAGCAACACACATGCGCCGATACAATATAATCAAACTGATAACAGGCCTATGATGAGCCAAACCTTGTAGTAATTGGCACCAATTATAAACCAATATTCTCACACAGGCTGCTAAGTTCACATAATGAGACAAGACATGGAGAAAACAAGAACAGATTCCCTCCAAAAAACAAAATGGCTATTAGGGTCTCGCACTAGTTCTACGAGAGTGAGACAGGCGGGCAGGCGTGATAGCCGCTACTCCTGTCATGGGCATCTCACTGCTGGTTATGTCACTGTATTGCTTCCTGCACCCAGGGCAACGACTATCAGCCTCTATAATTCTCTTGTGGCAGAAAAGGCAAAGACGAAAACCGCATGAACATGGAAGGAAGATAGAGTCTGTGAGATCGAGGTCCTCATAGCAGATGGGGCAGGGTAATGGCTGGGAATCAAAATTCCTACATAGCCACCCTGCATTTCCGCCACCGCAACTCTGAACCATATTCTTGGAAAAAATACGCTGCTTTGGGAGGTTCGGAAGACTCCTAGGCCTAAATGCATCATCAGGCTTCCAAGCTCTTGCAACCAACTTCTGTTCAGGGGGATTCCTCAAAATGCCACGGCTAGGATCAGATGGCATTTCAATGGCCGCTGTTGAACCAGCTGACGCAATATTGACATCCTTTTTCGGGTGACTCTGTGAACTTTCATTGGATGTCAGCGCATCTGCAACTGCTTCCCAGTCATCAAGTCCCCCTTCCTCCCCTCCCCTGTTGTGTCCTTCATCCTCATCGTAATCATCGGCATCGCTAACGCTTCTGGAATATGACCCGGTGCTACTGCTAAGGCTCCCAAGACTATTATTTGGGCAATCCACTCTTAATGAATTATCCCAAGCTAGAATTGATGGGATATCAATGGAAAGCCTTCGGTCTCTTAAATTGGTGGCCCTTGATCTGTCATTTCCTTCGACCCTGGATCCATTTTTTTCGAGATTCTCCAAATCCATCTGGTTACCGATCAGGGATCGCTGAGAAGGGCATGGTGGAGATTGAGACAGATCATCCTCCGTCACCTTAGACCCCTTGTTCTTCCCTGCAAAAAAGACAGGCTGATCAAAACCAAAACAAAAAAGGGGACCTCAAAGATTCAAACTATCCGCATAGGATCAACTCAGAAGGCATCTTGGGGATATCCAAGGCCTTGATCCACAAACCGCCCAAGCGAATCACGTAAAGACCCAAACTTTCCTGCAAATACAACCATATTCATACCTTGAGAGAGCCACTGCTCACGCCTCGCGTCCAACTTGCACTGCTTCAACCTCGCCGATCTGTTCGTCTGGATACCACACGAAGACCCATCAGAATTGCTAGCAAATCTCAAAAACACGCGCAGGATAGCCAAAAACCGAGGAAAAATCCAAAAAAGAAGCCGCACCTTCTTCTTCCTCCCCAGATCCCTGGGGGCGGGGGAGACGTTGGAGATCGCTGCGTCGGAGCCCATCTCTGCTTTAGGAGCCGGAATTGAAACCCTAGAAAAATGAGGGGGAGAGAAAGGGCCAACGGTTTCGAAATCGAAGGATGGGTTCTCTCTCTTTCTCTTGCGATCTGTTGCTGAGAAGACGGAGACGAGGGGAATGGGGGGTGGGGCGAGGGCTGAGGCGAGGGCTATATATAGGAAAATGGGAGGGTGAAGAGCGGGGCGTGGATTTGCGGGCGAAATAGGGATTAGGGAAAGAAATTAAAGGTGATTTTGGATATGAATGTGATCCCTCGTTGCCAAATGTGGCACCTTTTTTTGTTTCTTTTGCTTTTGACTTTTGAGGAGGGCATAAAGTGAGTGTGGTGGTGAAAATGTGGTCATTTTGGATGATGATGGTGGATGGATACGATGATGAAGGGGATTTTTTTCTTTGTTTGTTTTTTAAAGCTATTGAATTTTGAAAAGGTGTTCATTGGCTAATATTTTGCATGGTATTACCGATGGGTACCTTCGCAAAATTGCAATGGGATTTCAATGTATAATACCTTTGCAAGATATTACTCAAAATGGGTATGGCTTGAACATAATTCCCATAATAGGTATATATTGATAAACCGTTCGTCGCTTGGTATATCGTAAGCGGCAAACGGTTTGTCGCGAACGGTAAATGATTTGTTGTGCTATATGGACAACAAAAACAGGCACCCATGATGAGAATATGAGTTCTCGGCCTCAGGGACGAAGCCAGGAATTTGTACTGGGGGGGCAACTATTAAGACAAATTTCCACTTAGGCTCTGTTTGGTAGGAGAATAAGCTATGGAATAAGGAGCAAATTCTCCTCCCGACAGGGTTCCCAGTGGTACGATTATTCCCCTTTATTCCATCTTATTTCACTCTTATTCTTATCTTTATCTCACCTTACCTACCTTTATTTCACCTTATTCTCCTTATTCCTATCCTCCAACCAAACAGAGAATAGACCCTTATTCTCCTTCTTCCCCATCCTTATTTCTGCTTATTCTCGAACCAAACGAGCCCTTAGAGAATAAACTAACGAGGTACTATTGTTTATTTTATTTACAATTAATTGTTATTTTAGTAATCAATATTTCTTGATTTTCATTGATTGCATAATTTGAAGAAAAAAACTACAATATTAATATTTACACGATATTTTTACAAAACAACCATCTAAACATGTGATTTTACGTAAATATTTGAACAAATGTATATTCATCTATATATCCCTACAATATTCATTCAAATTTTGTCAGAAACGGAGACTCTTATGCCATCCATCTAGAACAAGTCGATTGAAACAATGTTTAGACCGTTGAAATTACATGTTCTAGATGGAGGGTATATGAGTCTTTGTTTCAGCGACCGTTAAAAAATGACTGTCTGGATGGAGGCAATATGAGTCTCTGTTTCTGATGAATTCGAATGACATATAGGAGGGATATAGGGATGAATATACATGGTGAAATTTTTCTAAAAAAATAAAAAAATTTGCGAAAAAATGGGGTAGGGGCATAGGGGCATCCCCATTTTTTTCCATATATATAGAGAGAGAGAGATGGAGGGAGAGAGAGAGAGAGAGAGATTAATGGGGCTGCCCCCTTGAGGTAGCCAACATGGTTGCCCCCGTGCTATTTTGGCATTTTTTTATTTTTTTGAAAAATATCGCCATGTATATTCATCCCTATATCTCTCCTATAAGCCATACGAATTAGGTCAGAAACAGAAACTCCTACAGTCTCTATCCAGATAATTATTTTTTAACGGTCGCAGGATTTTTTAAATCGATACTATCTCGATTGACGTCGTAGGAGTCTCCGTTTCTCACGAAATTTGAATGGCATATATGAGAGATATAGGGATGAATATAGATGTGATATTTTTCAAAAAAAAATAAAAAAACGTCGAAATACGAGGCGGGGCAGCCATGTTATATACATAACATGGCATCCCCCGTTAAATCCATATATTTATGGATTTAATGGGGTTGCCCCAACATGGCTGCCCCGCCCTCTATTTCGCCGCATTTTTTATTTTTTTTGAAAAAAAAACCATGTATATCCATCCCTATATCCCTCCTATATGTCATTCGAATTTCTTCAGAAATAGAGACTCCTACGGCCTCCATCGAGATGGTGTCGATTTCAAAAATCCTGTTACCGATAAAAAATGTCCGTCTAGATGGAGGCCGTAGGAGTCTCTGTTTCTGACGAAATTCGAATGGCATATACGAGAGATATAGGGATGAATATAAATGACGATATCTTAAAAAAAATAAAAAAACACCATAAATGGCGCAGGGGCAGCCATGTTGGCTACTCCAAGGGGACAACCCCATTAACCTCTCTCTGTATATATAACAATTTACATCCTTAAAAGTAGGATATTTATCTTTTACATGTAGATATAGTAGCATTAAATTGATTTTAACACTAAAATATCTAATATTTATGTGAATTTTGTCCATTTATAGTAATTAAAGATTGCATACATATTATATAATAATGATGGAAATTTGGGAGGCTTGGGGGGGCTAAGCCCCCACCCGCCCCCCCCCCCCCCCCTCCGTCTCTGCTCGGCCCCCTCGCATTTGTCCATGTGGCACGACAAAGTATTTGCCGCATCACGTCAAATGGTTTGTGGATATATCCTCATTATAGAAAATATTTTCGAGTTGTACCTCTTCTGAGTAAATTTTTTCCCCACATTCCTCTTTTGGTAAATGTCTCGTCCCTTGTAACTTAAAATGGAAAGTAGGGTGAAAGTACTTATTTACATCATGAAGTCATGATTTATTTTGTTTTAGCGACAAAAATTTTCTTTTATTGAAACAAAAATATAAGAAATACATTCAGATGCATCATTATCCAAATTTTCCCATAAATTACATATTCTATTATCAAGCATCTTTAATCCATGCTTCCACGATATATTGTCGAATCGAATGCATGTCTATTTCAATTCTAGAAATCTCATAGGTCAATATATATTTTACACAGCACGTAACAAAGTTCCTGAATAAAAATATAATAAGAAAATCAAAATAAAAAAAGAATAATCAACAAAATAACCAATTTTAAACATACAAAAATCAAGGTTCGCAAGTCCTGTAATATACAAAACCAGAACCAATGTTTCCATATGAAATTCACAAGATAATGCTTTAGATCCTAAGTTATTGCAAAGCAAGAAAATAACAATGAGATTATGGAAGTAAATATTCCCACACTAATTATTGTCACACTCTTTATTCTAGTTCCTATTGACTTTTTACTTATCATCTACATAAAAACAATCAACCAAAATGACTAATCAAAATGATTAACTGAACATAAACTTATTAATTCTTATTAATGATTGAAGAAATAGAAGAGATTCAATCTCGAGTCTTAATGAAATAATCAGACATTGCGCATTTGGCAACTACTGATTCCACAAAAAACTGAACAATGCTCGATTACTTCATAGGGTAAGTATGGAAGCAAGAGATAGATCAAGGTCCACTTCTTTTTTTCTTGTTACCTGAAACAACACAAAGAAAGCAGACAACTAATAAAAAGAGAAAAAAACTGTGTAAGTTGTCGATCCTTCAACAAAGCGCCAAAATGAAAAAGTTTTCACATCTCTTCTTTATGAACAAAAAGCTTTAAGTAGGGAAGATATTTACTCACCAATGTGAGATTTAAAAGAGCGAAAGAGTTTTTGATTGGCTACAAGGAAATAAATGTTAGTAAGTTATTTTGAACTTTAAGAAAAATTTTGTGTTCAATGCGGACGAGACTCAAGTGATGTGAGACTCAAGTGATGTAATTTGTGCACAAGGTCAATTGCATAGAAAGATCATGGACATAGTTTAGTTTAATCAAAATAACATGATAAATTATGGATTTATCAAGAGTATATCACAATATCCAATTAACATAAACCACTATGGTTGAAGGAAGTATGTCTTAGAACGTCTAAATAGAAAAAGGAACTTGCCGGTGCCACTAGCTCCGTAGGTAATTGTATCAAGAAAAAAATGGTTGAACATGATTATCATCCAAAACTACAAGAATACAGAAATACTTAACGCAGACAAAAATGTGAATAATTAAAGATCGATTAATATCCCCACTGTCACAATCTTATCATCTTTGACACCTACTTACGAGAGACATTTGAATCCACGAGACTGTAATCGTGGACTTACAGCAAATGACCGCACTCATAAACTCTCCATCATCTCTTTTTTTACAAAAATCTCTTTCTATATGATATAAAATAAGAATGTAGAAGTGTAGACACATAATAAACATTAAAGAACATCGAAATTTTACGTGGAACCATACTCCCTAAGGAGCAGGATGAAACCACGAGAGAACGTCTCAAAGGGTTGATATGTTCATTGCACTTTCTCTCATACAATGGGTATGGGGCTTCTTATGTAGCCTCCACTGACCCTCCATGTCCCACAACTTGTAGATGTGAGAGTAAACCATTGGATGTGGTAATTAGATCCTGAAGGAATCCAATTACACATCCACATAAGTGCGCATATATTCCAACTTCCTCCCTCGAGCTGGAGCATGCAATGCTCAGCTTGGACAAACAGAAAGAAATCTCAAACGCAAATACCAGATACTATGGACAATATCAACTCAACATAAACACAACTGTCAATTATTATAGAGGATGTTGTTTCTCGTGATTGTCGTGCATGTGAGGAGGAATAAATGGGATGGGGTTTGAGTTGTATTGTGTCTTCTCATTGGAGAACGTGTGCTCTGTACTGCGTCTGTCAGAGTCACAGAAAACTGAATGAGTCTTCTCTGTGGAGTAGGTCTGCTGATCGAACTGAACATGTTCATATTCGATTATAGTTCGTTCGATAACAGTTCGAAAAATATTCGTTCATTTCTAAACGAACTTAACATGAACTTCATATTTTAGTTCGATATCTTAACGAACCAAACATAAATATAATTTATGTTTGTTCGATAAAAGTTTGAGCTTGATATATGTATATGCATTTGTATTTATGTGTGTAACTTTACATTTATACACGTGTTAAATTTCAAGGTTAAAGAATTTGTGGTATTTATTGAGCTTTGCACTACTTTCATTTGAATAATATCTTAAGTTTATTGCTCATCGAACCTTATTATCGAACTCAAGTTTCAAACTTGTTCATATAAACAAGTTTTACTTAAGTTGAATTGTTAATGAACTGTTATCGAACCGAACTCGAATGTTCATTTCATAGAACGTTTATCAACCCGAACTCGAACTCGAACTTCCTTGTCGAAATGAACTCGAACATGGGTTCGTTCGTTACAGTTCAGCTTGATTAGCAACCCTACTTCAGAGTACTCTAGCTCGTCACATGTGTATCATGCGGACAACTGTTCCATCTCTTAAGGGTTGAACTGAAAAATTCGTGGAAACATACTCGTCGGAGTTTGTTGTCGCTGCAGAACGGAGTCTGAAAAGTCTCCTCATCGGAAAATCGGGTCTCTCCCATATTGGCTCAGATAATGGAATCTCTACTCTAGAATCCCTATGAAACCACATGAAAATCATAACTCACGTGGCATAGAGAATGGGATCTCTGCTCTGGAATCCATATGGATCACATGAAAACTCTGATATAAAAAATAAGATGGAACCACACAAATGGTGACAAACATATGTGCATCAAACTGCAGACTCGAAACCAATCTGAACATCGAGTTTGAAACTGAAAATTCTGTAGAGTCTAAAATCTGGCTTGGCATCTGGACTCAAGAATCTGAATCTGAGCTGGAACCATCATAGTCGTATAACTCTATATAATACTATCCCTTTCTCCCATAATTGTCGTAGCACAATGACATCGACAAAGTTAGGAAAAGGCAATAAAAATAGTGAGAAATAAAACATCAATAAATCGATCATAATTTTTCTCTGCTTTCCTTTTTATTATCTTTTAATCATTTTTTCGATTATTTTATACTATCCATTTTTTCGATTCTTTTGTACTATCCATTTTTCCTAGCTATTCCTTTTTTATTAATCATCTCCTTTTTTAAGCATACCGGTTTTCTCCTTTTTTCCATGCGCACCCTTTGTTAACATTGCAGCATCCAAATACACGATCTTCTTGGCCCAAACAATGATCCCAAATACAAATCAGCCCAATTGGGCTAACTCTCTCTGCCTCCTTTTTTAAATACATACGACCCAGTTTGGCCCGTAATAATAGCATGCCTATGGTTATTAATGTTCAAAAAGGGGGCTTCTTCATGTATCAAGAATTAGGGTTCTCTATTGGGAGAACCCATTGACTACGCCTCAAAGGAGTGCAACGCCAAGAGGAGAGAAGGTGATGTATCGCCATGCTTAGAGGAGTTCGGCACTGCCATTTCCAGGAGAGTTATCGCATGGTTGTTGCCATTAGATGCCATTGGATGTTGCCACCTCGAGATCTCCTAGAGGAGGAGCTCATGTTGTTGCATCACCTAGCACACGATGGAGGAGAAGAGTCTGGCATGAAGCATCGCCCAGCGCGCGATGGAGGAGTAGCATTGCTACTTTGATAGCTTCACCTTGCACCGCATATGCCTTAGAATCTTGCTGGAGAAGATCAGAATGTCATCATCGCTTGGGTTGAACCAATTGTGAAAGTTGGTTATCACCTTCTTGAAATGCGCTAGAGGAAAAGTCATTGAGAGGATTTTTTATGCCATCCGAATTAGGATTTTGATAACCCTAAATTTCCAAAACTTTGAATATGATGAAGTTGGCACATTTATAGGGTTACAGAAACCTTATAATTTTTGGAAATGTTGCCTATTGGCAACACGTTAAATTAGGGTTTCATTGGAACCCGAGTACAATGAACATGATTGCCAACACTAAATCTTCAAAAATGAATAATCAAATAGTGAATATGCTCATATAATTGAATCTCAAACAATCACGAACATAAATCTTCAAGAATAAATTCATGAGAATCAAACCCGCTTTAATACTAGGTTAGAAAATGGAGAATGCGAAAGCATAATATTAGAGATATTGAATAAACATCAAAGAACACTAGAATTTTTCATGGAATCCTATACCCAAAGAGCGGGATGAAACCACGAGAGAACACCTCAAAGAGCTGATATGTTAATTGCACTTTCTCTCATTTGATACAATGGGTTTGGGTCTTCTTATATAGCCTCTGATGAACTGCTAAATCGCCTCTTTAATAGGTCATTTTATCTTTCAAGTATAGGAGACGATCACGGATTTCATGCAGAATAACACATTTGTTAATATGTGGAATATTTATATATTGGTAAATGTACCAAAATCGAACACAAGGACACGAGCCTCTTTGTCGATTTATTGGAGATTATTGATTAAAATTGAATTATTATAATCTTTCATTTAGGTCTTCGTAATGCAGACAAAAGGGCACATCACATAAAAATGCAAACACATGTATAGAACAATCATGCAAAAAATAATGACGGGTTGAAAATGTGTGAGATGCAAAGATGTGATACAAGACCATTAAACACACAAATAGTGCGTTTTTATAAATTGTAATTTTAATGTAGAGTAACTATCATGTAATATGCAAGGAAACATGCGATTTTTAGCAATAAAAATGATGCAAGATGGCATGCAACGATGTATGTTTATACAAGCAGAAATATGTCCTACAAATAGTTCAATTATTGAGCAACTAAAAGAGAATAAATTTCAATATCCGTTAGAACTCAAATGTAATTCACAATTCAACGAAAGTCATTAAAATAGTGAACCAATGACACAATCACTTAAATTAGAGCATGTTTAATTATGTATCAAGTCAGAGAATTAATATATCCATTATTAAGAGAATTAAATTTCCAATCAGATGACACTGAAATCATCCAATTTGAAGTTCATAAGCTCAAGATATTAAATAAGTGTGCAACAATATAAATGCAATGAAAATATGAAGATAAAATGGATAAAATATGCAAATAGGTCATTCGCAAGGGCATTTTTGGAATATTTTAAAGCTGGTGAGGTGCCCTTGTAAATTTCCCAGGTGCAGCACGTGAAGGGCACGCGCCTAGGTTGGACTTATTTTCAAATCTTCAAACTTTGAGGGGTATGGATGCAAATTGCCTAGCTTGCACGCCACCGGCCAGGATCGAAATGAGGCGGAGGGTCGACGCAGGTGGCTCCGGCCATATGGATGGCTTGTGGTGCCCTCGGGAGGGGGCTCTGCTCCACCGAGCATGGACGCTTTGGGGGGCAACGTGGTCTTGTTTAGGCCATCTGATGGCTGCCGAGAGGGTGCCATCCAATGGTATCTGCTCGTCATACATAGTCGTGAAGGTGGAGATGTTATTGGACCTCCGACGAGGTGCCTCTTCCCCCTCCGTCCTCTACAATTGTGCTTGACAGTCGGGACAACTCCCTAGATGTCAATCAAAGACACTGGCGGGTTGAGCAAGCGTTGACATGTGTTGATGAGGTGAAACGATGGAAGCTTGCCGGAGGAGGAGTGATGAATCTCAGATACATCACATTAAAACCCATTTATTATTCTTCAGACTTAAACAAATCAATAAAAACCAAAAATAAATTCATTGTTATTAACTTTTATTAACTTTATATATAAGTAACAATAAAACACTAACCCAAATTTTTGTATTTAATTACTAAAATTTTCCCATGTTTTCTTATCCATAAAAAAACCTTAAAATTAGATTAAATATTGTAGATATTTATATTGTCCTTAAAAAGAAATTAAAAATACAAAAAACAAAACACAATAAAATCAGTGTTTTTACCTATTAAAAATTCTACCAAAATTTCTCCCTTGTATAAATGACCTCTTTGATTTTTCTTCAATATAAAACTTGTAGGTCTCATTCAGATCTACAACTTTCATGTTTTGACTTTTTGCTATTTTTGTTTCATTCTATTCCTTTTTTATTTTCCAATTCTTGTTCATTTTCTGAATAAACTGATGCGGCCACATGGCGCACTCTGGGCCTCTTGTGTGGTCGCTTCCTCCTCTCACCACGCGCGCTCCTCCCTTGGCCCTTGGATCACATCTCCCCGCCTCCATCTTGGTCATCCACCCTCACCCCTCTCTCAGACCATCGATCTTTATCCTGAAAGAGATTCTACCGCTCCCTTTCGCCCTAGTCCTGACCACAAGATGACCACCCATCCAATGGCTTCATGTATGCCACGTCATCCACTCCTCCTTAGCCATTAGATAAAACCTCGCCTCGATCTCCACTGCACACTCATGCCCCATTACCCGCTGCTCGATCAGATCATTTGATCTGATCTCGAGCGCTCACATTCACCTCCATCTTGACCGTTGGATCACAAGATCCAATGGTCCATGCCCCATCTTTCTCCTCCAAACACTTCTCCCTATCCGTTACACTTGGAAACACTCCATCTCCTTCCATTTTTAGCCGCTGCCTCGATCCCCCTCTCCTCGATTCAACACCTCTCCTGTGTAGCCCTAAGATCCACGATCCTTGCACGGTTTTAATGAGCCCCTCCATCACTCCCTGACCTCAAGACATCCGTTGCAAAACCCTCCACCACCTCTCTTGTAACCGCCATCTCCTTTTAAAAATCCATTCTCCGCCCCCATCACACCTTGTTCACTAATTTCATGGGCTGAGGCCTAGCTTCCTCCACCCTCTGGTGGCAGCGGAGTGGCGACTGTTGAGGCGGTGATGACCTCCTAGGTGCGATCCATGGCAATTAGCCATGTAAAATCTACCTCCCCGGCATAGCACAAGGCCTAGCTACCCTTGTCGAGCGACGACTAGAGCGCCTCCAAACACTCAACCTAAGCCCCGCTCCACCAACCACCTCTCCGACAGGTACTCCTCCTCCTCAATTTCTTTGACTTTTGTATGAATTAATTCAATGCCTACGACCCTCACCATCATCACCCGACCATGATCCGACCTCCGTCAGTCATCCAACGCCTTCGCAATCCTCTGCTCACTGTTCAACCTTCCCCACAACCTGATCATCTCTGTCCCATCTTCTTATTCGCCTCGCCGAAGAAGGAGCTCCAGTCCCCCACTCCCTCGGTCCTACAGGACCCCACATGACTCACTTCGGACGCACTTCACACCTCGGCTATGCGCTAACGTCTTCTGTAGGTTGAAGCCTTCAATGATGGGAAGCTTCATGGCATTTTCGATATCGAGCATGCCTCTGGTGGTGCTTCGTCGACCTCTATTTCCAGCTACCCTCATGGCTTCTCCATCCGTCTGCCTTCTTCTCCAGGAGCTCGCAGAGCTTCCAAGATCTTCTACGAGCTCGGGCGAAGGCGGTGGAACTCTGGCAGCCTCGCTGGAGCCTCGAATGCACCACCACTCCTACAGTGGAGGACGACGTACAAGTGTCGTTGGATGGGGGCCCTACGACATCCAACCAATGACCCATATGAGGCCACGCCGCGCCACTGACCCTGCATGTTCGTTGTTCCAAGCCAATTGCACGAAGGTCTAGAGCCCGCCACGTGCCCATCGAACCAAGCCCCGCACGCCTCGCACTTGTGGAATGGGTTAATTGCAGATCATCCATGGATGCTTTACAGAATTGCATTCATGTCCCCAGGCGTGTGCCTTACGGGCGCGCTTGGGTATTTTACAAACAAAACTTCATTGACTCTCAAAAATTACAAATATGTACCTATGTATAAGGAAAATTTACAGAGAGGCTCCTATGACTTTTGTAAATTGCAAATTGATCCCTATAGGGGCCTATTTATAATTACCTGTTAATTTATTTTCTATGCATCTTATTTACAATTATGCCTTTGCACTATTTCATTCATAACTTTAGCATTCGAACTTCGATTCAATTGATTTTGGTCTCATTTTGTTGCTAATTTCATCATCTATCTAATGGCTTAGTTTATTTCATGATTTGACACTAAATTAAATGTGCTAATTTTCGATGATATGTGGTGTCTATGGTTCTTTAATTATTTGCCATTAATTGATAATTTTTTATTTCTAATGCTCTCTTTGTCACTGAAATCAGCCCTTATTTTATTTCTCAATGGTTTGAAAATTTGGGGTACATCCATTATATATTTGTTTATTGCATATCATTGCATTGCATCTCAATTAAAATTGCATAAAATAAAAAAATGTATGCATCATAATATTCTGTCATTACATCGTTTTATGTGCATCATATGTCTGCATATCATTTCGTGACATGCATCATATTTCCATATGAAGATCTAGATTTAGAACTTAATCTATCATTATTTGATCGATATTTTTTGATGAATAAACTAGGAGGCTCGTGTCCTAGAGTTACACTTCCCAAGTAAACTAATTGCCATATATTCGAAGTTGTGATCTTTATTGAATCGAAATCTGTCTACTGTACTACAATAATACGGCCTTGTTAAAGAGCCATTTTCACAATTCATCAGATTGCATTGTTGTCAGGGGAACGACTCATCATATTTGTTTATTGAATTTTATTGCATTATTTTTGATGTGATTATTTTCAGAAATTAAGGTCTTCGCATTGTGCTTGCTCTTGCATCATTTTGTCGATTGTTTTTATTGGTATTTCATTGATATTTTTATTTTGTGGTGGGGCCCCTAGAGATCGAGGACACTTCAGAACCATGGAGTTGTAGAGTCGGGAGCTTTCGCTGCGAGGAGCCGTAGAAGAAATTCAGAAGGATTCAAGGTGTTTAGTCAACATTCTGTTCATGCATCTGTTGTAAAAAATTATTATCATTTGCATTCCTAGCGGTCCTCGTGCCAGGGTTCATGCGTGTAATTATGGACATGAAACCTTTTTCATGTGGTGTGTGAAGCTCACCCCAGTCCGAATGAGGCTCCACTTGAGTGTAGACCTAGGACCTTGCACACCACTCTCTGAGCTAACTCCATTATTTATATTATTTATGCTTGATAGTAGGTAGGACATACGTTAAGAATCTGGGAGATCCACCTCATCTCCTTGATTCAATGAGACACACTATTTCCTTCATCGCTAATGGTATTCATCGACTTGCACACATTTAGCGATAATTTTAAATTCAATTCCTGCATGTGCAAGAAAAATGTTGGAGCTATTGCAAGTATCTCTCTCGGGCATGCATCATCTTTTCATGAATGCATTGGTTTTTCTCTATCTTCCCCTAATTTGTTACTTAAGGATATTAAAGGAAATTGGCACAGACCGATAGGCGATTCGTGTTTGACTTGTATTCACATTAACTTCAGTGATAACCTAAAGCTAAAACTGGGACTGAATGCAAGTTGATAAAATAAATTGGAATAAAGTTCACTCTTGGTTTATGGGATAGCAACCCCCACTACTATATGCGGACAGTTTTGAATGTTGAAAGTTGAGGACGTATCCATGGGATAGTGCCCAAAACCTAACCTTGATATCTACGTAATGAACTTGAGTTCTATATGATCACTAAGGCTGCTAATTGAATTGAATCATTCGAATTCAATTAGGATTCGTTCTATAAAAATTCGAATAAAGTTCAATTTGAAACCAAATGAATTGAATTTGAGTTTAACTTGGGGATTCGATTCCCAAATGAATCGAATATGAATTTATCTGAATTCGTTTGATAATAATTCGATTCACTTTATATCCATATATATGTGTGTGTGTGTGTGTAACAATGTATTTATATATACATAGTACATACATATACATACATATAATACATACAGATTTGCATATATACATGTAACAACCACTCTGGGTTGATTAGGATCTTTTTTGAATATTCATGTGCAAGTAATTATAATATAAGTACATCAAAAGGTTGACATGCATCTATTAGAATTCATTTGTAAGTAAATATATGTAGAAAAGTGTATATGAATATGTATTTAAAAGCTGCTACATTTCATTTACAATGAAAGATTTAGCATTTGTGTTATATCACTAAGCAAAAAAAACACGTGCAAGCAACTAAAGACACTCTCAAACCAACTTACTACATTTATTAAGTGGTTAATTTTAAACTTATAATCATATCCATGCTCCATTGATATGATTTATCATGTTCACCCTTCACCGCTATGATTTCCCTACTCATAGTATTACGCTATACTGACGTGACTTGCCAATGTGTGACGTGTATATGCAACATTAGGCCCCCTAATGAGATCCAATCCCTTTCCTTTCCTCTTTATAACTAAGTTCAAGTGGTTTGACTGCAAAATATTATGAGTTAGAAATGTGGGTCCTTCATACTTCGGTTATACAAAACATCTAAGTTAATATCTTCACTTATTATTTTAGCCTAGTGACAGTAGCTTAGGTATGACTTACTTTGTATAAGTACAATAATCAATCTTAGCATAGTATTCAGAAATTTTGAGGCATTAAGAGTATACAGAGAACTTAAGTCATACCAAATCTAACATGCATATATATATATATATATATGTAAGAATAATCCTATGAGTTAAAGACTAAATATCAAATATAAAAAAGAGTAAAAAACATTAGTCTTGAAATCTAATAGGAAAGATCAAATGTTAATTGTTATTATAAATCCTCGCCCACACATTTACTTTCATCTTCCCACATTCCTTAAACTGCCTTTTCCATTCTCCCTTTCATTATCTACCAAAGACCTAAATACCAACGATAGATTATGGTGGCCTCTCTCTTAGCATGTTAAAATAATGATTTTGCTACTTTGCGTTCCTCCTTAACATTTGTCGTGATTCGAAATTTATCAAGATATATCCCCTTTGCTTTTTTGTTGTTTTGATTCCTGTCATGGCAATCCATGATGATTATCACCGTCAAAGCGACATTTATCAGCACATGAGTAATATACAAGTTCTTCTCGCCATGATGTAAGTTGTTCCATTGTACATCAAAAATCCATATATTTCATTTTCATGGTTCACTTTTTGATAATGAAGATCCTTACGCTTAATGAAGAGGTGTTATCTTGCTACGTTATTTTTTTACCATTCTCATTATTTCAAATAATAAAATTAATTTGTATCAACTTTGTATATAAGTCTGATTTTGTCTTGCTTTAACATGCAATGATAATTACAATGTATTCAACCTTTTCGTCAATGATATTATATCTTTTTGATAGGCTCATATACTTATATTGTATTTATTCATTTCTTCATCATTTAAAAATTAGTATATTTATATTGTAAAAAACGTAATAATTGTAAAAATTATGCACTTTCATCCACTATGTTGTATTTGTTTGATATTTTCCTCTATTTTATATTTTTTCAACTTAACTTAGTAATATATTTTCAAAATTAGATTTATACATTAAAATATTTATATTTAATTATTATTCATATAATATTATTTATATAAGCTTTAAAACATCAATTAATATTTCAAATTCGAAATAAAATGAATCGAATTTGAATATTCGAAACTTCAAATGAATTGAATCTGAATTTAAGTTAGTGACTTCGTTTTCGTTTGAAATTCGATTCGAGTACGTATTCGAAACTTTTATAATGAATTGAATTAGAATCCCCGTGGATTCAAAGGTATTCGATTCGATTAGCATCCCTAATGATCAACAATATAAATGAAAAGATAAATGACCAACCTTTGTTGGTCTTCATGTGTGTGTTGGTGAATCGGGGGGCATTGCTTGCTTGGTTGAGCCTGATTGTAATCTCTATTAATCCTCTCGTAACCCTAGATGATCTACGCCCCCCATTTTCCACCCATTCATCTCTATATATCCACTCCACCCTCTAACCCTGACAGATCATAGGTTCCCCTTCCTTGATTGCATATCCTAATACTCAGGCTACTCTTCAACCAAAGTATAGGGGGAACCTTGTATAATCATTGATCACTCACAAAGGGTCCCTCCATCTTTATTGCATATCTAATACTTAAGTTATTTTTAGACTAAGTATAAGGGGGACTCAAGTCATTCGTTCTTCCCCCCGCATTGTTTTCTTATAATTAGGTCATTTTGACCTAAGTATAGGGGGACCATCTGAGTCGGTTCCGCTATATCACCTTGTATTTGACCCGAGCTATGGCTTCATATCACTTTGTGCAATGTGGGCATGGCAAAAGCTAAGTATAGGGGGTATACCATATATATTGTATATACTTTAGTCGTAGCTCGTATTATAATTTTTTGAATTTTTTTGGGCTAGGGTTTTAAGTATTCTTGTGAACAGATTTTTGTAAAAATATTGTAAAAATATTTTCAAAAATTGAGGGATTAACTTCTTATTTTGCAATTACTATTAACCTTTTTCAAAAATCTCATAAAACTACGAAAAATTAAAATATTTTCTTGAGTAGTGATTTTGACTACTAAGCTTAAAATGAGTAGCCATTTCTCAGCGAGGGAACTACGGTATTCCTTAGCAGAGTGGGTGGTCAAAAGACAACGCTAATGGCATTGTCTTGAAGTAACATGGGTAGCCATCTAAGTGTCCGTACTTACACCCATGCTGGTTAGAAATGGATGCAACTATTCATATGAGCTTCAACCAGTCGTTATTTCTCTAAAGATTAAAAAAATCATAAAAATTGTAGAACTCAAAAATCACAAAAATTCACTAACTATGTAATTAATGTATTCCTAACACATTCACTATTACTCAAGGCTTGAGGAGTGAGGAAACTTGATTTCTGAGATCTTGAAAATCCGAGTTAACCAGCCTTATTCATCAGGGTTCGAAACTTAATCCATACTTCCCCAGTTTGAAATATTTGAGCGCTATATTTCACTCTTCATATATACCTTCTAAATAATATGATCAACACATCACTTCCACGACTACATGATTAATAAGATGAGTTGAGTTATCACTTGAGGAAATGGGACTAGAGATTTAAGTTTAGATTCGATTTAATGATGCTCGAGGATGTGATAAAGTTAATGAAGGCTTCAAGAAACCTGTGTCAGAAAAACTCTAGCCAGTATATGAACAAGTTCGCATGCTACTGTTTGATATTTACCTATATTCCAGGGTGTGATGAAACTTAAATAATTGCTGATCAGTGTGTGCCAACTCTTGTAAAAGCAGTGGAGCTATCCAACCAATGAAATAAAATTGGAGAGAAGTTATCTCATATAAGGAAAATCTATCACCGTCAAAGCGACATTTATCAGCACATGAGTAATATACAAGTTCTTCTCGCCATGATGTAAGTTGTTCCATTGTACATCAAAAATCCATATATTTCATTTTCATGGTTCACTTTTTGATAATGAAGATCCTTACGCTTAATGAAGAGGTGTTATCTTGCTACGTTATTTTTTTACTATTCTCATTATTTCAAATAATAAAACTAATTTGTATCAACTTTGTATATAAGTCTGATTTTGTCTTGATTTAGCATGCAATGATAATTACAATGTATTCAACCTTTTCGTCAATGATATTATATCTTTTTGATAGGCTCATATACTTATATTGTATTTATTCATTTCTTCATCATTTAAAAATTAGTATATTTATATTGTAAAAAACGTAATAATTGTAAAAATTATGCACTTTCATCCATTATGTTGTATTGGTTTGATATTTTCCTCTATTTTATATTTTTTCAACTTAACTTAGTAATATATTTTCAAAATTAGATTTATACATTAAAATATTTATATTTAATTATTATTCATATAATATTATTTATATAAGCTTTAAAACATCAGTTAATATTTCAAATTCGAAATAAAATGAATCGAATTTGAATATTCGAAACTTCAAATGAATTGAATCTGAATTTAAGTTAGTGAATTCGTTTTCGTTTGAAATTCGATTCGAGTACGTATTCGAAACTTTTATAATGAATTGAATTAGAATCCCCGTGGATTCAAAGGTATTCGATTCGATTAGCATCCCTAATGATCAACAATATAAATGAAAAGATAAATGACCAACCTTTGTTGGTCTTCATGTGTGTGTTGGTGAATCGGGGGGCATTGCTTGCTTGGTTGAGCCTGATTGTAATCTCTATTAATCCTCTCGTAACCCTAGATGATCTACGCCCCCCCTTTTCCACCCATTCATCTCTATATATCCACTCCACCCTCTAACCCTGACAGATCATAGGTTCCCCTTCCTTGATTGCATATCCTAATACTCAGGCTACTCTTCAACCAAAGTATAGGGGGAACCTTGTATAATCATTGATCACTCACAAAGGGTCCCTCCATCTTTATTGCATATCTAATACTTAAGTTATTTTTAGACTAAGTATAAGGGGGACTCGAGTCATTCGTTCTTCCCCCCGCATTGTTTTCTTATAATTAGGTCATTTTGACCTAAGTATAGGGGGACCATCTGAGTCGGTTCCGCTATATCACCTTGTATTTGACCCGAGCTATGGCTTCATATCACTTTGTGCAATGTGAGCATGGCAAAAGCTAAGTATAGGGGGTATACCATATATATTGTATATACTTTAGTCGTAGCTCGTATTATAATTTTTTGAATTTTTTTGGGCTAGGGTTTTAAGTATTCTTGTGAACAGATTTTTGTAAAAATATTGTAAAAATATTTTCAAAAATTGAGGGATTAACTTCTTATTTTGCAATTACTATTAACCTTTTTCAAAAATCTCATAAAACTACGAAAAATTAAAATATTTTCTTGAGTAGTGATTTTGACTACTAAGCTTAAAATGAGTAGCCATTTCTCAGAGAGGGAACTACGGTATTCCTTAGCAGAGTGGGTGGTCAAAAGACAACGCTAATGGCATTGTCTTGAAGTAACATGGGTAGCCATCTAAGTGTCCGTACTTACACCCATGCTGGTTAGAAATGGATGCAACTATTCATATGAGCTTCAAGCAGTCGTTATTTCTCTTAAGATTAAAAAAATCATAAAAATTGTAGAACTCAAAAATCACAAAAAGTCACTAACTATGTAATTAATGTATTCCTAACACATTCACTATTACTCAAGGCTTGAGGAGTGAGGAAACTTGATTTCTGAGATCTTGAAAATCCGAGTTAACCAGCCTTATTCATCAGGGTTCGAAACTTAATCCATACTTCCCCAGTTTGAAATATTTGAGCGCTATATTTCACTCTTCATATATACCTTCTAAATAATATGATCAACACATCACTTCCACGACTACATGATTAATAAGATGAGTTGAGTTATCACTTGAGGAAATGGGACTAGAGATTTAAGTTTAGACTCGATTTAATGATGCTCGAGGATGTGATAAAGTTAATGAAGGCTTCAAGAAACCTGTGTCAGAAAAACTCTAGCCAGTATATGAACAAGTTCGCATGCTACTGTTTGATATTTACCTATATTCCAGGGTGTGATGAAACTTAAATAATTGCTGATCAGTGTGTACCAACTCTTGTAAAAGCAGTGGAGCTATCCAACCAATGAAATAAAATTCGAGAGAAGTTATCTCATATAAGGAAAATCTATATCATTACTTATTCTAATTCAAAAGAGCTTCCACCAAAGACGAGCGCTCCCAAACATTTCAAAAGTGTCCACTTTGATCAAAGCTTTTAAGACGAAGGAATCGGGCTAACACCCAAAAAGTTCTATACATCGTATAATGATACAAGTCTGGGTGTCGAAGGTATCTTAGAGACTCAAAAGAGACACATCATGGTGTACTTTCAAGAAAACAAGTACAGATGACTCCAAACTCTCTTGACGGATACATTGATTAACAAACAAAAATATACATGTGTTGAATAATAAGGCACTTGAGAGAACCCTTGTTCCAATGTAAGGGAGAGAAGAAAATACACAATACTATGCCCCCATCGTATGGCCTTCCATCTTCATGTTCAAGTATAACAAACTAATGAGACGGTGGATTGAATGCAAGAATCGACTTATTCCCTAGTGTCGAGGATTAGATCTAGAGGAGAGTCTCCTGGTCTGGAACCTCGGGTGACATCTTGACTCAACTCTCGTAAATACAATACACTTTAAATGCTATATCGTTATGATATATGTACAAATAGAGAGTATAATAATTAGAGAAGTTGGATTCCTTTTGACTAGAGCATGGTTTAGCGATCACTCAAATTAAGGATCCTCGATAAATTGAGCCTTGAAAATTCACATGTACTATCAAGAATTAATCTGTCTCCTTCATTCTTTAGATGCTCGAGGATGTGCATAGTTTGAGTACAGTGGGATGATGAATCTTAGATACATCATATTAAAATCCATTTATTATTCTCCAAACTTAAATAAATAAATAAAATCCACAATTAATTCATTGTTGTTTACTTTTATTAACTCTGTGTATAATTAACACTGAAAGATTAACCCTAATTTTTGTATTTAATTGCTAACATTTTCCATTGTTTTCTTATCAATTAAAAACCCCTTAAATTAGATTAAATATTGTAGATATATATCTTGCATTAAAAATAAATTAAAATAAAAAATAATAAACCCATTAAAATATGTGTTTTTGCCTATTAAAAATGCTATAAAAATATTCCCTTTTACAGATGGCCTTTTTTGACTTTTCTTCAACATGAAACTTG
This sequence comes from Ottelia alismoides, assembly GCA_037367405.1. Taxonomy (NCBI): domain Eukaryota; kingdom Viridiplantae; phylum Streptophyta; class Magnoliopsida; order Alismatales; family Hydrocharitaceae; genus Ottelia; species Ottelia alismoides. The sequence continues at coordinate 227,602 of JAZKJV010001052.1, forward strand.
TAGATCTTACTGAGATATACAACTTTCATGTTTGACTTTTTACTAATTTTGCTTCTTTCAATCGATTTTTCATTTTTTTTCATTTCTGAATAATATGGTGCGGTCACGTGGCACATTCTAGGTAGCCCACGTGGCTGCTTCCCCCTCTCGCCACGCACGCTCCTCCCTTGGTCTTTGGATCACATCTCATCATCTCCATCTTGGCCGTCCACCCTCACCCCTCTCACAACCATTCGATCTTTTTTCTGGATGAGATCCTACCGCTCCCTTCCGCCCTAGTCCTGACCACATGATCACGACCCATCCAATGGCTCCGCGCACACCATATCATCCACTCCTCCTTAATCGTTAGATGAAACCACGCCTCTATCTCCACTGCATACTCACTCCCCATTACTTGCCGCTCGATCAGATCATTTGAACGGATCTCGACCGCTCACATGTACCTCCTGACCATTGGATCATAAGATCCAACGATCCACGCCCCTTCTTTCTCATCCAAGCTCCTCTCCCCATCCATTACACTCGGAAACATTCCATCCGCTTCCATTTTTAGACGCAACCTCGATCCCCTTTACTTGATTCAATGCCTCTCCCGTGTAGGCCTAGGAACCATGATCCTTGCGCGGTCTTCAATGAGCCCCTCCATCACTCCCTCGCCTCAAGACGACCGTTGCAAAACCCTCTGCCACCTCTCTTGTAATTGACATCGCCTCATACATATATCCAATTACTCCACCCCAGTTACACCTCGTCTACCAAATTCACGGGTTAAGGCCTAGCTTCCTCCACCCTCCAGTGACTGCGGAGAGGCGGATGTTGAGGTGACGACGACCTCCAACCTAAGTGCGATCCATGGCGATTAGCCATGTACGCTCCTTCTCCCTAATATCTGCAAAATCTCCAAGGCATAACTTCCCATGTCGAGCAATGACCGTAGCGCCTCCAGGAGCTCAGCCCCAGCTCTGCTCAGCCAACCACCTCTTTGACGAGGTGCTCCTCCTCGATAGTTTCTTTGACTTTTATCCGAATTTATTGAACATCTACACCACTCACCATCATTGCATGACCATTCTCTGACCTTCCACAATCATCCAACACCTTCGTGCGATCCTCTGCTCATTGTTCCCTCTTCTCCACAACCTGATCATCTCCACCCATCTCCTTCTTTGGCGCCTCACCGGAAGAGTTCCGGTTCTCTACTCTCTCACTCCTTCCGGACCCCACATCACTCACATCGCACATACTTCATACCTCGACTATGCGCTAACATCTTTTGCAGGTTGAAGCCTTCAATGATCGGAAGCTTCATGGCATCTCCGATTTCGAGCTCTGCCTACGGTGGTGCTTTATCGACCTCCATCTCCAGCTATCCTTGTGGCTTCTCCACTCGTCTGCCTTCATTGCCAGAGCTTCCAAGATCTTCTAAGAGCTCGTGCGAAGGCGGTGTAGCTTGCGCAGCCTCAGCAGAGCCCCAAATTCACTACCACTCCTACGACAGAGGACGAAGTACAAGTGTCATTGGATGGGACCCTACAGAAGACAATGAATGACACAAATGAGGCGATGTCGGGCCACCGACCCTGTAGGTTCATTGGATCCAAGGCACTCACCCGGAGCTTCTGAGTCCGCCACATGAACACCAAACCTAGCCCCGCGTGCCTCGTACGCACGAGATGAGTTTGCAGATCAGCCCTAGATGCTTTACGGAATTACATTCATGTCCCAAAGCACGTGACTCACGTGCATGCTCGGTTATTTTGCAAACAAAAACCCATCAACTTTCAAAAATTACAAACATGCCCTTGTATACAAAGAAAATTTATAAGGAGGCCTCTCCGACTTTTGTAAATTGCAAATAGGTCCCTCCAGGGTCCTGTTTGTAATTAGTTATCATTTTTTTCTATGAATTCTATTTACAATTTATCCCTTGTAATGTTTTATTCATAACATAAGCATTCGAACTTCGATTCAATTGATTTTAATTTCATTTTATTGCTAATTTTATCCTCTATCTGATGGCTTATTTCATGGTTTGACACTAAATTAAATGTGCTAATTTTGATGATATATAGTGCCTCTTGTTCTCTAGTTATTCGTCGTTGATTGATAATTGTTATTTCTAATGTTTCGTTTGTCATTGAAATCAACCCTTATTTTATTGCCCAATGGATTGAAATTGGGGTTACATCCCCTGTATATTTGTTTGTTTCATATCATTTCATTGCATCTCAATTAAATTTCTTAAATCAAATGAAAATTTCATGCATCATAATATTCTATCTTTATATCATTGTGCATCATACGTCCGCATATCATTCTGTGACATGCATCGCATTTGCATATGAAGACAAGATTTATAACTTAATCGCTCATTATTTAATCGATAATTTTCGATGAGTAAAATAGGATGCTCGTGTCCGTGAGATCGACCTTGATAAACTTATCAAGTAAAGTAATTGCCACATATTCGAAGCCGTGGTCTTTGCTGAATTGAAATCTGACTCCTATACTGCAATAAGACAACCTTATTAAATAGGCATTTTCGCGGTTCATCAGATGGTGTTATTCTCGGGGACATGGCTCATACTATTTGTTTATTGAATTTTATTGCATTATTTTTTATGTGATTAATTTCAGAAATTAAGGTCTTCGCACTGTGTTTGTTCTTGCTTCATATGTTGATTACTTTTCTTTATATTTATCTGACATTTTTATTTTGTGGAAGGTCCCTTGGAGATCGAGGATGCTTGAGAACCATGGAGGTGCAGAGTTGAGAGCTCTCGTTGCGAGGAGTCGCAGAAGAAATAAAGAAGGACTGAAGGAGTTGAGTCAGCATTCTGTTCATGCATCTGTTGTAAAAGAGTGAGTGTCATTTGCATTTCTACTTGAGGGTCGACCTAGGACCTGGCACACGGCTCCACTTAAGGGTCAACCTAGGACCGGGCACACGACTCTCTGAGATGACTCTATTCTTTATATTATTTGTGCTTGACCATAGGTAGGACACACGTTGAGAATCTAGGAGATCCACCTTATCTCCTTGATTCAATGAGATGCACTAGACATTGATCTACTTAGCCAAACTCAACTCATTCCTATTGGACATGCGAGCCCATGACGAGCCATTATGAAATGAATGTTATTGCAAATATCATTCCCGAATCTGAAATGAAGAATAATTAATTTGCATAATAGGTCTCTTACTACAAATAGGGTTCTATACCATGGCCATCTTAATGATCATATAGCTGTTGATTCAATTATTGAATCATATAGTCTGGTGCTTGGATGAATATCTAAAGAGTTAGATTGAGGAGTCATCAAGTATCATCAAATGATTATTAGCAGAGGATCTCCAGCTTGAGAAGGAGACGGCAATACTTTCTCTGGAGGCTAATATACGATCGACCTCTTGATGCATGTCCTTTGCATAGGAATTGAGATTCGGAGGAGTCAGATTAGTTAGGTCAAAGAGTTGACTTAACAAGATCGAGATAACCAAAGACCTATCTCGTATACTGTCATGATATAGGCACACATCCCTTGACCGGAGATAGACGTGTTACTATATATCTGAGTTTGTACATTTGGAAGACCAACATGTTGATGACCTAACCAAGGTCTATACACTGGCATGCTGATGTGCATGCAAGGGCATATGAGTAATACGATCTCTCAAAGGGATCTTACAGGTTCATTTACTGAACCAGAACGCATGAGCTCACTCATGTGATATTGGAAAGAATCAAATTCCATGCATGATGGTCTCGCTTTGGAAGCTTGACTGAATTTGTAGGTTTGATATATATTTTTGGAATGCTTATGACCAACAACTGGGTATGATATATGCTTTTGGAAATTATATAATCGACACCGACTCGGAATGATCAAATGAGAAACTTAACGATAGAACCCTGAAGTAGATAGTGTAAAATTGATCTAATACTTTGGGTTTATTCTTGGTCTTCTAGTATGCAGGATGTACATGTATTAATAATACCTGAGGGTTATATGATCATAAATGATTGTATAACCATGATGCTTCCATTCCTAGGGAGTGATGAAATGGGTCTGGATTTTAGAAACTCCTCTCAGTAGAGAAGTGATCTAATTTTGGTCTAAATGTTGGACTTTGGTCTGAATGTGAGTCATATGAAATGAGAAGATTAGATTTATGGTCTTGATTTAATCAAGCATCTATGAGAGGTTCGCAAGGTTTGTATTTGAGATGCGATCTCAATATCCAAGTCACTATATGTGGAACAATACAATCGCCATGTCCTTATCTCCAAGTATCCGCAGAGAAAGCGCATTATCCTTGAAAGAATTCAGGATAATTTCATTGTTGATATATGTATCCAACTTTGAGAAAATTGTTAATTAAATGTGATTTAATTATCATGAATAATATGAATTTGATTCATATTATAAGGAGAGTTATCTTAGATAATTAAATGTGATTTAATTATCCAAGATGTTAATAATGTGAATGTAATTCATATTATTTGGGCACATGAGAATAGAGATCCAAGATGATTAAATGTGATTTAATTATCATCGATATGAATAATGTGTATTATATATATTATAAATGTGATTTATAATATATGAGAGAGAGAGAATTTGTAATTTACATTTGTTAGTTAAATGTTGATGTGAATTGGATTCACATTGGACAATTAATTGAAAATGTGATGTATATTTTGTTTTGGGTTGTGATCGTGATTCACAAGTTTCCAATGACATGATTGCATTGTTCATAAAATAATTATGAATTATTGAATAAATTTACAATAATAGTTGTAGTAAATTATGAAGATTTTCATGGGATAAGAGATCCATGAAAATGGAAGAGTGCCTCCTTCCTTTAAGGAGGATGGACGACCACCTTGAATTTGAATTCAAGGTGTGTTGCCCCCCTCCTTTAAATGGAAGGGAGGCACACCTCCTTCCTAATTATCCTATGTTAATTTGATTTAATTAATTTATATATTGATGATTTATTCAATATATATTAATTAAATTAAATTAATTATTGTTATATTTTTACAACAAATCATGGCCATTGAAATAAACACAAATCAATCTCATTGTGTAGTCCATGGATTGTGATCCATGGGCTCTCAAAATACTATATAAGAAGAGACACCCCTTGATCTTCAAGTGACAACGACATTAAGAGACAACATCCATATGATCTCTATCTCTACATGTCATCTCTCTCATTGTGGGAGTCCACCATGGAGCCCTAGAGAGAGTCCTCATCACCACAGCATCGCCGTTATGTTGCCGGATAATTTGTTCGTGAATCTCTATATCCTTCGGTGCACTTTGATCGTGATGAAGACGTCAGATCTTGTGTGACGAGATCAAGAGATTCGCTACTTGGATCATCAACATGGATTACGAGGAGCATGCATTTCATCAATGCGCTCGCAAGCGTCTCCTCCATCATATCAGACTTGAGACATGATGTCTCTTCATTTAGAGACTCGATGTCAACCACGTTTCAAGAGGTAACCCCGATAATTGTTTGTTTATTAGATGAAATGATTCGAGAATTGTTCTTGTATCACGTGGTTTCATCGGATATTTTTTTTAAAAAATTTGCTACCTTGAGCAACTAGTGCGACTAGTCTCTCCTGATCACATACGACGCGATCCTCACGCTTCCATGATGTGCTTAAGGATCTTCCATATCCTTTAATTAGTTTCAAAGCCTTAGGTCAGAGGTTTCGGATACAATCCATAAACCTAGGATGACTTGGGCTCATCGGGGTCTGTAAAAATTTTATTGTATTTGGTTCACGCAGTCTTTTTTGTGAGTTTTTTAACCTATTTAAATTGTTTAAACACAAAATTATCATTGTATTATGTTCCTCATTAAATAAGGAAATCGTGAGATTTGAGTTTGCATGATTTAGAATCTGTTTTCTCAAGTTATGGTCATTTTAGTTAACATGTATCCACCGTTTAGGGGATGACGAATCTTGACGTAATTAAAGAGTTAATTACGTATTTGAAATGCTTCGAAATGCATGCAGTTTACTTGGGTTCTGTAGTAAATCAAACTAACAAATTATTGATTCTTTTGCATGATTTGAATTTAAATTGATTGTGATATGCTAATTTGAGTAAGTGAGGGTCACTGCTGGAAATTACATTCCTAATCAGGAACCTCGTGATTATCATTTAATCAATTAGTGAAATTAATTGTTAATTTTTTGGAATAATTATGGATAAATATTTGAGAAGTATTTGATTGCTAATTATTTCCTTGAATGACATTGACTTAACATATTACTGATTAGATATGATCTAGATCACAAATTCATTATGTGATCTTCTTTCCAACAAACAAACTTGCTTGAATTGGATTGGGAATTCATTAAGCAAATTTCCTTATAATATAAATCAAAATGGTTTTGATTATCATTATATGATATAACTTTGTTTGAAAAATCGATTATCATCACAAGTACAAAGTAATCAATCGTCATTATCCTAAAGGTGGATATGGTGTCTAGTCGGGGAGTGTTGGGGTAGTAGATTGCTCTGTGAGCGATTTGTCGCACTCCCATCGGTATTGGATATGATAGCGGGTAGGGAAGGGATAATGCATGAGGGATCATGATGTATTTTTCTAATTATTAAAATTCATAACATATTTTGAGATAATACCATCCTTTCAAGTAACAATCGAGTTTGTTGATTGAATTAGATTGATAATTAATTTAATGTGATTAAATGAATTATATCCAATTAAAATACTCTATTACGAATAGATGTGTTATTTCTCTTGGAAGAATTAATTATGTGAATATGATTTGTAATAATTAATTAGAATTTTAACATGATAAAAAGGACACATAAGTGACACCCATGGTCTCTCGTCAAGGTGAAGGGTACCGTCGCTAGGGATTGTATGTAGAATACGCCTGTCCGAAGTGACAGATCATGCATACAAGCACATCTGGATTGGTCTCTTTGCATATCTAGAGAGTAAGACCATATGGTAGAACACCAATATCGGATTCTCATATTATTGGGGCGATGTTGGATTGCGCATAGCGAGTACTAATCATGTTGACGATTGGTTCAATTAACGATGGGTCAACATCACCTTAGAGGGGAGTGGGCTCGGGTGTTAAAGACCGAATTGGGAATGCAAGTTGGACTTGCAAGGCGGAACGTGATCTCGTTTCATTTTATCCGAGTTACAAGTTCTCATATTATTGAGATGTGACAGAGATAAGGAAGGAGATCCCATATATTGCTTGAGATATAATGGTAAGTATAACTCTTACATTGAAAGTGATTAAGGGAATGAACTTTCAGTTTGACAAGGTAAGGCAACTTTGATATAAAAATTCCTAAATCAATGTAAAATATATATTTATGCAAATTATCTTATTTCGGATAATCCTTCATTAAACGCACTCAATACGTACTCAATGATAACCAGTAAAATATCATGGATTGGATCCATGATCAAGATATTGTATTTGCAGTTGGGCATATATTGTTTGCAGTTGCAATGTGCAAGTTTCCTCATGATAGTGAGGAATGACAATTAAATAGATAATAGGACAACAACCTAGGATTTGTATGTCTCAATAGTCTTGATCTCCCATCGAATGTACTTTGGAAGTGACACGTCGATGATATCGTAATTGTCAGACAATCCTTATAAAATCTAAGAAGATGTTTCTGGTATACATATGTGCTCTCGAGATTTAATCATGAATGAGATGGTTCACTGCATCATACAGAATGATCGCTCTATAAGAGATGATGTACTCAAAATGTTTGAGTACATACATGAACCAAAGTCTTTAAGAGTTAAGATGTATGTAGATATGATGAGTGTCATCATTCTACTATCTATCCTCCAGACATTCATGAAGCTTCAGAACATTCATATTGTATGAATTGAATGAAGTATGTATAAATGTTGAAATACTCTTATATTGAAATCTTTCGAATTCAACATAAGAGATCCTTTATCTTAAGCAATGGTTGTCTATAGATGAAGGGAGCGCAGTGGAAGCATGTGTCTGTCCCAAGCGAGAAGAAAAGTCAAAGAGTTGACTGTACTTCTGTAATTTCCATATGACATCTAAAGAATTGGATGAATGCCAATACTGCAACAGGCCTATGTGTTAATAGTATGAGTATGACTATCAAGTCTACCAAGGATCCTTAGAGAAGGATTCATATAGTGCATCAAAATAATTTATATCTACATATAATCGTTGATATTGACTTACTTATCGGATAAGATTAAAGTCCAATAACTATAACTCATTCTTCTAATAACACTTGCAATTGGTTGCATATGCTTTAGAAGACTTGAACATTTGATCTTAAGGTTTACTAGTCATCCACATGGATATTGATGCAATTATTGCAACAATTTCTATTGGATAGATGGACTTCATAATTTCAATGGGAGAGTCCCTTAGTCTCAGAAAATGTCTTTATGACCTAGATATTAGAATACATTCATTGTTTATTTCTAAATGTTGGAAATGAACATGTATTCTGGAATAGACCTATAATAAAGAGTTACGATGGATATATTTCAGAAAGTAATCTAAAACATCTAGAGAACTCTTTTATAGAATAATAATGAATGGTTCATTAACATTTCTAATACTGAAAATTAAACCTTTAAAGATCAATAGGAGGATGAAGATCATTTGACAATGATCTGGCATCAAGCCTTGGACATATGTTTGTTGATGAGATCAGTAGACTAGTAAGCGATGAAAAATGTCTGAAATTTCAAATCTTACATACTTGAGAATATTGTATTCAAAGTAGAAAATGTCCATTACACCCTTCTTTGGGAATGGTGTAAGATGTCAAGGTATTCAAGATCTCATACATATTGATGTAGATGTATCATCTATATCGAAATAAATATTATGTGATATCGGTTGATGACTATTTGTTATATGATATTTCTTCTCTTCACCCTATAAGCCTTTGAAATATTCAAATATTTCGCCTTTTGGTTTAAAACTAAAAGTTTGAAGGAATAGAAATGAATTTGATCTAACATCGGTACGCTATACCTATCAGATGAATTTAAGAAATACCTTATGGAGATATGAATATCATTCCTATCTCACTCCTCTTAATTTACCTTAACTCAATGGACTTGTAGGGAGATGCAATTGATCATGTGTAACATGATTTTGATCAATGATGAATCTTAGCATAATTACCTCTTAGTTGCCAAGGTATGGAATCTAGCACCAGAGAGTGCTACTTCATTATGAAAATAAAGGATGGTATTGGATACCTACTTTATGACCTTGAGATTCTTAAAAGATCTCATCTCTGAGAATGCGATTCCTAGAGGAAGACTCTTGAGAATCAAGATGAAAATGAAGTGAAGGAACTCATTGAATCTTGATAAGATAATGAGGTTCCTGAAATTGGAAAATAGAAGGACGATTAAATATGAAACACTAATACCTCTTCAAATGAGTTTGAGGATGGATCCCATGTGTCGGTTAAATCTAACAGTGATCTTACTTCATGTGATGAAGCTTCTGAGGAGCATGATATGTAAAGATGGATGTTAGCAATAAAGTCTAAAGTATACTTCATATACAAGTGTTGTATATGAATCCTCGAGGATCCACCTATATGGGTAAAACATGTTAAGGTGTAAATGGATCTTCAAGAGAAAGAAGGAACCTGATGAGAAGGTAGGGACCTTCAAAGCACGGCTCATATCCATAAGATACACATTGAAGAGAAGACATCGCTTGAAATAAGACTTTATCTCCAGTAACCATGCTTAAACCCATCAAAATATTGCTAACTATGGCTATACAACTTGACTTTGACATCTTCAAGATGGAAGTCAAGATTGCATTCCTCTATGAATACCTCTCCGAGGGTATTCACATGAGGTAGCCCCATGGCTTCATGGTTGAGGAAAGCAGGATGTACAAGCTTAAGAAACTCGATCTATGGAGTCAAATAATCTTATTGTAGTTGGAACAGAAGATTTGATGAAATTATAAATGTTATGATTTCAGATAGAATCTTGATGAACCATGTGAAGCTTAGTGGGAGTGCCATTGTATTCATCATGCTGAATGTAGATGATATCCTAATCATTTGGAATAATATAATGATGATAATAAGTGTTTTATAATCTGGTTATGCCATACCTTGAGATATGATCTCATGGATACCTCTTGTATCTTAGCTTTGAAAGTGTTCAGAAGCAAAGAGAAGAGGGTATTGGGAATGTCACATCAGCAATATACCTTGGCCATGTTCCATTTTTTGTAAAACTCGAAGAGAGGCTTCTTTTCCTTAATATATGGTATTGACTGATATGAAGGGATAACGCCTCAAAGAGTTGGGGATGTGAATACGAAAGCTGCATGCCCTAGTGCATTAGCTATGGGAAGCTCTGTGTGTGCTGGATGTGTATGAAAGCTAGATGTCTGCTATGCAACGAGAGCAGTATATTGTTACTAATCCTACTATGGAAATACAACACTTAATTGCAGTAATAACAATATCTTCATGGATGACAAGACTTAGATATTGTGATCTAAAAGTCTCATCTTTAAGAAATTAAGACTTTATATATAGAGATCTAAAAGGTCTTAACTATAGATACCTTAAGAGATAGAGATCTCTAGGAATAAGGGTATTCTGAGAAAGATTATGGAAATACATGTTATAATAATTATTAAGTTGTAGTGTCAAGGACACTATAACAGATAAATTTGAGTATTGGTTGCATAAAATGCAACATTCGCATTGGATGTGAGCATTGTTACTAGGAGATATGCAAGTGCCGTAAAAGGACTTGGTGTAGTCTCTTGGGAACAGAGTGACTGATCAGCTTACATATATATATATATATATTTCAAAATAGCCTATGATTGTCCCATGAGTGAGGGTTTAAAGATCATCCAATTAATGGCTCTTTAGGTAAGTGGGAGATTGTTGGACATGCGAGCCCACGACGAGCCATTATGCAATAAATGTTATTGCAAATATCATTCCCGGATCTGAAATGAAGAATAATTAATTTACATAATAGGTCCCTTAGTACAATTAGGGTTCTGTACCATGGCCATCTTAATGATCATATAGCTGTTGATTCAATTATTGAATCATAGAGGGTGGTGCTTGGATGAATATCTAAAGAGTTAGATCGAGGACTCATCAAGTATCATCAAATGATTATTAACAGAGGATCTCTGGCTTGAGAAGGAGATGGCAATCCTTTCTTTGAAGGCTAATATATGATCGACCTCTTGATGCATATCCTTTGCATAGGAATAGAAATTTGGAGGAGTCAGATTAGTTAGGTCAAAGAATTGACTTAACAAGATCGAGATAACCAAAGACCTATGTCGTATACTGTCACGATATAGGCACATATCCTCTGACCAGAGATAGACGTGTTACTATATATCTGATTATGTACATTTGGAAGACCAACAAGTTGATGACCTAACTAAGGTCTATACACCAGCACGCTGGTGTGCATGCAAGGGTATACAAGTAATATAATCTCTCAAGGGGATCATATAGGTCATCTACTGAATCGGAAGGCACGAGCTCACTCATGAGATATTGGGAAGAATCAAATTCCTTGAATGGTCATCTCGCTTTGGAAGCTTGACTGAATTTGTAGGTTTGATATATACTTTTGGAAAATATATGACCAACACATGGTTATGATATATGCTTTTGGAAAGTATATGATTGATACCGACTCCTAATGATCAAATGAGAAACATAATGATAAAAATCCTGAAGTAGACAGTGTAAAATTGATCTAATACTTCGAGTTTATTCTTGGTCTTCCGGTATGCAGGATGTACAAGTATTAGGAATATGCGAGGGTGATGTGATCATAAACGATTATATATCCATGACGCTTCCATTCCAAGGGAGTGATGGAACGGGTCTAGATTTTAATGACTCCTCTCAGAAGAGAAGTGATCTAATCTTGGTCCAAATGTTGGACATTGGTCTGAATGTGATTCATATGAAATGAGAAGAATAGATTTACGGTTTGATTTAATTAAGCATCTATGAGAGGTTCGCAAGATTTGGATTTGAGATGTGATCTCAATATCCAAGTAACTATACATGGAACAATACAATCGCCCTATCCTTATCTCCAAGTATACGTGGAGAAAGAGCATTATCCTTGAAAGATTTGAGAATAATTTAATTGTTGATATATGTATCCGAGCATTGAGAAAATTAATAATTAAATGTGATTTAATTATCATGAATAAATGAATATGATTTATATTATAAGGAGAGTTAGCTTAGATAATTAAATGTGAATTAATTATCAAAGATGTGAATAATGTGAACGATTCATATTATTTGGTCACATGAGAATATATATCCATGATGATTAAATGCTATTTAATTATCATGGATATGAATAATGTGAATCATATAAATTATAAATGTGATTTATAATATATGTGAGAGTGCAATTTGTAATTTACCTTTGTTAATTAAATGTTGATGTGTGTTGGATTTACGTTGGATAATTAATTGAAAATGTAAAGTATATTTTATTTTGATTTGTGAATGTGATTTACATGTTTCCAATGACATGATTGCAATGTTCACAAAATAATTATGAATTATTTGTGTGAATAAATTTACAATAATAGTTGTCATAAGTTATGGAGATTATCATGGGATAAGAGATCTCATGAAAAAGGAAGAGGAGTGCCTCCTTCCTTTTAAGGAGGATGGACATCCACCTTGAATTCATGGTGTGCCTCTTCTCCCCTTTAAATGGAAGGGCGACATGCCTACTTCCTAGTTCTCCCATGTTAATTTGATTTAATTAATTTATATATTGATAATTTGTTCAATATATATTTAATTTAATTAAATTAATTGTTGTTATATTTTTACAATAAAATCATGGTCATTTAAAGAAACACAATCAATCTCATCCATTGATTTTCTGTAGTCTATGGATTGTGATCCATGCACTCCCAAAATACTATATAAGAAGAGGCACCCCTTGCTCTTTAATTGACAACAACATCAAGAGACAACATCCATATGATCTCTCTCTACACATCATATCTCTCTCATTGTGCTCGTCCACCATGGACCTTAGAGAGAGTCGTCGTCGCCACAACGTCGTCGTTATGCAACCGAATTATTTCTTCGTGAATCTCCGTCTCCTTCGGTGTGCCTCGCTCGTGAAGAAGACGTCAGATCTCGTGTGTCGTATTATTAGATTCGCTACTTGGATCATCAACATGGATTATGAGTAGCACACGTTTCATCAATGCTCTCGCAAGCGTCTCCTCCGTCGGATTGGACATGAGACAGGAGTCTCTTCGTTTAGAGACTCGATCGCAACCACGCTTCAAGATGTAATCCTGATACTTATTTGTGGTTTAGATGAAATGATCCAGTAAGTATTCTTATATCATGTGGTTTCATGGACATATTTTTTTAAATAATGTTTCCTTGAGCAACTAGTGCGACTAGTCACTCCCGATCGCATACGATGCGGACCTCACGCTTCCATGATGCACTTAAGGATCTTCCATATCCTTCAATTCCTTCATCTCTAATAGTACCACATTTAGGATGCAGTTTTCATCAACTTGCATGCATTTATCGATAAATTTTATTCAAGTTCTGCTTGTGCATGAAGAATGCTGGAGGCATTGTAAGTATCTCTCTCAAGTATGCATCATGGTTTTCACAAACGGACTGGCTTTTCTCGATCTTCCCCCTATTTGTCACTTAAGGATATTAAAGGAAATTGGGACTGGCCGAATGGCGATGCGTGTCTGACTTATACTCACATTAACTTTAGTGATAACCTAAAGCTAAAAGTAGGACTGTAATACAAGTTGTTAAAATAAATTAGAATAACATACATTCTTTATTTATGGGAGAGCAACCCCCGCCACTATATGCATGTTGTTTTAAATGTTGATAGGTGATGATGTATCCCTAGGATAGCGCCCAAAACCTAACCTTGAAACATGTGTAATGAACTTGGATTATGTATGATCACCAATAAAAATGAAAAGATAAATGACCAACTTTTGTTGGTCTTCATGTGTGTGTAGGTGAATTAGGGGGTATTGCTTGCTTGGTAGAGCCTGATTGTTTTCTCTACCCAACCCTCCCCTAACCCTAGATGATCCATCCCTCCCATCTCCACCCATTCATCCATGTATGTCCACTCCACCCCCTAACCCCAATTGATCGTAGGTTCCCCATCCCAAATTGCATATCCTAACACCCATCCTACTCTTCAACCTAAGTATAGGGGAAACCTTCTTTAGTCAACGATCACTCACAACAGGTCCCTCCATTCTTATTGTCAGCCTAAGTATAGAGGGACCCGAATCATTCATTCTTTCCACTTCTTGTTTTCTTATAATTAGGTTATTTTGACCTAAGTATAGGGGGACCATATGAGTCAATTCCACTATATCACCTTGTATTTGAATTGAGCTATGTGGGCATAGAAAAAGTTAAGTATAGGGGGGGTCTGCCATATATATTGTATATACATTAGCCATAACTCGTATGTTGAAAATTTTGAAACCTTTTTCGGATAGGGTTTAAGTATTCCTGTGAATTGATTTTTGTAATTTTTTTGTAAAAATCTTTTCAAAAATTGAGGGACTAATTTCTTGTTTTGTAATTATTATTAACCTTTTTAAAAAATCTCATAAAAATTTGAAAAATTAAAATCTTTTCTCGAGCAGTGATTCTGACTACTAAGCTTAAAATGAGTAGCCATTTCTCAACGCGGGAACTACGATCTCCCTTAGTAGAGTGGGTGGTTAAATGACAATGCTAATGGCACCATCTTGAAGTAACATGGCTAGACATCTAATGGTACATACCGACACCCATACTGGCTGGAAATAGATGCAACTATTCATATGATCTTGGACTGGCCATTATTTTTCTTGAGCTTAAAAAATTATAAAAATTACAAAACTCAAAAATCACAAAAATTCACTAACTCTAGAGTTGGTGTGTTCCTGACACAATCGCTATCACTCAAGGCCTTAGGAGTTGAGGACACTTGGTTTCTGAGATTTTGAGAATCTGAGTTAACCAGCCTTAGTCATTTGGGTTTGAAACTTAATAATCCACTCTTCCTTAGTTTGAATATATTTGAGTGCTATATTGAACTGTTCATCTCCTGTCTAAAGAATATGATCAGCACATCACTTCCACAACTACATGATTGATGACATGAGTTGAGATATAACTTGAGGAAATGGGACTGAGATTTGAATTTAGACCCGATTTAATGATGCTTGAGGATGGAATAAAGTCAACGAAAGCTTCGAGAAACCTGAGTATTAGTAAAACCCTAGCCAGTATGTGAACAAGTTCGCATGCTATTGTTTGATATTTTCCCATGTGCCAGGTGTGATGAAACTTAAATAGTTGTTGATTAATGTACGCTGAATCTTGGTAAAAGTAGTGGAGCTAACCAACTAATGAACTAAAATTCGAGAGAAGTTCTCTCTTATAAGGAAAAGCTCTATCGTTACAAATACAAATTCAAAAGAGCTTCCACCGAAGATGAGCGCTCCCAAACATTTCAAAGCGTCCACTTGGACCAAATCTATTAGGATCAAGGAATCAGACTAGCACCCAAAAAGGGCTCTGCATCGTATGGGTGTCGAAGGTATCTTAGATACTCAAACGAGACACACCCCGGAGTACTCCCATGAATATAAGTGTAGATGACTCCAAACTCTCTTGATAGACACATTGATCAATAAACAAAAATATACATGTGCTGAGTAACAAGGCACTCGAAAGGACCCTTGTTCCAATGGAGAGAGAGAAGAAAATACACAATCCTATGCCCTCCATCACCAGGCCTTTCATCTATGTGTTCTAGTCTGACAAACTAATGAGACGGTGGATTGAATGCAAGAATCGCCTTATTCCCTAGTGTTGATGATTAGGGCTAGAGGAGAGTCTCCTGGGTTGTTGGGTGATATCTTCACTCGACTCTCATAAATACAATACACTTTAAATGTCATATCCTTATGCTATATGTATAAATCGAGAGTCTGATAATTAGAGAACTTGGATTCCTTTTGACTAGAGCATGGTCTACGATCACTCAAATTCAGGGTCTTTGATAAATTAAGCCTTGAAAAAAACACAAGCACATGTCAGGAATTGATCCAACTCCATCATTCTCTAGATGCTCAAGGACGAGCATAGTTTAGGTATAGGGGTGATGAATCTCAGATACATCATATTAAAATCCATTTATTATTCTCTAAACTTAAACAAATCAATAAAAACAACAATTAATTCATTGTTATTGACTTTTATTAACTCTGTGTATAATTAACACTAAAAGACTAACCCTAATTTTTGTATCTAATTACTATCATTTTCCCTTGTTTTCTTATGTATTAAAAATTAGATTAAATATTATATATATATATATATATCTTGGATTTAAGAAGAAATTTAAAATACAAAAAAACTAACTCATTAAAATCAGTGTCTTTACCTATTAAAAATGCCACCGAAAATTCCCCCTTGTACAATGACCTCTTTTGATTTTTTCCTTCAACATGAAACTTATAGATCTCATTGAGATCTACAACTTTCATGTTTTGACTTTTTGTTAATTTTGCCTCTTTCTATTACTTTTTTATTTTTCATTTCTTTTTCATTTCTGAATAATCTGGTGCGGCCATGTGGCATACTCTGGCCCGCCCACATGGTCGCTTCTTCGTCTTGCCACGCGCGCCCCTCCCTTGGCCCTTGTATCACATCTCCCTGCCTCCATATTGGCTGTCCACCCTTGCCCCCTCTCTCAGCCCTTTGATCTTTTTCCTGTATGAGATCCTACAACTCCCTTTTGCCCTGGTCTAGAACACAAAGTCACCACCATTCCAATGGCTCCCCGCACACCACGCCATCCACTCCTCTTAGCCGTCAGATGAAACCCTGCCTTGATCTCCACCACACACTCGCGCCCCATTACCCATCACTCGATCAGATCATTCGATCTGATCTGGATCGCTCACCTACGCCTCCGCCTGAACCGTTGGATCACAAGATCCTTGTCATCCAATGATCCAGGCTCCTTCTTCCTCCTCCAAATGCTCCTCTCTTTGTCTATTACATTAAACACTCCGTCCCCTTCTATTTTTAATTGCCGCCTCGATCCCCCTCTCCTCGATTCAACACCCTCCCATGTTTCCCTAGGATCCATGATCCTTGTGCGGTCTTTAATGAGCCCTTCCATCACTCCCTGGCCTCAAGACGACAATTGCAAAACCCTCTGCCACCTCTCCTGTAACTGCCATCACCTCCTATAAATGCAATCACTCTTCCCCCGTTACACCTCATCCACCAATTTCATGGGTTGAAGCCCAACTTCCTCCGCCCTTCGGTGAAAGCAGAGTGGCGATTATTGAGACGATGACGACCTCCAACCTAGGTGCGATATATGGTCATTAGCCATGTAAGATCCTTCTCCTGGTAGTTGCACAAGCTCCAAGGCCTAATTTCCCTTATCGAGTAATACCGGAGCGGCTCTAGGCACTCAGCTTGAGCTCCTCTTCGCCAACCACCTCTCCGACCAAATACTCCTCCTCCTCCTCCTCCTCCTCAGTTTCTTTGACTTTTATCCAGATTATTTCAACACCTATGACCCTCACCATCATTACCTGAACATGCTCCAACCTCCGTCAGTCTTCCAGCACCTTCGCACAATCCCCCGCTTACCTTCCCCCCTTCTCCACAACATGATCACCTCCACCCCATCTTCTTCTTCGCCTCATCAGATACGGAGCTCCGGTCCTCCACTCCCTCGCTCCTATAGGACTCCGCATCACTCTCATTGCACACACTTCACGCTTCGGCCATGCGCTAACATTTTCTGCAGATTGAAGCCTTCAATGATCGGAAGCTTCATGGCATCTCCGATCTCGAGCTCTGCCTCCGATGGTGCTTCATCGACCTTCATATACAGCTACCCTCGTGGCTTCTCCACCTATCCACCTTCATCGCTAGGAGCTCACAAAGCTTCCAGGATCTTCTACGAGCTCGGGTGAAGGCGATAGAGCTCTGGCAGCCTCACTGGAGCCCCAAATGCACCGTCACTCCTTCAACGAAGGACGAAATACATGTGTCATTGGATGACGCCCCTATGGCAGCCAACTAACAACCTAGAAGAGGCCATGTCGTGCCACCAACCCCGTAGGTTCGTTGGATCCGAGTCACTCGCTTGAAGCTCCTGAGCCCGTCTTGTGCCCACAAACCTAGCCCTGCGTGCCTTGAAAGTGCGAGTTGGGTTAATTGCAGAACACCTTCGGATGCTTTACAGAATTACATTCATGTCCCTAGGCGTGTGCCTCACAAACATGCCTGGGTATTTTGTAAACAAAACCGTATCTACTTTCAAAAATTACATCTATGCTCATACGTATAAGGAAAATTTACAAGGAGGCCCCTCCGACTTTTGCACATTGCAAATAAGTCCCTCCAGAGGCCTATTTATAATTACTTATCAATTTATTTTCTATGCATTTTATTTACAATTATGCCCTTCCGTTATTTTATTCGTAACTTGAGTATTCAAACTTCTATTAAGTTGATTTTGGTCTTATTTTGTTGCTATTTTCATCTTCTATCTAATGACTTAGTTTACTTCTTGATTTTGAATTAAATGTGTTACTTTTTAATGATATATAGTGTCTCTTGTTCTCTAATTATTTTCCACTGATTGATAATTATCTTGTTTCTAATGCTTCATTTGTCACCGAAATCAACCCTTATTTTATTGCTCAATGGTTTGAAAATTGGGGGTGCATCCCCTCTATATTTGTTTGTTGCAAATCATTGCATCACATCTCAATTAAATTGCATAAATAAAATAAAAATTACATGCATCATAATATTATATATGTACATCATTTTGTGTGCATCATATGTATGCATATCATTCCGTGACATGCATCGCATTTGCATATAAAGACCGAGATTTAGAAATTAGTTGCTCTTATTTAATCTATAATTTTCAATGAATAGACTAGGAGGATCGTATCCCTGAGCTCGACCTTGGTACTCTTACCTAGTAAATAATTGCCATATATTTGAAGTTGTGGTCTTTGTTGAGTTAAAATATATCTCATGTACTACAATAATACAACCTTATTAAAGAGGCATTTTCATGGTTCATCAGAAGCTCTAGAATAGAGCTCCTCCGAGGCATCTGACCATTGAAGTTGGACATGCACTGGCTTAGCGAAACTATATAGCTGAAGCAAGGGGGGGAGGATGGAGCCCGGAATGGAACCTCCTCCGCCTTTAGCGGATGAGATGGCTTAGGATGGATGGAGGATGCGGAGGAGGACGATGGCGAATGAAGGGGAGCACAAGGATCGAGGATGTGTGGCAGAGCTCAAGATGGAGGTGATGGAAGGTGAGATGAGTTGTGTGCGGTGGGAAAAATAAATGAAAAACGAGGAAAAAGAAGGGAGAAGAAGTACATGGTCACAGATGGAACTTGGGCAGAGGAAGTTGCCTGGGCAGAACACGGAGTTGCTTGGGGTCTTCGCACGACGTGCTCAGCCGGAGAACAATGCTCAATAGTGAGCCTAGGGCGGCCGTAGCAGGGCCACTAGGGCCATGGGTCATCACTAGCTTGGGATGACATTATCACTAATCAACTCTATCCTCCTCTATCACTGGAGGAGGATGCCAAGGGGACAAGCCACGGATGGTGGATGAGGGAGGATTGAGGTGGAGGAGATATCAGTTACCAATGATGGTGAAGATGTTTGTAACAACTGTAAAGAAGCCCTAGAAGATTGGGCGTTGAGGTTTTAAGGTTGCGCGGGAGTGGTGGAAGCTAGGGCTACATGGGAGAGTGGTCAGCGAGCATAAAGAGTGCTAGAGGTGGCCGTTCAAATAGGAAGGGAAAGCGGATACAGTGAGAATTACGTGGGGGAGAGGGTGAGTTGGAGGTACGTGACGGGGCCGTTCTAATGGTTGTTGGATCTTGCGACCCGACACCCCAGATGGAGGCACGTAGTGATGGCTTGGATCAGATCAGTAGATCTTATCCAAGGGATGTGGTAGAAGCGCAATGAGACGATTGAGATGGGAAAGGGAGGATCTTATGACTATGATAGGTGGGGAGACATGGAGGGAGCAAAGCCATTGGATGAAGGGTCATCTAATGGTTGCGATGAAGGCGGAAGGGTGCGACCAATATGAGGTTGATCACGATAGATTAGTGATGGAGAAGGAAGTTGGTGTGGATGGTGGAGATGAAGGCATGCAGAGGAACATCCAAGGGCTGCGGAGGGCGGCGGGTGGCACGAGGATAAAGGGTCGCATGCCAACTCCAGAGAGCACTACGGTGCCCAATCAAGATATTCGCAAACATGGGAAAATAAAAGAAAATACAAAAAAATAAGGAGGCATAATTAGAAAAAGTCAACACTTGAAAGTTGTAGATCTCAATGAGTTTCGTATTGGACAAAAAGTCAAAAAAGGTCAACTATAAAGGGAGACAGATTTTGGAAGCATTTTTAATAGATTAAAACACTTGTATTAATGGTTCTTTTATTTTTTGTTCTTTTGATTCCTTTTAACACTGAATAAATATACACAATAATTATTATAATTTTTAGGGAATTTTTAATAGGAAATAAATAAAGGAAAATAAAGAAAATAGAAGTGCTAATTTTTGTACAATAATTAGGGCTATTCACTGGAGAAGGATCAAGTACTAACTGAGAGGAATTAATAAAGATTTTGATTGATTTGTTTATGATCCGAGGATAAATAAGGAGTATAGTGTTGACCAATCAGAGATTCATCACTCCCCTATACTTAAACTATGCTCCTCCTCGAGCATCTAAAGAATGAAGGAGACAGATTAATTCATGACAGTGCTTGTGAGTTTTCAAGGCTCAATTCATCAAAGGCTCCTAATTTGAGTGATCCTAAAATTATTAAGTCAAGCATGCTCTAGTCAAAAGGAATCCAACTTTTCTAATTATCAGACTCTATGTTTTTTACATATAATATAAGGATATGAAATTTAGTGTACTGCAATCACGAGAGTCGAGATGTCACCCAAGGTTCTGGACCAAGAGACTCTCCTCTAGACCTAATCCTCAACACTAGGGAATAAGTCTTTTCTTGCGTTCAATACACTAACTCATTAGTTTGTCATACTTGAAAGTTTAGATGACAAGCCAGATAATGAAAGGCATATGATTGTGGAAGAGAAATAATGACTGGCCCAAGCTCATATGAATAGGTGCATCCACTTCCAGCTAGTATGGGTGTAAGTATAGACTGTTAGATGGCTACCCATATTACTTCAAGACGGTGCCATTTGCATTGTCTCTTAACATCTCACTCTGCTAAGGGAGACTATACTTCCCTCACTGAGAAGTAGCTACTCATTTTTAAGCTTAGTAGTCATAATCGTCGCTAAAGAAAATATTTTAATTTTTCATATTTTAAGGAGTTTTTCTAATAAGGTTCATTGTAATTACAAAGCCAATTCAGTTAGTCCCTCATTTTTAAAAGATTTTTGAAAATACTTTCTAATCATGTCACATAATATATAGATTTTCAAAATATTTTTCAAATGATTGTTCAAAACGAGTCAAATCCCATTTTTTAAACCATTTTCAAACATTTTTCAAAATAGTGTCACATAGTTAAATTTTTTTTCAAAGCATTTGTAAACATTTTTATGAAAATTAGTTCGAAAATACTTATACCCTAGCTCTATTTTTTTAAATTTTCAAAATATGAGTTATGGATAAAGTATATATACAATATATACAATATACCCTATATACTCTTAGCACAAAGTGATATGAAGCCATAAATCAAGTTAAAATACAAGGTGATATAGTAGAACTGACTCAGATGACCCCTACACTTGGGTTAAAATAACCTAAGTATAAGATGAACAAGAAGAGGGAAGCATAAATTTGACTCAGGTCTCCCTATACTCAGGTTGTCAATGGCCTGAGTAGAGAATATGCAATAAGAATATGGGGACCTGCGGTGAATACTCATAATATGTACAAGGTTCCCCATGTACTTAGGTCGAAGAGTTACCTATTTGGATGTTAAATTAAAGATGGGGAATGAGTAATTAGTTAGGGTTAGAGGGGGAAGTGGATTTACAAGGATGGTTTGTTCTACGGAGATGGAGAGTGGATTCGGGAGGGTTAGGTAGAATATACAAATTAGTCTCAACCAAGCAAGCATAAACCCTTGATTCACCAACACACACATGAAGATCGTAAAGGTTCGACCAAATTTATCCTATCTTGTTTTAGTTGGTGATCATCCAGAAATTCAAGTTCATTACGTAGAGTTTAAAGATAGGTTTTGGGCACTATCCTTGGGATACGTCCTCGCTTCTCAAATTTCAATCACAAGCTTTGTAAAATGAGGGTATTGCTCACCCGTAAACTAAGGTTCATTTTATTCCATTTAATTTTATCAACTTACATTACGATCCCAATTTTAACTTAAGATTATCACTGTATTACTGTGAGCACAGATCAAGAAATCATCTTCTAATTGGCGATTCCCATTTTCCTTTAATTCTAAGTGATAAATCAAGAGGAAGATCGAGAAAGGCCAATACATTCGTGAAAACCATGTTGCATGCTTGAAAGAAGACTTACAATGCCTTCAGCAATCTTCATGCGCATGTAGGACTGTATTTAGATTTTATGCTACATGCATCAAGTCAAGGAAACCACACCAAAACATGTTTCTATTAGCGGAAAGAATTGGATTAAGTGTGGCTAGATAGAATGGTGTTTACGTATGTCTCAATGAGTCAGGGAGATGAAGTGAATCTCATCTACTCTTATTGTGTTTCCTAACCTGTGATCAAGCACAAGTAATATAGCATGAATTAAGGGAATCTCGGAGAGTCGCCTACCTACCCCTAGATTCGAACACTCAAGTGAAGCCCCACCCGGACTGGGGTGAAACTGGATCCACACAACACATACAAGGTCCAAGTTCAATTTACACTCACAAGCCCTTGAACGAGGACTGCTGGAAATGGAACTGACAATTACTAAAAAAATATTCAAAATCAGAATAAACTGATTTGCTAATCAAAATCCTTGAAATCTTCAGAAATTTTTTTTCTGATGCTCCTTGCAACGAGAGCTCCCAACTCCACGCCTCCATGCAGATCAAGCACTCTCCATCTCCACGAGCCCCGTCACGAAAGAAGATTGTTATAAGGATATTAAGAAAATTAATCAATAAAAAAGGATGCAAAACAACACAACATGAAGACCTGAATTTTTGAAATTAATATCTTATAATAATACAATAAAATCAAATGGAAAATAAGGATGAGCCGTGTCCCTGGAAACAGTGTCATCTGACGAACCGCTAAGTCGTCTCTTTAATAGGTTGTTTCTATCTTCGTAGTGTAGGAGACGATATAAGATTTCATGCAGAATACCAAACTTTTGAATATGTGGAATATTTATAACTTATAAGTGTACAAAGGTCGAACATAGGGGCACGAGCCGTCTCGTTGATTTATCAGAGATTATTGATTAAAATAAGGTGATTATAATAGACGATTTAAGTCTTCGTAATGCACACAACGGGGCGCATCACATATTAATGCAAAATTTGTACATAACAATCATGCAAAAATAATGATGTGATGACAATGTGTGAGATGCCAAGATGTGATGCAAGACCATGGAACACACAAAATGAGAGTGCATTTTTCTATTAATTTCAATTTTAGTGCAGAGTAGCTATCATGCAATATGAAAGGAAACATGCAATTTTTAGCAATAAAAATGATACAAGATGGCATGCAATGTTGTATGATTATAGAAGCAGAAATATGTCCTAAAAATAGTCCAATTATTGAGCAATTAAAAGAGAATAAATTTCAATATCCATTAGAGTGCAGATATAATTCATAGTTCGAAGAATGACATCAAAATAGTGAACCAATGACATGTTAATCAGTTGAAATAGAACATGTTTAATTATGTCTCAAAGCATATAATTAATATTTACATTATGAAGAGAACAAAATTAGTAATCAAATGACACAGAAATCATCTAATTTGGAGTTCATAAGCTCAAGATTTTCAATAAAGAGTGCAAGGTCATAAATGCAATAAAAATATGAAGATAAAATCGATAAAATACGCAAATAGGTCCTTTATGGGGTCATTTTTGTAATATTCTAAAGCCGACAGGGTGCCCTTGTAAATGTCCCAAGCGTGACATGTGAGGCACACATGCTTGGACTGGACTTATTTGCAAATTTTCAAACTTAGCGGTGTATGGATGCAAATTGCCTAGCCTGCACGTGTGCTGCATGCATACAGACTAGGCTCGGAATGAGGTGGAGGGTCGACATCGGTGGTTTGGGCCACATGGGTGGCTTTGAGGTGCCTAGGGAGGGGGCTCGGCTCAATCGAGCCTAGTTTCTTTGGTGAGGCGACGTAACCTTATCTAGGTCATTGGATGGTCATCAAGATTGCGCCATCCAGCAGTATCTGCTTGTCCTCCACATTCGCGAAAGATAGCGGCGTTATTGGGCCTCCAACAAGGTGCTGCTTCCTCCTCCGTCCTCCACAACCGCGCTTGACGGTTGAAACAGCCCCATGGACATCAGGCGAAGACGATGGCGGGTCGAGGAAGCGTTGATATGTGATAATGAGGCAGAACAATGGAAGCTCATCGAAGGAGGAGTTCTAGAACGGAGCTCCTCCGAGACATCCGATCAATGAAGGTGGACTCGCAGGGGGTTAGCAAAACTATATAGATGAAGCGAGGGGGGATGGATGGCAAGCTATCAGGGGAGAGGGTGGAGCTTAGAATGGAATCTACTCTGCCTCCGACAGAAGAGGGCCTGGGATGGATGGATGGTTGCAGAGGATGAAGATAGTGAACGGAGGGGAGTGCAAGGATCGGATATGTGTGGCGGAGCTTGGGATGGAGTCGATGAAAGGTGGGATGATTCATGTGTGTCGGAAAAAATAAAACAAAACAAGGAAAAAGAAGGGAGGAGAAGTACATGGTCGAAGAAGGAACTTGGGCGGAGGAAGTGGCCTAGGCGGAGTACTGGAGGTCCTTAGGGTCTTCACACGACGTGCTTGACCGGAGCATGGTGCTCAACAGAAAGCCTAGAACAGTCGTAACATAACCACTAGGGAAATGTGTCATCACCGACTTGGGAGGCCATTATCTCCAATCAACTCCATCCTCCTCTATCGCCAGAGGAGGATGGCTAGGGGTCAATCCACGAATAGTGGAGGAGTGAGAATAGAGGTGGAGGAGGTGAATTTAAAGGCAGGGTTCATCGATTACTGGTGGTGGCAGAGACATTTGTAGCGGTTGTAATGAATCCCTAGAAGATCAGACATTGAGGTTTTAGGGTTGTACGAGAGTGGTGGAAGCTATTTCTACATGGAAGTGTGATCAGTGATGACCGTCAGATTTGCCTCCTTAATAATATTGAATTGTCGTAGTATAAGAGACAAATCTAGTTCAACAAAGACCGCACTTTCGAATATGTGGAAATTATTTTACTTGACAAGTTTACCAAGGTCAAACCTAGGGACACGAACCTCTTCGTCTATTTATCAAAATTTATGATGAACTAATTTAAGATGAGTAGTTTCTCAAATTTAGGTCTTCATGAAGATACACAATAAAATGCATATACAACAATGCAAAGAATTGCTGCTAGAATCACAAATCATGATGCATGTAATTTTTATGTTATTTTATGATCCAATTATAGGATGATGCATGATATATTGCACGAATAATGGAATGCAAGATGATATGCACAAGATTAGTTACAAATATGCCCTATAGAATGTGAGCACAGATTATGATTCAAATTCAGAGTCAAATAGAGCATAAAAATCGAGAGCAAGCATCTATTATTGGCAAAGATTTATAAAGAAGGAGACACTATATAATATCAAAATTTGTCACATTCAATTAAGTGCCAAATTATTGATTAAACTTTGCCATAAAAAGAAAATAAAATAAGCATCAAAATGACACTGAAATCATGCAATTTGGATTTAAAAGGCTCAAGATACAAAGTAAATAGTGTAAGGGGCATAATTGTAATAAAATGCGTAAAAATAAAGGATAAATAATTACAAATAGGTCCTAGAAGTACTTATTTACAATTTAGCAAAACCGTCAGGGGAGCAGAGTAATTTTGTTACTGTGTGTGGGACCATTCTTCAATTATCAATTCTCAGCAGGGCCTTGTTGCAGATTATCCTTGGCATGCATGCGAGGCACATGCCTGGGACCTTCTTGTAATTTTGGAAAGGTCTGGGGGCTCTCCTGCAAATTACCCAGAACCTCACGTGACAGGAACGCGAGGGGACAGGCTCGGGCGGGCTTCAACTTCGGCGATGATGTGGCTGGATCTGGTGGCTCGGGGATTGGCTTGGGTAACCCAAGACTCTTCACTTCAGTGCTAGCGACGTGGCTCCATCAAGATCGTTAGATGGCTGCCGCGAGGCACCATC
Organism: Ottelia alismoides; assembly: GCA_037367405.1. Classification (NCBI taxonomy): domain Eukaryota; kingdom Viridiplantae; phylum Streptophyta; class Magnoliopsida; order Alismatales; family Hydrocharitaceae; genus Ottelia; species Ottelia alismoides. The sequence continues at coordinate 254,211 of JAZKJV010001052.1, forward strand.
CAACGACATTTGTGCCTTTCCTCTGCTTGGGGAGCGACAACATAAATGGACTCTGATGAGCTCGCTAAAGACCCTCCATGCTCCTCTGCAGTCGTAGTTGGTCCATGGACCTTCGTGGTCCTCTAGCGAGGATCATTGACAGGAGGGGAAGCTCCCAGGATAGCAGATGATGGAGGTCGACGTCTCTTCGCTGGAGAGGAAGATCGAGATCAGAGGGGAGGCATTATGTCCGGCCATTGAGTACCTGCAGGGGTTAGAAGGATAGCCGAAGCTGTGGAGGTGTGCGCGAGGGTGACGTGAAGTGGAATGGAGTCCCGTTGAGGAGGGGGAGCGGGGGACTGGAGCTCCTTCTCCGACTAGGAGAAGAAAGAGATGGGGCAGGGGTGACCAGGTCATAGAAGGGGAGACAATGAGTGAATGGGTCGGCGAAGGTGATCGATGGGTGGCAGAGATACATAGGTGGTCAGATGGCAACAAAGATGGGTGTAGGCGACGCGATAAATAGGAGAAAAATCAAGAAAACGAGGTGAGTGTACCTGGAGGGAAGAGGAGGAAGAACGGTGGATGAAGTAGCCTGGGATGAGCTCCCTTGGAGCTCGGGGTCATCGCACGATGAGGGCGACCTTGCCTCAGTGCTCGTGCATCCGCCAAAGAGGAGGAGCATACATGGTGTTCGACCAAGGATCTCACTTGGGATTGGGTCATTATTGCCTCAACACCACCCTTTGCTATCACCAGAGGGCGAAGGAAGTTGGGTCGCTGCCCCATGGTTGGTGTATGGGAGTAGATGGGGGCAGAGAAGGCGATTAAATAGGCTAAGAAGGTGGCGTTACAGATGGTTATGGTGGGGGTTTGTAACGGTGATTTGATGGCAAGGGAGTAATGGAGGTGAGTGTTGGTGGTTGTGCAAGGATGGCAGAGGAACATGCTATGTGTTGGTGGCATTTTGGAGCGAGGAGGGGTATGGAGGAAGGAGTGAAAATGGAAAAGGGGCGAGGGGTTCGCATGGTGTAACATATGGGGTGGAGGTCGTTTGGAGGTGGAAGACATGTTCTAGGTCATTGGATCATGTGATCCAACGGTCCAGATGGAGGCATTGGTGTGTGGTAAAGATGCGTTCAATCTGATCGCATCCAACGATGGAGAGGTAAGCGGACGTGGGGGGTCGAGATGGGGGGTTTGAGTCCCATCCAATGGCTAAGATGAAGTAGGTGATGTGGAGCGAGGGGAACCGTAGGATTGAATGAGATCGTGTGGGCGAGTTTAAAGCACGAGGGAGCGGATGAGATTTCATCAGGAGTAGAGATCGGACGGCTGGAGGCGCCTGGAGAAGATCAGACGGTGAAGATTGAAGCCGGGTGGCAGAGAGAGCAGGCCACGTGGGCGGCCTAGAGGGCACCACATGGCCCAATAGAAAAATTAGAAAATAACAAAATAAAGAAAAATAGAAAAAGAAATAAAAGGAGACTGAATTAGGAAAAAAATCATAACATGAAAATTGTAAGTCTCGATGAGTTCTACAAGTTTCATGTCGGTCAAAAAGCCAAAAGAGGTCATTTATACAAAAGTATATTTTGAGGGGTATTTTTAATGGGACAAAAACAACGCTTTTATTCTTTGAGATTTTTTTTTGTATTTTTAGTTTTTTAAAGGTCAGGACAAATATAGACAATAATTACTTTAATTTTTATGATTTTTTAATATAAAAAGAAATGATAAATTAAATACAATAAATAGAGTTAGTTATTTAGGGGTATTTATCGGCTAATTATACACAATTTATATACAATATAACACAAGATGATGATAATAATAATAGAGGATTATTAGTGATTTTTATTGAATTATTTAAGCAAGGAGATTTATATGTTGATTTTAACATGATGAATCTGATGATAATAATAATAGTGGATTATTAATGATTTTTATTAAATTATTTAAGCAAGGAGATTTATATGTTGATTTTAACATGATGAATCTAAGATTCATCTTGCCCCTATACCTAAACTGTACTTGTTCTCGAGCATCAAAAGAATGAAGGAGTCGGATTAATTCCTGACAATACATGTGAAAATTTCAAGGCATAATTCTTTTAAGACCCTTAATTTAAGTGATCCAAAAATTCTGGGCTCAACCATGCTCTAGTCATAAGGAATCCAACTTCTCTAATTATCATATTCTTTGTTTGTACATATAATATAAGGATATGAAAATTAGTGCACTGCATTCTTGAGAGTCGAGTCGAGACATCACCCGAAGTTCCAGTCTAGGAGACTCTCCTCTAGTCCTAATCCTCAACACTAGGGAATAAGTCTATTCTTGCTTCAGTCATCCGTCTCATTAGTTTGTCAGACTGAGTGTAGATGGACGACCATATGATGAAGGGCATAGGATTGTGCCTATTTTTTCGCCCTCACATTGGAATAAGGGGCCTCTCGAGTGCCTTATTACTCAACACTTGTATATTTATTTTGTTGATCTATGTGTTCGTCAAGAGAATTCGAGTCGTCCGCACTTGTTTTTCTGGGAGTACACTGGGGTGTGTCTCTTTTGAGTATCTAAGATACCTTCAACACCTAGACTTGTATCACTATACGATGCAGAGCCCTTTTTATGGTGCTAGCCTACTCCTTGGTCCTAAAAGTGTTTGTTCCAAGTGGACATTTTGAAATGGTTGGGAGCGCTCGCCTTTGGTGGAAGCTCTTTGTAGTTTGACTGGATGTTTGAGAGCTCTTTTCTTTCAATATTTTTTTCTCTTTTCTTTTTGGCTAGCTCCACTGCTTTTACCAAAAGTTGGCAGACACTGATGAACAATTAAATTAGTTTCATCACACTCGGTCACATAGGTATATATCAAGAGATAGCTCAGGTTTCTTGAAGGCTTCATTAACTTTATTTCCATCCTCGAGCATCATTAGATTGGGTCTAGACTCAAATTACTAGTCCTATTTCCTCAAGTGATAACTCAATTCATCTCATCAATCATGCATTTGTGAAAGTGATGTGCTGATCATATTCTTTAGAAGGTAGAGATGAAGACTGTAATATAACGCTCAAATCTTTCAAACTAGGGAGGTGTGGATTATTAAGTTCAATTCCCTAATGATTAAAGGCTGGCTAACTCAGACTCTCAAGATCAGAAATCAAGTGTCCTCAAATCATCTAGCCTTGAGTGAATGTGAATGTGTTAGGAACACACCAACTCCTCATATTTTTGTGATTTTTATCTTTTGTAAATTTGTATGGATTTGAATTTTCGATTTTTTTTAAATCTTCAGAGAGATAATGACTGTTCGAGGCTCATATGAATAATTATGTCTACTTCCAGCTAGTATGGGTGTAAGTACGGACCGTTAGACGAACCCGTGTTACCTGAGGACGGAGCCATATACAGTATCCTCTAAACCACCCACTCTTCTAAGGGAGACCGAAGTTCCCTCACTTAAGAATAGCTGCTCATTTTTAATCTTAGTAGTCAGAGCCTCTACATAAGAAAAAGTTTAATATTTCAAATTTTTAAGGGGTTTTTGAAAAAGGTTAATTTTATTGACAACAAGTTAATCCCTCAATTTTTTATAAAACGGTTTTTTTGGAATTTTTACAAAACTCAGTTCATAGGTCATCTTAAACCAAGCCCACAAAGATTTTCAAAAATTTTAAAATAGAGCTATGGCTAAAGTATATATATAATAATAATATACAGTGTACCCCCCTATACTTAACTTTTGCTATGTCCGCATAGCACAAGTGATATGAAGCCATAGCTCTGGTTAAATATAGGGTGGTATAGCGGAATTGAGAAGGACGACCCCCCTAAACTTAGGTAAAAAAATGACCTAACTATAAGAAGACCGGTGGAGGGAGGAAGATTTATTCGGATCCCCCCTATACATAGGTTGTAAATAACCTAAGTAGAGGATGCAAATTTTTGAGCTGGGGGGCCCATGGCTATTACGGTTGGAGGGAGAATTATACATATGGTTCCTTGGAGATGGAAGGGGGTATGTGTGGTGAATTTTTACAGATGAGAATGAAGAAGGGGGGGGGGGGATATGTGTGTGTATACACAATAATTGTGGGGGGGGGGTGGATGTACATAAATGAAGTGTGTGCGTGTGTGTGTGTGGGGGGGGGGGTAGATCATCTAATGATCTACTTTTTTTCTTCTCTTTTTTGAGTATTATTATCTTGCATTATATTGTATATAAACTGCATATTTTTTCTCTTTTTTTACACACGTGATCCCTCGAACGAGGACCACTAGAAATGCACAAGCTAAAATGTTTTTAGTACAATAGAATGCATGAATGAAATGTTGCCTAAATTCCTTGAATTCTTCTGGTTTTTCTTTTGCGTCCTTCTCAAGGGGAGCTCCCAAATCCATGCCTCCATGGATCTCAAGCATCCTCGATTTCCATGGGTCCTGCCACAAAAGAAAAATGTTAGAAAAATAGCAAGATAATCAACAAGAATGATGCAAAAATACATGATGAGAAGACATGCAGATTTTTAAAATATTCATAACAAAAATATTTCTACAAAATTTGACAAATAAATAAAGGTGAGAAGTGTCCCCCGCAACAACGCCATTTGATGAACATCAGATTTGCCTCTTTAATAATATTGAATTGTTGTAGTATAGGAGACAAATATTGTTCAGCAAAGACCACACTTTCGAATATGTGGATTATTTTACTTGAATAGTTTACCAAGGTCGAACTCAAGGAAACGAGCCTCTCCGTCTTATCAAATTTTGTTGATGAATTAATTTAAGATGATTATTTTCTCAATTTTAGGTCTTCATATAGATACACAATAAAATGTAGATACAATAATGCAAAGAATTGCAGCTTGAATCACAAAACACGAGGCATGTAATTTTTATGTTATTTTATGATGCAATTATAAGATGATGCATGATATATTTCATGAATAATGGAATGTAAGATAATATGCACAAGATTAGTTACAAATATGACCTATAGAATATGAGCACAAATTATGATTCAAATACATAGTCAAATTGAGCATAAAAATCAAGAGCATGCATCTATTAATGGCGAAGATTTATAAAGCAATAAACACTATATAAGATCAAAATTTATCACATTCAATTAAGTGTGAAATCATTGATTAAAATATACCATAATATATAGAATAAAATAAGCATCAAAATGACACTAAAATCATGCAATTTGGATTTAAAAATGCTCAAGATATGAAGTAAAAAGTTAAAGGGGCATAATTGTAATAAAATGCATAAAAATAAAGGATAAATAATTACAAATAGGTCTCGGGATGGACCTATTTGCATTTTAGAAAAATCATTAGGGGCCCAGAGTAATTTTGTTATTATGCGCGAGACCATTATGCAATTATCCATTCCCGGTGAGGCGTTGTAATTTATCCTAGGCGTGCATGTGAGGCACGTGCTTGGGACCTTCTTGTAATTCTGAAAAGGTCTGAGGGATCTCCTGCAAATTACATAGCCCCTCTTGTGCTAGGCACGCGAGGTGCCAGGCTTGGGCGGGTTGCAGCTTCTGCGGAGACGTGGCTGGATCTGGTGGCTCATGGAATGGCACAAGCAACCCAAGCCTCTTCGCTTCGATGCTGGCGATGTGGCTCCATCAGGGCTATTGGATGGTCACCGTGAAGCATCATCCAACGGCGCATGTAGTTCTCCTCTGTTGGGGGCGCGACGACGTAAACAGGGCTCCGACGAGCTCGCCAAAGCCCCTTCGTGATCCTCTGCGGCCGTAGTTGGTCCAGACCTCCATGGTCCTCTAGCGTGGATCGCCGACAGGAGGAGAAGCTCCCAGGATAGAAGATGATGGAGACCGACGTCGCTTCACCGGAGAGGAAGCTCAATATCAGAGGGGAGGTGCAATGTCCAACCATTGAGTACCTGCAGGGGTTAGAAAGATAGCTGAAGCTGTGGAGGTGTGTGCATGAGAGACGTGAAGTGGAATGGAGTCCCATGGAGGTGGGGAAGCGCAGGACTGGAGCTCCTTCTCTGGGGAGGTGAAGAAGGAGATGGGGCAGGGGTGATCATGTCATGGAGAAGGGGAGACAGTGAATGAATGGGTTGACGAAGGTGATAGATGGGTGGCGGAGATACATAGGTGGTCAGGTGGCAACGAAGATGGGTGTAGGCGACGGAATAAATAGGGGAAAAATCAAGAAAAATGAGATGAGTGTACCTGGAGGGTAGAGGAGAAAGAACGGTGGATGAAGAAGCCTGGGCTGAGCTCCCTTGGAGCTCGGGATCGTCACACGACAAGGGAGACCTTGCCTCAATGCTCGTGCATCCACTAGAGGGGTGGAGCATACATTGTGTTCAATCAAGGATCTCACTTGGGATTGGGTTGTTATCGCCTCAACATAGTCCTTCGCTATCACCGGAGGGCAGAGGAAGTTGGGCCGCGACCCCCTGATTGGTGTATGGGGGTAGGCGGGGATGAAGAAGGCAGTTAAATAGGCAGACAAGGTGGCGTTGCAGATGGTTACGGTGGGGTTTTTAACGGTGATTTTATGGCAGGGGAATAATGGTGGTGAGCATTGGTGGTCGTGCAAGGATGGCAGAGGAACATGCTACATGGTGGCGGCATTGTGGAGCGAGGAGGGGTATGGAGGAAGGAGCAAAAATGGAAAGGGGGCGAGGGGTTCGCAATGTGTAACAGATGGGGTGGAGGCCGTTTGGAGGTGGAGGATGAGATCTGGGCCATTGGATCATGTGATCCGACTGTCCAGATAAAGGCACTGGTGTGGGGGTGAAGATGCGTTCGATCATATTGCATGCAAAGGTGGAGAGGTAAGCGGACGCGAGAGGTCGAGATGGGGGTTTGAGTCCCATACAACGGTTAAGATGAAGCGGGTGACATGGAGCAAGGGGAACCGTAGGATTGAATGAGATCATGTGGGCGAGGTTAAAGCGTGAGGGAGTGGATGATATTTCATCAGGAGCAGTGATCAGATGGTTGTGGGCGAGGCTGTGATGGAGGGCGGAGATAGAGGTGCCAAGAGGAGATCAGATGGTGGAGATTGAAGCTGGGTGGCAGAGAGAGCGGGCCACGTGAGTGGCCCAGAGGGTGCCACGTGGCCCAATAGAAAAATCAAAAAATAATAAAAATAAAGAAAATAAAAAAGAAATAAAAGGATTCTGAATTAAGAAAAAGTCAAAACATAAAAGTTGTAGATCTCGATGAGTTGCACAAGTTTCATGTTGGTCGAAAATCCAAAAGAGGTTATTTATACAAAAGTATATTTTTTGGGGTATTTTTAATGGGATAAAAACACTGCTTTTAGTCTTCAAGATTTTTTTGTATTTTTAATTTCTTTTAAATGTCAGAACAAATATAGACAATAATTAATCTTATTTTTATGGATTTTTAATATAAAAATAAAGAAGAAATTAAATACAATAAATAGAGTTAGCTATTTAGAGGTATTCAAGGTTAATCATACATAGTTTATATACAATATAATACAAGATAATAATAATAATAATAATGAATTATCAGTGATTTTTATTGAATTATTTACGCAAGGAGATTAATATGTCGATTTTAACATGATGAATATGAGATTCATCATACTCCTATACTTAAACTATGCTCGTCCTCGAGCATCTAAAGAATGAAGGAGTCGGATTAATTCCTGACAGTACATGAGAAAATTTCAAGGCTGAATCTAAGCTTCGAAGACCCTTAATCTAAGTGATCCTAAAATTCTGGGATCAACCATGCTCTAGTAAAAAAGAATCCAACTTCTCTAATTATCAGACTCTCTATTTGTACATATAATATAAGGATATGAAAATTAGCATACTGCATTCTTGAGAGTCGAGTAGAGACAACACCTGAAGTTCCAGTCCAGGAGACTCTCCTCTAGACCTAATCCTCAACATTAAGGAATAAGTCTATTCTTGCTTCAATCAACCGTCTCTTTAGTTGTTCAGACTTGAGAGTGTAGATGGATGGCTAGATGATGGAGGGCATAGGATTGTGTCTATTTTTCTCTCCCTCACGTTAGAACAAGGGGACTCTCGAGTGCCTTATTTAAATATCTATATACATATATTAGAGCTGGATTTTCCACGATTACTGAACATGTGCAGCTTGTTTCAAGAACATCTCTTGGTCTTCTTCTCTTCTTGGTGTAGTTTTTGTTTTGTTTGGCACTGCAATTGTATGTATTTAGCACCATCTTTCAGCCCTTCGTGTATACAATTTTCTTATCCTACGACCTAATCTTGTCCTCCACCAATTTTGCCCGACCTTCCCCTCCATCATTAGTAAAACGTAGGCATTACCTTAACCTCCATCCCTTGGCCACATCCTAACTGAAAAATAAAGAACAAAAACTTGTTGAATATATCAAATAAGAAAAAATAAAATACCAACTAAAACTCACCTTGGTCCCATTGACATCCATCAAGATGAAGAAGACATCCAGGAAACTATGAGCAAGTTCATGGGAGAAGGGGTTCATGGCAACCGATGGTGCACACCATGAGGTAGTGAAGTGGACAAACACATACACAGCAACAACAACATATAGTTAAATATCATGGATTTCATGTGTTTAGACAACATGCACCATGTATGAGCATTGGGTTGTAGGGCCTCCTTGATTGTTGGCCTCCGCACTATACATGTCCAGGACTCCTGCGTGTTGACCGTTACCACTTTAGACTTCGCCGCACTAAACAGATGGGTTGATTGATGGAAATTATATCTCTCTTTATTGTTGGCCTTCCGCCAGCTATCTATACCACGTTCATTTATAGGCTGGGTGGGAATAGGGACGGAATGAAAAGGGATAGAATAAAGAATGTGATGTGATATGATTTTGATTTGTGATAGATTTCCAACCTATGGTTGGAGGGGGATACACCGAAGTACCCCAGTAACCAAACGAGCCCCAAGGGATGTGCAATTGGTTTTGCCAGAGATATTTTTGATCCTGAAATTGTTGGTGAAGTTTGATTACATTGGAGCGGGTTGATTGTTGATGAAGTTTGTCAGAGATATTTTTACCCTTCGATAATCATACAAACTGCTTGATGTCTTTCTAGGTAGCCCTTTCATTCATCGTCGATGTCGTGCACATCTCGCTTCATCCTCCCTCCTCTGTTTCATTTGATCCCCAACAGAGGATTACCGTCAACATGTAACGTCCCGGGCTTAGGTCCCCGGTCCGTTATCGAGCATAACTGACCCTAACAACCTCTTGGGATCAGGCCCATACGGACCCGATTAACCACCCCCAAAATGCTTAAGCCGGGTTGTTCGGTAATAAGCTCCTCACTATTTATCTCAACCGGGAATTTTGTTTTTCCACGGTATGGGACTTTGTTTTTGAGGTTTTTACAACCTCCCCCACTTATATTCGCAACATCCTCGTTGCGACATGACACATTACTTATTCCCACTGACAGTGGCGGCTGCACGCTCCGGGTAGCCATTTCCTCCAACCTCTTTGTAGGGGCGGCTCCACCTCTCGGGTAGCCCTTTCCACTGTCAGAGGGCGTTCGGCTCTGATACCATTTGTAACGTCCCAGGCTTAGGTCCCCGGTCCGTTAGCGGAACATTACTGACCCTGACAACCTCTTGGGATCGGATCCATACGGACCCGATTAATCATCCCCAAAATGCTCAAGCCGAGTTGTTCGGTAGTAAGCTCCTTACTATTTATCCCAACCGGGAATTTTGTTTTTCCACGGTATGGGACTTTGTTTTTGAGGTTTTTACACAACAACGATGAGACTTCCTTCTCTCCAATCCATCACCGCCACAAGCAGTTGTGCTCACCTGTAATGAGAAAATGAAGCGAAGGTCTGTGTGTATGAACCAGGACGCTGAAGCTTCATCAAAGATCTAAAACCATTGCCGAATCGAGAAGCTTCATCACGAGAGATCCGAGTTCTGCTGGTAGATGATACGTACATTGCGAGGATCGTGATCAAACACAACAATACTAGAGGTCAGAATGTCTGACCGAGATCGAGCAACGGAGATCGAGCATCATTTTAGATCTAGCATCGTTGCTTGGAGTTCTATAGATTGGGGAAGAATAGGGGAAGCTAAAGTTAAACCTACATCTATCTATAGTATAATTATCAGATGAAAGTTGATCTGAGCGTTCCAATTAGTGTTTTTGAAATCGGACCTGATCGGCCGGTCCGGTTAATCGGTTTATCCGGTTTAGTCCAATTATTCAAATTTAATTAACCCGTTCGGTTCAACCTTTTTTTGACCCAGTTTAACCATGTTCAATCAAAGTTGAACCACATTTAATTTTTAAATTATTTAAAAATTTGTTAATAGTGAGAGTTAAACCCATGACCTTTGATTACCTATTTCACACTCCTAACCAACTACACTATCACAACTTTTTGCGTATATTGGGTTTTAAGTATAATTAAACTATTACCATATTATAGAGCATCTAATCCAAATAATATGTATTTATATATATATGATATGTATGATATTTAATGGTGTATATGGAAAATACTTTATGTATAGTGTGAAATATATACATTATCTATGTATTATATATATATTTGAAGTATATTAAGTGTATATTATATATATATATATTTTCATTTCGGTTTGATTAGCCGGTTCAACCACTTTTTTTTCCAGCGGTCCGGTTTAATCCGGTTTTAAATAATGATGACATCATCATCCGGTTGAACCGATTTGATTACATGGTTCGACCCGATCTGATCATTTCAGTAAGGTTTCCGATTCGGTGTCCGGTTCGATTTCAAAAACCTTGGTTCCAATCGAGAGTTGTTCTTGCTGTATCTGATCGAAGATCTACACATGTCAAACCACACCACGTGTCACAATTAGGAGCGTCAGATCTAAACTGGCCGCTCAATCAGAGACTGTCAGCACTTAAGCACGGGCACGTGCTTTGCACGTGAAACCATGAATATTGCATAAATGTACCTAAACATTTCGATAATTTACGAACATGTCCTCAACAACGAAAATACGTGCCCATAACGTGTGAATTAGAACTTTTGTGAAGTTTACCTCAAAGTTTTTCTTACAGGTCCCTTGAGAACATTCTGTTATTCACTAACCGGTCTAGGACAATTGAGTGCATGCGATTTGCTGATCATTTTGTGCACATATACATGCATTTGCCATTATTTAACATGCATTTCTTTTAGTTTCTAAAAATACATCCATACCTAAATATACAATATTAATCAATATCCCTTAATAAATTTGTATTAAATAAAGTGCACTTAAAAAATTAAAACAAAAAACTTATAAATACATACCATATACTATATATGGTACAATATCAATTTTAAAAAATAAAAAATATTTTTAGTAAATAAAAAAACTTGATAAATTAGTTTTCAACTTCAAAATCCACAATAACTCAAATAAATTCTCAAAAAATCCAAAATTTTAAATAATATAGTATATCTAGTATTAAATCAGTTTTAAAAATGCATATTTTTTAAAAAAATAAAAAAAACTAAAAAATAGTTTTCAACTTTAAAAATCAACATAAATTCAGTTAAATTCAACAAAATCCAAAAAAAATAATAGATAGATTTTACTATATTTTATATTATACACAAGCTCAAATTATTATATTTTATATTATACACAAGCTCAAATAAACATACGAAACAAAAATCATAAAAATTTTAAGATACATAAAAGTCCATATCCTGCTCAAATGTAATGGCGGCGGTGTTATTCTTTGTTGATATGATACTATTCGTTTGTTGATATGATACTATTCGTTCTTTTCGAAGTTGTTCTCCATTTTATTTTTCCTATGACACTGGAATTCAGTGACTATTGTTTCTCCTTGATCAAACATTGATAAACTACGTAATCATTTGTTTTTTTAAATAAAACAATGCATTATAATACTTTTTTATTCAAATATGAGATTATCCTTTGAAACTACAAATCGATTGTATACCGAAGACATCAATGGTGAGATAAATTTCATGCATTAATGATAATTAGTTGTTTCTCGATGTGCATTTAGTGTTATGTTTTCCCAAATTTGGATTCCTTCATTTTCCAAAATTGATATGGATAAGATTATTTCTTCATAAGCTTTTTCATGTTGTTGTTTTCATTTTAACTGTTGTAGTGAATTTTATTCGAAACTCTTCATCTCATTTCATATTATTGTTGCAGTTATTGTTGTCGTTTTGTATTGGCACCCGTCATATTCTTGATTTAATAATATTGTTGCTATCATTGGTGTTGTCTATTTGGATTTCCCTATGATATATGATATTGGAATTCAGTAACTATTGTTACTCCTAGAACCAATGTTGATAAACTGCATATTTATATTGTATTTGTTTAAATAAAGTAGTGTATTCCACTACTTTCTGAATTCAAAATACTAAAGCTATCAATTAAAAGTTATTGAGATTGTAATGATTCTTTAAATTTCAGGTTGACTCAAGGAATTAACAGTATGGTATTTTAATAATTTGATTATTTTTTTGTTATTGATATTGACTTTATTTTTCTACAGCAATCTAGCTATTGTTTTGTTATCATTACTATCGAGATTATTTTTTTCTTTTAGCATAATTTAGATTATCTATTAAATGCATTATGAATTGACCTCTTTAAATAAATAATCTAAGTGTCCATTCGATTGCAATGAATTTAATACTATTACATGTGACGATATATTTTTATTTTATTCAATTTGCTCACAAAGCAAAAAAAGAAGTTAAAAGTTGTTATTAAATATATCTATTTTATGATGTGTTTTAATTTGATTTGCAAAATGAGTTTGATATGTAAAAAACAGATGTTTTTGTATATGCAAGTATATTTTTTATATGTGTTTAAAATTTTATTTGTCTTACGACATTCACATATTTGAATTCAGAAAATATTATATTACATTGTCTTTACTTAAAAAAAGTATCGAAGATATATGCAGTTTATGAACATTTGATCGAGGTGCAACTCCAATCACTGAATTTCAACGTCACACGGAAACCCAAATAGTTAACAACAACAACTAATATTACAAATAAATTTCCCATTCCTTTCATTTATCTGAAGTTTTTAAATTACATGTTACCCAAGTGATTTGCTTTTTTACGTAATAAATCCTTTTCCATTTCTAGAAGGTTTTTTTCATTCCATTCCCTAGTTGGAGTTTTCAAATTACATGCTATAGAAGTGATACCTTTTTAAATAAAAAATGCTTAAGGTATCATAGATTTAAACAATAACTACGTGGAACCAACAATAAGTAAAACAACATAAATGATTTTAGAAGTACATTTTCTTTTACTTTTGTTATGTATCCAAAGTCTTCAAAATTTTATTTATTGTAACTTTAATTCCATTGCTACTATTTATTATGTTCTAAAACATAAACGCTGAGAATAATATGTACTCTAATTTTATTTATAAGTATGTTTTATTTGATTTTCACATATTGTGTTCCGAGTACTTCCTTAAATTATTATCTCTTAACTCCATGCTTAACTGTAAAAAATTACTCATGTCGCGAAGTGCGGGTGTGCACCCCAATTGTCTCCTAAATTCCCGCCCTTTTGCCATAGTTTGGCTCTTGGCTTCCCAACACCTGAATCTCCAATTAAATGTACAGGACCCAAACGAGTTTTTTGCTTGGATTCAAATTGTGGTGGATGCAAACCACCTAAGTAGACAAGTCATCCTGCTCTAGGAAGCCAAGGATTTTATGAACCGTCATGTCATCCCTAGCGTGGAAGAGCTCAAGAAGCTCATCAAGGACATGTTCAAGTGAATGGCCAACTTTATTTTTTCACATCTTTCCTTTAATGTTCACCATCACTATATTGATAAGAGGAACAAGCTTAAAATTCACATTCTTTATAAAAAATGAACATACACATAGTAGAAGAAATATAACAAAAGCAAGAATTATTTTCAAAATAAGAGTCTTTCCATCATCACTTGGATATCTATAAAGTAGAGCATATACAACCGCTTATGACTTAAAAGGTTAGAATATAAATCACCAAACATGAGTCGAGCAGGGAAGAATCCATGTGGACTTGTAAGACCAAGAGGGCTTATGGACTACTGCAGAGTTCTCCTCACAATCTCAACCTCCTTGGGAGCAGAAAACCTTCACCTCCAACTTCTTATTGGAAACCTTGAAGGCGGAGAACGCCATGTGGTTGAGCTCCTCCATGCCTGATAATTCAGGAACTCAAAGAACCTAACATCTGGTCTTTGGAGGGTTTGTAGTGTCTGAAAATTCGGATACGACAGTCGTTGTATTGATCGCTCTCATGGCTCTCGATACTCAAGCAACCGAAAAAATCAACACTCAACCCACAATGTATTATATGCAATGCAAAATGTGTGAGTCAAAATTTATTTTTATTTTAACTCTACAAATATATATGTATAATGTATACGTATAGAGTATCGAACCACAAAGAGCAAGTCGCGGATAGGGTAACAATTATTGCCAGAAACAAAAATAAACTACAATGATTTTTGTGTTTTTTTGTTTTTTTTTATTTTTTATGGGTTTAAAATTATTTTAATTTTTTATATTTTTATATTTTTATTTCTAATTTTATTTTTTTAAATTTTACAATATTTAGTTTCCTTTTCTTCTGAAGGATGTAATATATATTCATATAACAAAATGTATATTACGAATACTATATAAGATATATATATATATACAATAAATATCTTTAAATTTAGGAAATATATAAAAGTGCGGTCCTTTTTATTTTTAAAAGCTTTTGATATATATATTTAAGGTATTTTTAAATAAGAATACTAGTTATAAGTGTATATATAAGTAATAAATGTATGTATATATACTATATGGGGTTTTATATTTATAAATATAACTATATATACTAAAAATCACAAAATTAAATGTTTTATGTTTTTTTTCTAATTTTTGTCTATTTTTGTGATTATTTAAGATGTTTATTAATCTTAAGTATTTTAATGTATTAAATATAGAGAAATAGTAACTTATAATAATAGTCCAAATTATTTTGGGTTTTAAAAATAAGTAAATACTTCAAAATGCAGAAGTTTAAAATATTTTTTGTATGTTTGTATTTAAAAATGAATAAATAGCTCCTTAACGATTTTTAATAAATGGAAAAAATAGCAAAATGCTAAAATAAAAATGTGGCGTAAACATGCATGACATTAAGCATTTACTATGATTTTTCTAAGAGTTTAGAAGCACGAGAACCACTTAAACAAAATAGAAATGGAACAAAATAAATAAAGGTTCGATAGGGGTATATTTGAAATAAAAATAAAGTACAATGGTTGTCGTACAAAATACCCAAAAATTTAACACTATTTTACAAATTTTAAGTACTACTTACAAATAAAGTAATTAGGGAGGGTGTCCATGTAATTTGCCCACCTCACGTGGGCCGCCATGTTAGGTGATCGGGTACGGACCTAAATATAATATTCAAAATGTTCCAAGGGTCCATGTAATTTTCACACAAAATATAAAGTGGACTTTGATATTTACAAGACTTAATTAAAAAGACATAATGGCGGGGGTAACATGAATGTTTACCCAATATATTGCTCCATCCAATTATGTAGTGCGCTTCACTTAGACATGTGACAAGTGCTGGACAGTTGATTCCCCTTCACGGATGAACACTCAAGATTAGATCTCATGAGAGATTTGACGATTGATGTATGGCTCGATCTGACAGTGGCCGCTCGATCTCTGGGCGAAACTCCCGATCTGACGGTCGTGAGGTGGCTAGATGAACAAGCTTGAAGCTCTGCCTATGTGAGCTTTAATCAGCTAGATCTCTAGTCTCCAGCTACCTGGACTACTCCCATATGGGTGAAAATGGAGCATATGACCCCTTGTAGTGGTTGATGTGCTCAAAAGGGCGCGGTCCCCATGACCTAGTAACTACATAAAAAAGTTGTGGAATCTTGGGTGAAGAGTCCTGGCTATTATTTGGTGGGGAATGGTTCAAAGTGAGGTGAAGTGAAGTTGCTCCGGTGAAGGGCATAGGAGGGGGTATCAGGTTCCTAATATGGAAGAGATCAAGGAGATTTGGATTGCTCGGAAGGTGGAGAATTGGATGGAGAAGTTGGTGGTGGTGATCACAGTTCGGAACAGTGGTTGGCTCAAGTGAAATGAAA
Source organism: Ottelia alismoides (assembly GCA_037367405.1). Lineage (NCBI taxonomy): Eukaryota > Viridiplantae > Streptophyta > Magnoliopsida > Alismatales > Hydrocharitaceae > Ottelia > Ottelia alismoides. The sequence goes on from JAZKJV010001052.1 coordinate 270,389, forward strand.
GTCATATCTCTCTAAGCTTCGGTGTAATGTAAATCTAAATTCTACACTAAACCAAATGTTTACAACATGGAATAAAAGATGGAAATGAAACTTACAACTAAACTCGTCCTAGAAATTCAAGGAAAGAGGCAACACATACATGGAGACTAGGGGGAGCAGGAACCTCACCAACGGAGCTCCGACGAAGTGTGGATCACTCCAAAGATGCCCTTCGCACGCTGCAAATTTGATATGGAGTGATCTACCACCAAGCTCAACCCGTCCATGAGAAATCTGAGGGTTTAGGAGGCCAAGAAGGATCAAACATCAAAATGGAAGAGGGGTTTTCTTTATACACAGTATGAAACGTCTCCTAGAACCTAGGGTTTATGCTAAATCGAGGCTCGAATGGACAACCCAAGGATAGGGTGTGATAGAGGAATGATGATGGAGAGGTTTCACGAAGGAGTCGAAGCTCTTTGGGCAGTGCATCATGGGGGGGGGGGGGAATTGGAGAACATGAAGGGTCAGTGTCTGACAAACACATGCCTAGGGAGAGAGGAGAGTTGACCCGAGGACAACAGTCCTCAAGCCCCCATTGGTCCACATTAGGCAGAAAAGGACAAAACAGAAAGAAAAAGAATAAATAATTATAAATAAAATAGTAAATGGATTAATTAAATGAAAGTCAAAACAAAAATTGTTTATTATTTTATATAGTTTTTTATTATGTTTTTTATTTATTTTTACAAAGTGATTTATTAGGTATTAGTTTTTACATGTATAGGTACAATACCTATATATAATGTATTTTATTTTTTATATTTTTTTTCGTTTATTTGTATATTTTATATAATTATAATTTATTTAATTCCATATTTATATATTTTTAGTTTATTTTCTGAATTTATTTATATACTTTATACATTATTTATTTTAATGTATTTTTAATGCATTTATTATACAAGTATAGTCTATCTATATATTTTAATACATTATTTATTTTAATGTATTTTTAATGCTTTTATTCTATTTCTATTATTGAAATATTTTTTGTGCAATATATACAAATTTATAAAAAAATCAATAAATGTAAAAATACAGGGAATGTATATGTTTAATATTATATACATATATATTACACAATGAGGTCCCAAAAGTCAACTTTTGATCTTAACTCCAGACTAAATGAAAACCTTCATTACAATAGATAATTAAAATTTACGAATAATAAAGGTGAGATTGATCAATTTCGGTTATGTATGGAGAAGATACAGATATGTAAAGTTTCCTCTATGCCTTTTTATTCTGTATGTCCTAGGGACACTGTGCACTAGTTTTGAATGAAATAATATTTTTAGCTTTCTTTGTATTTTTATGTACAATGTTCATGTTCAAGTTTATTGATTTGAGGTATATAATGCTAAAATAAATCGGGTTCAAAAAGTAATTATTGATTAATAAAAATTAGGATTTTTTGGTGTTTTCTGTATAGTTGGATTGCCCTATCTCCCTCTACTTTATTCCTTGTCGACCAAGTCATCATGATGACGGGGTCTCGAGGTCTAGGGTCATTTAGTGTCTTTGACACTTCTTTCTTTTTCCTTTTCTTTTCTTCCCTTTATTCTTTTATTTTGGAATTAAATACAGTAGTTTATATAGTATTTAAGTATCTGATAGTGAGTATTATTTTGCACAAATTAATGATTTTTCATAAATGCATTTAGCTTGGGATTTAAGGTCAAAATGAAATAATAAAGGTGGTGAAGTGGAGATTCATCACACCTCTATACTTGCCTTTGCCCATTCCTAGCAAACACTTATGACAATAAGTGTAGAAAAAGAAAATAAAGAAAAGAAAAGAAAAAATAAGTTGGATTGATTTTAAATTTTAAACTTATCTTCATAAAATCAAAGTTTGGAGCTCAGTCAGGAATTTTAAAATTTAGGTTGGGTTGAAACCTTATTGGGAAGTAGACTTGAAACTCAATAGTCTCTAAGAACCACAAAACTCTGCCTAAGTCTCCTCAAAAGTCAGGTCAGAACAAGTTTATGTTATACATGAACCCTTATGACCGTGTGTTTATCTTGTACAATGTAAATGATGTATAGCTCCACTCAGCTGAAGTAGAAAAAGACAGTATGCTCCAACATGGTGACATAATTCCCAAATCTAATAACTCTTTCCCTGAGAATCGGGGTATTCCCTTCTATGTTCAAGTGCAACCGTCTCAAAAAGAGGAGGTGGAGAAGAGAATGGATGATAGCTGGTGTAGCTACCTATCCTAGGATGCTTGACCAGTGTAGCCACGCCATCCAGCAGTAGGTTTACATGAATGCTTTGACTTTGAAGCCAAGCTTGCTTATTTCATATAAACATACTCCGACGGGAATTGATTTCTATTTGAATTTTGCATGTATATTTTTTTGGAGTTTTTTGGGTTTTCATTGTTTTGAATACTATTACAACAACATGTACATAAAAACTTGTTCCTCTAGATCCAGTAGACTATCCCACTTTTGAAGCATTATTGTAGCCCACAACCTTTCGTCCTTAGACCTCGTCGTTACTGGTGCAGGTTGGGCTACAATGGCCACATATTGTGACTTCGTATGTTTCCCTTTTCTTGTGTTTCATGCCGAAAAATCCAACCCTCTACCACTTCAATTGAGTTAAGAAAAGTGTAAGGTGCATGTGTCCAAGTAAGGTCACTGTCAACAAGAGTCATATGCGTGTTTCAAAAAATTCTACTTAGGCGGTGAAGATGACATAGGAACCTAGTCTTGTGGTCTTAAAGAATTAAGTCTAGCTGACCTGAAGTGTTTTAATTCCAATTCTTATAAGGTCCCTATAAATAAGTAGATTAAGATCGAACCAAGCTCCAATCTTCAGATTTTACTTAGATCAGTTCAATTGTCATTATCAATCCAAAAAATGTAAATGTTATGAAATAAAAAGAAAACCTTTTGTGAAACAATTTTATGTTTTTGGATTATTTATGAATTTTTGAAAAAATGCAAATTTTATGTACTTTTCAAAAATATTTTGCAAATTTTATAGGTTTTGAAAATTTTAACATTTTTAGGGATTTCTAATGAAAGTTAGTGAAAAATATGTGCAAATATTTATAGGGGAGGGCATCTGTACTTACAATAATGAGTTTATCCCTTTCATTAGGAATTTACAGGGTTAAGTCAACTGTTATTTATAGGTTTATATACAAGGTTTGTAAAGAATTTTATTTGCTACAATTATGTATAAGGTTCTCAAACTAATTTGAAAACAATTTGACAAACATTTTTGAAACTTTGTCTTGCAAATATTTTTTATAAATAATTTTACAAACATTTACAAAATTTGAAAATCATTCTGCAAAGTTTTTTTAAAAACGATATGTATAGATTTTGTAGACTATTTTTATAACCATTTTTAAAATCATTTACAAACCAATTTTTTAAAAAAATTTATTCAAATAAATGAAACAAATTTTTACAAAAGTTTACATAAAAAATTTACAAAGATTTTGAAAATAATTTGCAAAGGTTTTCGAAATGATTTTCAAAAGATTTTTCAAGATATTTTCAACCATTTTTCAAATCGTTTTGCAAACCATTTTCAAACTGGTTTATTAAAGAGTTTTTGAAAAATGTATGCATCTTTGTAGTGTATTCTTTACAATGATTAATCATATACACTTACCCATATAGTATATTCAGCATATTACTGAAAAATATGAAAATACGAGTTATGGCTAAAGTATATACAATGTATATATGACCCCTCGATACTTAGCTTGATCTATGTACTCATAGCGATCAAAGAAAGAAAGGAAGGCATAACTGATCTTGAGTATAAGAAAGTCTATACTACAATGATTAAAATAATAAGAAGTCGATCGCCCCCTATACTTAGGCTCAAATAATCCTAAGTATAGTTGTATGCAAAATGCATGGAGGGTCAAGGGTAGGAGTAAATAGATCAACAACTTGGTATGTCTCCCCTTATACTTAAAGTAATAGATCCCTAAGTATAGAAAAGAATATCAACAGGAGAGGAGACAGACGAGGGCATCAAAGTCAATACAAAATAAATAAAAGAAAAAAAGGGAGGAAGGGATGAACAACATCACTCCCCCTATACTTAGGGTAAGAGATCCCAAGCACAAGCAATGGAAAGAGTGATGAAATAGAACGAAGAAAGAAACTTGACTCATCCACCTCCCCTATACTTATGATAAAGCACCTCCTAAGCAAGGCAAACACCCAGGTCAAGGTGGACAATGGACGTATAAGATGGAATGGAAGAAATGAAAGAGAATATATAAGATGGTGGCTATACAATGATCAAGAATCTACAAATTGCACCTTTTTGCGTGCCTACTGAGGAATGGATATAAAAAGGTTCCGGTCGATATCAGGGTCATCCGCTGACACAACTCGATTAGGATTGGCATGAACATCCTTATTGATCGTAGAACAAACAGGCATGAACTCATCAATGGAAGTAGTATGATCAGATCTGGCTTGAGAAGTCTCTCCTATAATAGCCCTCAGTGATAAGGTATCTATGGTGTAAATGTTGTGGATCTCATCAACACATCGCCACTAACAAGATGAGGGAATTCTAAGGTCTATGCTTTCTGAGTCATCCTCCCTGAAGAGGAATGCTCGAATCTCAATATCATCCATAATAAAGAAAACATATCTGATCTCATCTAGTTCATAGTCCTCATAGCAGGCTGACACGGGTACACTCTCGTAAGGTGTCAATTTCTGACAAGTAGTGGGTGCAGTGATTGTCTTAATCAAATCACTCATGTTGTGGGAACGAAAGCATATATATCCATATCCATAATCAATAACGACCTTCATCGTAGCGAGAAAGGGATGACCCAAGATGATTGGAGTGCTCTCCACAAAGGTCGAGGTCTCCATGGGAAATACAATAAAATTAACAGCGTATCTCATGCACTAAATCTGAATGATGATGTTTTTAAGAATACCCTTAGGACTCTTTATTGATTGGTTAGAAAATTGACAAATCATCCTGGTTTTCTTTAGAGGCTCCAGATTGAGTGGCTAGACAAGAGAGAAGGATATTATATTAATCGATGCATTGCTGCCAAGAGAGTGTAATCAAAGTGACAATCAGAAACGACACATCTAACAAAGGGTGTAATGGTGTCCCCTTTCCTATTGGGCAGACGATGTGTGATGGCATGGGCAGTGACCATGATAAGAATGTGGCGCTCGGTCCTGCGATGTCTCTTCTTTTTCTTAGGTCGAGGTGCAGACATAAGGTTCATGGCCTTTCAAAGTGGGACATCAAAAATATCTAGAATAGATGCAACCACTTCGGTGTTAGTCAATATTTTAAAAAAATATTTCTATCTCTTTCATACTGGGGAAGAGATCGGAATCATCATGTACATAAGGATGACTAAGAGAAGCCTGTACAATGTCATCCTTGAAGGGTGTGAAGGTGTGAATTGTGGTGTGTGTCTGTGTAGGCAAGTGGGTTGGCATGGGTACGCTCTCCTCACAAGCTGGCTCGATTAGGTGTTTGCCATAACTATCTTTTTGAATTTTAAAATTTTCACTTTTTTTTATATTTTTGGTGATTGTGATCCTTCATGGACATTCTCTTGTGACTCCATAACATCAGATGGTGAAGCGATAATGTGAATCTTAATTTGGTCAGATAGATCATTAATTCTCCATTGCATTTGCTTCACTAACAGGGTCACGTGGTCAAGAGCGATGCCCATGAGAGGTGAGTCTACCAGCTCAGTACCGAGTGGGGGTGAAGGTTGGTAGTCTGATTGTGGTGATGGATAATGATCCAAATCCGGTGGCTGAAATCGGACGGTGTTGTGGATATGTATAAAAAGAGAAATTCTAATAATACTCCTCCTGACAAATTGGAGGTGCATTGACTGGAGCAGAGTAAGAAGAATCAATGAATTCTAGATAAAAATAACTCCAGTCAGTCATCTCAGTATTCAAGAGGCTAGGATAGTGAAGAGTGCAAAAGTCAAGTCAAAGTATGAAGAGAAAAAAAAGTGTAAATTCAAGAAATGATCTAATATGCACACAAAACAATCACAAAGCAAAACCTCCCAATTCACCAACACAACATGATGAAGACCGTGAAAGTTCGATCTTTTATCTTTTCAACTTCAGAGTTAGGTGACAAAGCAAATATATACAAGCTCACATGTACATTCCCCTAGAGTGGTTGTGTTCTAGTCGGTGGAGCACACCTTCGAGAACACCAAAACCACTTCGTCTGAAGTTTGAGGCGAGTGCTTGCAGTAATAACATGATTCAAGAGCTAACTTAAGCATTTAGGTCACAAGTCCATGGATATGGGCTCTATTCCTTATGTGTATGTGCCTCACTCGATTTGGAATGTGCATGTGACAATGAGGGAGTTACTCTCCCCAAAATAATATTTTTTATCCTTTACATTCGGTTTTAAGATCAAGTATAATTAGCAGTCTCAATTTTATTAGTTATCATCTTTTTGCTTTTTCTGAAAAAGAATATGTCCAATGAATTTTATGATTCCTTTTATTGTCTAAGTCAAAGAAAATAAGGGAAGGAGTTTGGAAAAGCTAATGCACGAAAAATCAATGGATATGATGCTAGAGATGAGGATGCGTACCTGATTCCAACAATTTAAATGCAAGATGATATGTGCATAAAATAAAATTTAAATCTATACGTGTGTAAGCGGGAACCGACTAGCAAGAACTTCCGTTCAGGAATCATGAGTTTATTAATTTGACAAAGTCCAATTATTATAGGTACAGAATTCATGTGTGCGGACCTAAGTCCACCTAGCTTAACCAAATAAAATCCTAGAACTATGGCCAACAAGAACACAAAACAAAGGAAAAGAAGGTGAAATACTCAAAACTCAGGAAGCTAAAGAAAATAAGTGGGAAAATAGAGGGAATAAAATATGCGAGAAAAACCACGAAAAAGCAAAGCAGACCTCTTAGTGAATAGTCACTTGGTAAAATAGGCTTTTGAGTGGGTCCTCACAAAGAAGTCAATATAGATAGATGATTAGAATAGATGAACAACAATTTGAATAAAAAGAAAAGAAAGACATGAAATAAAAATATATAATATGCATTAAAACTCCTATTCGACGTTTCTCCCAAGATAAATACTTCAAAAAAGCCCAAAATTGATTTTAATGTATAATATATAATATAAGTATAAATTAAAAATATAAATCTATTTCTTTTTGGATTTTTTTGGATTTTTATTGATTTTTATAAAGTTTTTAGGTTTTTCTGATTTTTAGTGTTTTTCTTTTATATTTTTGTGATTTTTAGTCTGCAGTTATATATTATAATAATAAATATACTCTATATTTTGGTATTTTGAAGATAAATTTTATAATTTTTATATTTTTATATCTAAACATGGAATAAATAACTCCTGAATGATTTTTAATAAATAAAAAAATGCAGCAAAATGCTAAAATAAAAATGTGGCAGGTACAAGCATAATATTAAGCATTTACTATGATTTTTCCTAGATTTTACAAGCATGTCTATTTAAATAAAATATAGATGTAACAAAATTAATAAAGGCTTGGTTGGTGTATTTTTGCAATAAAAATAAAGTACAAGGGTTTCCATGCAAAAATGCCTAAATATTAACACAATTTTACATTTTTTTAAATGCTAATTACAAATAAAGGAAACCGAGAGTGTGTCCTTGTAATTTTCCCACTTCACGTGGGCCGCCACTTGAGGTGACATGTCATGGAACTAAACACAACATTCAAAATGTTCCAAGGGGTCCGTGCAATTTTCACACAAAATATAATGCGTACTTTAATATTTACATGACTTAATTGAAAATACAAAAATGATGAGGGTAACATGAATGTCTACCCAATGTAGCTCTTCATGACTGATGAAAGTGATCTTGCCATAGGGTCGTACAACCTCACAAGGCGAGATTGTAGTTTCTAAGGACCGCTCAAGAAGATCGCCTAATTAACAAGTACCCACAATATATGAATAAAATGAATAACAAAAATGTGAAATATAAGTTATTTTACTCTACAAACAAAGTTGTATAATGCGTAAATATCTAGAGGTCAAACCATTGAGAGAAAACATGGTAGCCTAATGATTTTATCATTTCTAACCAAAGTAATTTATGTACACAAGTGTCTACTTAGTATTTTTGTAGGTTTTTGGTTTTATAAATTTTTATTTGATTTTTTACTTTTATATTTAGTAAGTTTTAATTTTCTGATTTAAAATTTATTTTTAATTTTAATAGTGTATGGTATTATATAAATATATAAAAGTATATGAATATATATGATAATGTATACATGATATAAGGTATATATAATATATAGAATAAATATATAACAATTAGAAAAATACCCTAAGGTATAGTATTTTTTATTTTCAAAGGTATTCAAAATATTTATAAGGTATCCATAATAGTTAATTATAATATAAACTATATATGTAAATATAAGTATATAATACAATATGGAGCATTATAATTATAAATATAGCAAAAAATAATCAAAATTCACAGAATAAAATATTTTATAGTTTTTATATTTTCTACTTTTTTATGATTTTCAAGTATTTTTGCTAATTTTTAAAGTCTTAAATTTACAAAATCAAGGAGTTAATAAATAGGCCATATGTTTTGAGATTTTAAAAATAGGTAAATGGTTAAAAATTACTTAAAACTAATTTGAATATATAATATATAATATAAAGAAAAAATCGAAATATGAAGAATATTTTTGATATTTTTGAAGGCTTTTATATTTTTTATAAGGATCTTGTATATTTTTAATTTTTATTTGTTTTCTTTTTATTTTTAAGGACTTTTTATCTGGAGTATAAAATACGATAATAAACAAAATATATATTTTTTGAAATTTATAAATAGTTTTATTTTAAAATGCAAATAGGGACAAAATATGTTTTTTATTTTTAATAAATGGGCAAAGGGCATAAAATGCAAAAATAAATTATATGTTGTGGAAGAGAATGCATCCAAGTACATTGTCCAATTCTTCTATAATTTTTAGAACAACATGCACAAAAATATTTAAGCTAGTAGGAGCATATTTGCAATTAAAAATAATAGAGGGGCATATGCAAATATCCTTAAACATTACAATTGTAATTCAAATGTCATGAATTAAATTATTATTCCAAAAGTGTTGGGTTATTTATGCAAAATGCCCAGCTCAGTACCGAGTGGGAGTGAAGGTTGGTAGTCTGATTGTGGTGATGGATAATGATCCAAATCCGGTGGCTGAAATCGGACGGTGTTGTGGATATGTATAAAAAGAGAAATTCTAATAATACTCCTCCTGACAAATTGGAGGTGCATTGACTGGAGCAGAGTAAGAAGAATCAATGAATTCTAGATAAAAATAACTCCAGTCAGTCATCTCAGTATTCAAGAGGCTAGGATAGTGAAGAGTGCAAAAGTCAAGTCAAAGTATGAAGAGAAAAAAAAGTGTAAATTCAAGAAATGATCTAATATGCACACAAAACAATCACAAAGCAAAACCTCCCAATTCACCAACACAACATGATGAAGACCGTGAAAGTTCGATCTTTTATCTTTTCAACTTCAGAGTTAGGTGACAAAGCAAATATATACAAGCTCACATGTACATTCCCCTAGAGTGGTTGTGTTCTAGTCGGTGGAGCACACCTTCGAGAACACCAAAACCACTTCGTCTGAAGTTTGAGGCGAGTGCTTGCAGTAATAACATGATTCAAGAGCTAACTTAAGCATTTAGGTCACAAGTCCATGGATATGGGCTCTATTCCTTATGTGTATGTGCCTCACTCGATTTGGAATGTGCATGTGACAATGAGGGAGTTACTCTCCCCAAAATAATATTTTTTATCCTTTACATTCGGTTTTAAGATCAAGTATAATTAGCAGTCTCAATTTTATTAGTTATCATCTTTTTGCTTTTTCTGAAAAAGAATATGTCCAATGAATTTTATGATTCCTTTTATTGTCTAAGTCAAAGAAAATAAGGGAAGGAGTTTGGAAAAGCTAATGCACGAAAAATCAATGGATATGATGCTAGAGATGAGGATGCGTACCTGATTCCAACAATTTAAATGCAAGATGATATGTGCATAAAATAAAATTTAAATCTATATGTGTGTAAGCGGGAACCGACTAGCAAGAACTTCCGTTCAGGAATCATGAGTTTATTAATTTGACAAAGTCCAATTAATATAGGTACAGAATTCATGTGTGCGGACCTAAGTCCACCTAGCTTAACCAAATAAAATCCTAGAACTATGGCCAACAAGAACACAAAACAAAGGAAAAGAAGGTGAAATACTCAAAACTCAGGAAGCTAAAGAAAATAAGTGGGAAAATATAGGGAATAAAATATGCGAGAAAAACCACGAAAAAGCAAAGCAGACCTCTTAGTGAATAGTCACTTGGTAAAATAGGCTTTTGAGTGGGTCCTCACAAAGAAGTCAATATAGATAGATGATTAGAATAGATGAACAACAATTTGAATAAAAAGAAAAGAAAGACATGAAATAAAAATATATAATATGCATTAAAACTCCTATTCGACGTTTCTCCCAAGATAAATACTTCAAAAAAGCCCAAAATTGATTTTAATGTATAATATATAATATAAGTATAAATTAAAAATATAAATCTATTTCTTTTTGGATTTTTTTGGATTTTTATTGATTTTTATAAAGTTTTTAGGTTTTTCTGATTTTTAGTGTTTTTCTTTTATATTTTTGTGATTTTTAGTCTGCAGTTATATATTATAATAATAAATATACTCTATATTTTGGTATTTTGAAGATAAATTTTATAATTTTTATATTTTTATATCTAAACATGGAATAAATAACTCCTGAATGATTTTTAATAAATAAAAAAATGCAGCAAAATGCTAAAATAAAAATGTGGCAGGTACAAGCATAATATTAAGCATTTACTATGATTTTTCCTAGATTTTACAAGCATGTCTATTTAAATAAAATATAGATGTAACAAAATTAATAAAGGCTTGGTTGGTGTATTTTTGCAATAAAAATAAAGTACAAGGGTTTCCATGCAAAAATGCCTAAATATTAACACAATTTTACATTTTTTTAAATGCTAATTACAAATAAAGGAAACCGAGAGTGTGTCCTTGTAATTTGCCCACTTCACGTGGGCCGCCACTTGAGGTGACATGTCATGGAACTAAACACAACATTCAAAATGTTCCAAGGGGTCCGTGCAATTTTCACACAAAATATAATGCGTACTTTAATATTTACATGACTTAATTGAAAATACAAAAATGATGAGGGTAACATGAATGTCTACCCAATGTAGCTCTTCATGACTGATGAAAGTGATCTTGCCATAGGGTCGTACAACCTCACAAGGCGAGATTGTAGTTTCTAAGGACCGCTCAAGAAGATCGCCTAATTAACAAGTACCCACAATATATGAATAAAATGAATAACAAAAATGTGAAATATAAGTTATTTTACTCTACAAACAAAGTTGTATAATGCGTAAATATCTAGAGGTCAAACCATTGAGAGAAAACATGGTAGCCTAATGATTTTATCATTTCTAACCAAAATAATTTATGTACACAAGTGTCTACTTAGTATTTTTGTAGGTTTTTGGTTTTATAAATTTTTATTTGATTTTTTACTTTTATATTTAGTAAGTTTTAATTTTCTGATTTAAAATTTATTTTTAATTTTAATAGTGTATGGTATTATATAAATATATAAAAGTATATGAATATATATGATAATGTATACATGATATAAGGTATATATAATATATAGAATAAATATATAACAATTAGAAAAATACCCTAAGGTATAGTATTTTTTATTTTCAAAGGTATTCAAAATATTTATAAGGTATCCATAATAGTTAATTATAATATAAACTATATATGTAAATATAAGTATATAATACAATATGGAGCATTATAATTATAAATATAGCAAAAAATAATCAAAATTCACAGAATAAAATATTTTATAGTTTTTATATTTTCTACTTTTTTATGATTTTCAAGTATTTTTGCTAATTTTTAAAGTCTTAAATTTACAAAATCAAGGAGTTAATAAATAGGCCATATGTTTTGAGATTTTAAAAATAGGTAAATGGTTAAAAATTACTTAAAACTAATTTGAATATATAATATATAATATAAAGAAAAAATCGAAATATGAAGAATATTTTTGATATTTTTGAAGGCTTTTATATTTTTTATAAGGATCTTGTATATTTTTAATTTTTATTTGTTTTCTTTTTATTTTTAAGGACTTTTTATCTGGAGTATAAAATACGATAATAAACAAAATATATATTTTTTGAAATTTATAAATAGTTTTATTTTAAAATGCAAATAGGGACAAAAAATGTTTTTTATTTTTAATAAATGGGCAAAGGGCATAAAATGCAAAAATAAATTATATGTTGTGGAAAAGAATGCATCCAAGTACATTGTCCAATTCTTCTATAATTTTTAGAACAACATGCACAAAAATATTTAAGCTAGTAGGAGCATATTTGCAATTAAAAATAATAGAGGGGCATATGCAAATATCCTTAAACTTTACAATTGTAATTCAAATGTCATGAATTAAATTATTATTCCAAAAGTGCTGGGTTATTTATGCAAAATGCCCAGCTCACATGGGGGCCCACGTGAGCTGAGCTATCAAGGATCGTTTATGAACATACAATAAAATTTAGGGTCTCACTTGTAAATAACACAGAAAATTTTAAACTACTTTACATATTTACAGGACTAAAAAGAAAATAGCTTAACTAAAGGGGTACCGATTTAATTACCCCAATATTGTGCATGAATCGAGTGGTTGAGATTCCATCAATTAGTGTGTGGCGTGTTCGGGATGCACGATGACGGTTTGATGGCCGACGATAGAGATTAGACCCCCATATGGAATCCAACGGTTGAGGCTCATGCTAATCTGATGTCTGTTGTACAATCCAGGTCTCAGCTCTTCATCGAACAACACAGAGGGGATCAGGAAGAACATATGATGAACTCGCATTGGGTGAGTTTAGATCTACAATAGATCGCTTCTCCAGTCTCATGCAGCACCATCAAATGGCTCTCTTCATTCTGACCGATGTCCAGCTCCTCCTAGATGGATCAAATAGGTCCGAGGGTCACTGATAGACCCATGGGGCTTGGATGTTCCTGGAACTGCTCCTGAATGTTGAGTGGGCCACGAATGGCCTCTATTCCATCGAGGACCAATATGTTTAGGAAGAGGAAGCTCGGGCGAAGGTCCTCATGCTGTTATTTGGAAAAAAAATGTTGAAGATGGAGGCGAGGCAGAAGTACTCCGATGATGGATAGAGGAGGAGCATGCGTGGAGTGAATCTAGGGCGGTGCATGTTGTTTGGTGGGTCGAGGAGGTGGAACAACGACATGGGATGAAGATGGGGTGAAACAAGAGGCAGAACATGAATATTTACATATATCTTGTATTTTATTTTTATTTGTATTTTAGATTTTATTATGTTTATATAAATATTTTATATAGTTATAACTTATTTGAAGAACATAACTATATTTTTATTGTATTTTACTGAACTTATTTGTATACTTAAATAAATAGAGGTATTAATTATATATATAATTTACTCATTTATGTATAGAACTATCCTTATTTACTTAGTGTTTTTTGATGATTTTATTTTATTCTAATTATGTACATATATTATAAAGAATATTTACATAATTATAAAAATGTAAAATAAAAAATATATAAATGGATAAAATCAATATTTTATTCAGGTATAATGTACAACAGAGGTCTAAAACCTAACTTTTGCATCTTAACTCCAAATTTAATGAAACCAACTTCAATAAATATCTAATAAAAAGTTATATACAATTAAAAGTGATTTTGGGCATTTTGAGTTCTTATAGGGAAGATAGATGTCTGGGAAGTTAGGATTTGGAATTTTATTTTAAGTGTAGATTGTACACTGTATATTATTTCATGTGAAATAAATTTTGTATTTTTCTATGTAGGTTTATCTCCAACTTTCATGTACAAAGCTTCTTAATTTGATGTATAGATAATAAAGAATATAATAGGTTCCAAAATGAGCTTATTGAAGGACACAAATTAATATTTTTATTGTGTTTATTAGCCCTATCCCCCCTACTCTATTCATTGTAAACCTAATCATCATGATGCCCAAGTCTCGGGATTTAGGGTCATAAAATACATGTGATGTTTTCTTTTTGTGTCTTTTCTTTATTCTTTTATTTTGACATTAATTACAGTATTTTATACAATATATATGCAATAAATAATATATGTTAATTTATGTAAAGTAATGATGTATACATGCATTTGGCTAGGGTTTAAAGGCCAAAATGAAAGAATAATGGTGATGAAATGGAGATTCATCACCCTCCTATACTTGCCTTTGTGAGTCCCTAGAAAACACTTGTGCCTATAAGTGCAGGAAAGAAAATAAAGAAAAGAAAAAGAAAGAACATGGGTTGATTTACAATCTTAAACTCGTCTTCGTAAAATCAAAGTTTAGAGCTCAATCAGACATTTGGAATTTAAGTTTGATCGGAGCCTTATTGGAAAACGGATTTGACACACAACAACATCTGAGAATGATAAAACTTTGCCCAAGTCTCCTAAAAAATCAGATAAGGACAAGTCGATGTCATAGGCAGTCCCTTATGAGTATGAGTCTATCTTGTACATCGTGTGTGATATATAGCTCCTCTCGACTGTGGCAGTAAAAGGCAGTCTTCTCCAACATGGCTCTTTCCTCGAGAAGTGGAGTATTACCTTCTAAGTTCAAGTACAACTAGCTTAAGAAAGAGGAGGTGGAGAGAAGAATGGATGGTAGCTAATGTAGGTACCTATCCTAGGATGCTTGACCAGTGTAGCGAAGTCACCCGACTACATGCTCACATATCTTTGACTTGGAAGCGAAAGCTTGCTTGTTGTCTATATACATGCTCCGATGGGAATTGATTTTTCTTTGACTTTTGCCCATCTTTTCTTTTTGGAGCTTTTAAATATGCATTTTTTAATACTATATACAACATTGTTTACATATGGACTTTTTCCTCTTAAGAAAATAGACTATCCCTCTTTTGAAGCTTTATTGCAACCCACAACATTTTATCATCGGACCTCATGGCTACTGGATCGGGTTGGGGTACAATGGCCACAAATATGTGACTTTCGATGTTTCTATGGATTTGTGTCTCATGCTGACAAATCCAACCCTCTACTACTTCAATTAAGGTGAGCAACGTGTAAGGTGTAGGTGTGCAAGCTAGGTCAGCATTGACAAGAGTCATGAGTATGTTCTAAAATATTCTACTTAGATAGTCAAGGCGATACTAAACCAAGTCTCATGATCTCAAAGAATTAAGTCTAACAACCCTGAAGTACCTCAATTCCAGTTCTTGTAAGGTTCCTATGATTAAGTCAATTAAGGTCCATCTAAGCTCTAATCTTCATATTTTATTTAGACTTGTTCAATGGTTGTTATAAATCCAAAAAATACAGATGCTATATACAAATACCGAAAATATTTTTGTGATGTAGTTTCCTGCTTTTGATTTTTTTATGGAATTTTTGAAAAGTTTTTACAAATTTTTATGCAACTTTGAAAAAGATTTTGCAATTTTTTTTGGGATTTTTAAATTTGCAAATTTTTAGGGATTTTTCAAAATAAAATGTTTTCAATAAAATAAATATGTGTAGATATTTGTACAGGAATGCGTCTCGGTACTTACAAGAAGTAGGTGGAGAATTTACACTATGTATTAACAGGGATTTAATTATTATGTATATGTTATTGTTAAATCTATAAGAGTTTTTATTTGCTTGGATTATGTACAGAGTTCTTGGAATAATTTGAAAAGATTTTTGCAAACATTTTTAAAACTTATTTTTCAAATAATAATTTGATAAATAATTTCTGCAAACATTTAAAAAAGTTGAAAATCATTTTGCAAAGATTTTCAAACAGCATGTATAGATTTTTCAAACTATTTTTGCAACCAT
Organism: Ottelia alismoides; assembly: GCA_037367405.1. NCBI lineage: Eukaryota > Viridiplantae > Streptophyta > Magnoliopsida > Alismatales > Hydrocharitaceae > Ottelia > Ottelia alismoides. Next base: position 286,483 of record JAZKJV010001052.1, read on the forward strand.
TTTTTAAACTGTTTGGAAATAAATTTTCAAAACATTTCATTCACATAAAAGAAAAAATTACACATAAAATACTTTAACAATGGTTCAAAACATTTTACAAAATATTTTTCAAACTGTTTCAAAAGATTTTTCAAAATGATTTTACAACCGTTTTTCAAACATTTTGCAAATATTTTTACCTGATTTAATAATCAGTATATAAAAAGAATTTTAATGAATTTTATACAAGTATGTTCTTTATGATTAATTAATTATATTTTAGCCATACTTATTAAAAAGAAGAAAGTACGAGTTATGGCTAAAGTATATATAATGTATATACGAACCCCTTATACTTAGCTTGAGATATGTCCTCATAGATCGGAGAGAAAAGGGAGGACATAACTCATGCCGAGTATAGAAAAGCCTATACTACAACGACAAAAGAATAAGGAATGAATAAATGAGAAGTCAACCGTTCCCCCATACTTATGATGAAATAATACTAAGTAAGTAGGTTGTATCTACATGGAGGGAGGGTCGAGGGTGGGAATGAAAGATCAACGGCTCATCCTATCTCCCCCTATAGTTAAAGTAAAATATCCTAAGTATAGAAATGAATATTAACAAGAGAGGAAACGGGTAGGGATCGAAGAAGGAATGGTTGGACCCACTAATCCCCCTATACTTAGGATACGGTGTATCCTAAGTATATATGTGATGACTGAGAGGAATGGAGAAAAAAGCAAAAGAAAAATGAATAGAAGAAAATAACACAAGAAACGAAGAAAAAAAGAAAACTAAAGAAAGAGTTTAGAGGAACATTATCTGAATCTTCCGATGGTATCATGGTTGTGAAGAAGTTTCCATTTCTGATCATTTAAACTGCATCGACAATGACCAAAAAAATATCATACTTGAGGTATGGCTTCAGTAGCTGACAGTTGGCGACAAATGATTATGCTTCAGATGACAAGTCTAATATCAAAATGCTCCCATTGTCATGCACTTCTCTTACGATGAATGGGCCTACCTATTTACTCTTTATTTTCTTGAGAAATATATTCAACTTTGCATCGAATAAACACAATTTCTGCCCAGTCTCGAAGGTCTTTCACCTGATGTGCTAGTCGTGCCAGCATTTAACCTTCTTTTTGTATGTCAAGTTGTTATCATAAGCACAGTCTCATAATTCCAGGAGTTTGTTCAAGTCCACTTTTCTTTGCTGATCATCTTTATGTGAGTCTTGATTACAAATGTTCAATGCCCCCAATGATTTATGAATTGATTCAATCGACAAATGGTATTGCTTTCCATACACAAGACGATAGGACGACATTCCCAAAGGAGACTTGTAGGTGGCCTTGTATGCCCATAACATTGAGTCCAAGTGTTGGGATCAATTCTTTTTTTCTGATCGTATAAGTTTCTACAAAATGGTCTTGATTTCTCTGTTTGATAGGTTGGCCAAGCCGTTGGTCTGAGGATGATAAGGAGATGCGACTTGGTGCTTGATGACGTACTCCTTCGTTAATTTCCTGACCTCTTTATTGATGAAGTGACTGCCCCCATCTGATATCAAAATTTTCGGTATCCTGAACTATGAAATAATGTTCTATTTCCAAAATCGAGAAACTTTACAACTATCAACATCTCATGTGAGGATAGCTTCTACCAAGTGACTCACATAATCAATGTCGAGAAGGATATATTCAAATCCTTGACTATTAGGAAAGGATCCCATGAAAAAAATCCCATATGGCATCAAAGAAATACGAGATCTGAATGAACTTTAAGGGCATAGAGAATTTAGCAATGAGGTTTCCTCCCAATTTCTGACAGTCAACATAGCCCTTGACAAACGTTGCAACATCCTTAAAATAGTGTGGGCCATCAGAGGCCACACTGCAATATTTTCTCTTCCATTCTGTCTCCGGAGTAGTGTCCACTAGATTTGAGCGAATGACAATGCTCGAGGACACTATAATGCTCCTCCCGAGGTATATACCGACGCTAAATACAACATGCTTTTTCCATGAATAAGTATGCGATGAATCTCATATTCATCACGCTAAAATTCAATTATCAAAACCCTTTTTTAAATAATTCAATAAAAATCACTGATAATTCCTTATTTTTATCTTGTATTATATTGTATGTAATTAACTTTAAGTTTATTGTATAGTGTGCCCTTATTGTAAAACTCCTAAAAATTAGGTTAATTAATTGTCTATAATGGTACTAACCTTTAAAAGAGATAAAAATACAAAAAAAACTCAAAGCCAAAAAGCGGTGTTTTTATCCCTTTAAAAACACCCCCAAAATATACTTTTGTACAAATGACCTCTTTTGGCTTTTTGTCCAATATATAACATGTGGATCTCATAAAGATCTACAATTTTCATGTTTTGACTTTTTCCTAATTTTGCCTCTAACTGTTTATTTTAGATTTTTATTTATTTTTATATTTTCTGATTTTTTTATTGGGCCACATGGCGCCCTCTGGGCCGCCCACGTAGCCTGCTTCTTCTTCTGCCACCCGCCTCCTCTTCTGGACGTTTGATCTCCTTTGGGTGCCCTCCATCTCAACCGCTCATCACTCATTCCATCTCCACCGTCTAATCAGGCCCCTGATCTGATCTCAACCACCCACTCTCGCTCTCCCCTCAACTGCTAGATCGGCCTCCATCCAACGACTCCCCTCGCTCCACGTCGCCCCCTTTATCCTAACCCTTAGATCGTCCTCTATATATTCATCCCAATCGTCTCTTGGATCCTTCTCCTTCACTGTACGATGATCCCCAATCACATCTATGCCCTCCTTGCTCCACGTCACTCACTACCCCCTCCCCCACCCCCCAACGTAGGATGGAACCCTAAGTCCCATCTGAACCATTCACCCGTACCCATTTCCTAACCACACGATCAGATGCTAAGGATCCGATCGCCACCCTCCAACTGTGCTCCTACCTTGGCCATTGGATTGCAAGATCCAACGGCTACGACGTCATCTTCCTCCTTGACGCCTTTCACCCCACCGCACCACCTTCCAATTATAGCAACCACTCTATCCACCCTCTCTACTCCCTAACGGATCCTCCCCATAGCCACGAGATCCGACTTCCTCACGTAACCCTCAGTGCCTTCCCCCTTCACCCCTAGCAATCTCTACGACCGATCAAAAACCCCTCGTCACCAAGTAATTGTCGTACCCTCTCTGCCTATAAAACCTCGCCTCCGCCACCATTCAACCCCATCCACCATCCAAGAGGGCTGCAGCCCAGCTTCCTCCACCCTCCGGTGACCGTAGATGGCAGTGTCGAGGCGAAGACAACCCTATTCCTAGGTGTGATCCATGGCTTCTCCGCCATGTACGCTCCGCCACATTGATGGTAGCTCTAGCTCTTTGCACGGCCGCGTACAACGGGCGATGACCCCGATCTCCATGGGAGCTCAACCCAGGCCACTCCGCTCTGCCCCTTCTTCCTCCTTGCTCCTCTCACTTTAATTTTCACCGTGTTTCTTCTAATTTTCCCACCACCTACATCTATGCTCACCGCCATCTAACCATCTTATGAGCTTCGCCAAACCTCTGTCATCCTTGCCAACCCCTTCATCCACCACTTCCCTTCTCCAGAAGCCTCCCTTTCTCCGACCCACCTCCTTCTCAGACTCACCGGAGAAGAAGATTTGGACCTCCGCCTCCTTTGCCCAATAAGGCCCCCACTCCATTCACCTCACATACTCATACGCTTCGGCTATACTTCTAACATCTATAGGTACTTCCAATCATCAATGGTCGGACACCGTACCTCAACTCCAATCTTAGGCTCTGCTACGGGCGGAGCTCCATCGATCAGCCACTCAAATCACTCTTGGAGCCTCGTCGCACCTCCGGCTCTTCCGTGAGGCCCTCTACCATCTTCTCCGACCTTCAAAGGGCTTCGTGGAGCACCATACGAAGGTTGCCAGAGCGGAGTCTCCTCTGGTGACCTACAACAGAGCATGAATAACAGCTACCGTCTGATCATCTCGATCAGACGGACCAGATGATGCCACACCACCCGAGCCTCCATGTTGAACCTACATGCTCGAGTGGCCAATGCTAAGACCCGAAAGCACAAAATGATGCCATGTGACCCGAGCATGGGGCTTCTCTCGAACCTAGCCCCTACGTGTGGTTCGCGCATATGGTGTTGGGTAAATTGTATGAAGGACCCAACTACTCTTGGATATTAAATTTTCATTCCAAGTAACCTATTTGTGATTATTTATTGTAGAAAAATTACAAAAGGATCCCACCAATTTTGCTAAATTATAAATAGGTCCCTTCAGAGACCTATTTGGGATTATTGTCCTTTATTTCTTCGTATTTTTATTGCATTTATACCCCTACATTGTTTCTTTCATAACTTGAGCTCTTAAGCCCAATTTGCATGATTTCAGTGCCATTTTGTTCTAGTGGCATTACTAATTTTCTTATTTGACATAATTTGAGCATCTTATGCCCAATTTTGTCCTAGTGGCATGATTTCAGTGACATTTGAATTTGAATCTGATTCATATTCTATGCTCATACATTCTCTAGGGCGTACTTGTAATTCATCTTTTGCATGTCTGTCCTTTGCATTCATTTATACATTATGATCATGCGTCATCTTAAGATTGCATTGAAAAATCCAAATTAAATTACATGCATCATTGTCATTGCATTATTTAATCTGCATTTTGGTGTGCGTCTGCATGAAGACCTAAAAATAAGAAAATAATCATACATTAAATAGACAAAATTTGATAAATATATTAAAGAGGCTCGTGTCCCTGTGTTCGACCTTGGTAGACTTACCAAGCAAAAAAAATGTCTACATATTCTAAGGTGTAGTCTCTTTGCTGACTAAAATCTATTTCGTGTGCTACGACAATTCCCAATGATTATATAGGCAGATTACACGTTCATCAATTGCCATCGTTGCTGGGGACACGTCTCACCTATATTTATTTGTCGAATTTAGAATTATTTTTTTATTATGAATATTTCCAAAATTTGCAGGTCTTCTCATCATGTTGTTTTTGCATCATTTTATTGATTATTTTCACGATATTTTTCTAATATTTTTCTTTTGTGGCAGGTGAAAAACCCTAAATTCGTCCTTTTAATTCAACCATATTAACGATTAAAATAACTGTGGTCGTTCGTTGTAGTCAGGCAAAAATAGATTTATCAAAAACCACTTTAATTTATTTATCAATTAAACGCAAGCGACAAATTTTTTATTTTATTTGGGCAGGCCCAACGTCGAACTCAAGGAGACAGCTTTCTCCTTAGATTAATTTAAAGTAGATCTAGATGCTAGGTTTTTAGGAGAACTTTTTTATGCTTTTTATGAAATAAAAATGCAATGCAATCCTAGATAAATTCGAGGGTTAAACTATGAATACGATCAAATTAAGTCCAAAAATTCTTAAACTTGGATTGAATGTCAACTATGATGAAATGATGCTACCCTATTTTTTTTGGATTTTTTCAACTCTATATGAATTAAATATGAATGTAGGATTATTTTCACAAATTTAATTTTAATAAATACCAAATTAAATTGTTTCTAGAGATAAAATTATCCTAGATACTTCTAGGCGAGATGAATGCAGAAAAATTGCTAAACTTAAGAAAAAATTCATTTTTGATTTATTAAAAATCAATTACATAAAATACCAATTAACTTATTTAGACCTCGTTATGCTTGCAAATGTGGTGATTTTTGTGAGAGAAGTAGAACTACTTAAACGCTACCTACTGTGAATTTTTGTTAAATTTTGGAGCAATGGTTTCTTTAAAATCAGTTTCAGAATAAGTATTAGGTAAAATATGCAATATTTCACCAAATTAATTCTAATAAATAAACCAAGGCTCACAAAAAATAAGTATTTTTCACAATGATAAAACATGAGTTCTTCTACAATATGCAATTTTTAGAATGGCAAATTGAGTCTAAATGAAGATTTAAAATGATGCCTAAAGACAGGGGCCTAATTGCAATTATTAATTAAAATTTAAATAAGAAAAATGCTGACAAGGACTATGATGAAATTACCTATACGTTAGCGGGCTTTATTGCAAACTGCCTGTGATGCACATGCGTCGCACATGCTTTTAACTGACAGGGACTTAGGTGCGAAAGGCTGAACATCCGGGCACCGCTTTGCAAAATCTCCACCACGGCACGTGCAAACGTGCCTGCTTGAAGAGGACATGACTGGTGAATCAGGCAGTAGGGAGATCCTCGTAATTTTCCCCTCCTCACATGCTTTTAATGTGAGTTGGAAATAACAAGGAGCAGCAGGCTCGCTGCGACAAGGGAGGTGGCGGAGGCGCTCGCCCGCGGCAAGGAAGGTGCACTGCAGGTCAGCGGAAGGTGTCGTTGGAGCTAGCCACGACTTGGAGATGGAGCAACCGCGGAGGCCAGGGGAGCGCGACGGCTCGACTTGCTGTGCACGTGGAGGGAAGCTGCAACAGGGTGGTGCAGGGAGTTCTTGTGGCACGTATGTCGAGGGAGGTACACACACGCGCGGGCGGTCGTCGGCGCACGACCGTGCGTGGGCGGCGCGACAGGAGGCGAACGACTCAACTGCTAGGAGTGACGGCAGTCTTGTTAGTCCAGCGAGGAGGTGTTGGTTGATGGCGCTTCTACGACTGACACACGACCAAGGGTCGTCAGGGCGGGTGGCTGAGCGGAGTGCGACGGGTGATGAGGGGGTTATGACGATCGATTTGTGAGGAAGGAGAGATATCATAGGGTGAAGAAGAGAGCAAGAGGAGGAGAGAGAGTGTGGGGGCAAAAATAGGGGATTTGACAACTTCCCCTTTTTGCCATGCTTTTGTTTAGTTGGCTTAAATTTTCGATTAATCGGTTGATGAATTTCACCAAAAAATTCAAGAAAAATCACCATTAGATCAAAAACATATGATTTATCCTTGAATGTATAAAAATTTTGGTGATTCAGTGGATAAAAGATGATGACACGAGGAGAGAGAAAGCATTGCTAAGAATAAGAAGATACCTGGGTCACCTGGGTTGGAGGAGTAATACTCACTTCGATTGTCGCTCAAGGCTGCGACGAGTGGCCGAGCTAAGCATCTATGAATAATGTTGCAGCATTGAAGATCTCCTCACCAGATCATACCAGAAGAATGGTCGCCGTTGCTCGATGGGATTGCACCTGAAGCTATCATCTGCAGGGGTTGATGAACTAGGACTCTCATCTCGACTGGCGATGGAAAGCAATGTTGGGCGATGGGACCACTTTTATAGGTTGTTTGGAAGAGGATCACGTCGTGGGGAGTGGGAGCTGGGAGGTGGTGGAGGTGGTTGGTGAGGGACGTGACTTGCGGAGGAGTGGTTGGATCGTGTGGAGCGTCGCCGCGTGAAGCGGGGCAAGCGGTTGCAGAATGACCGGTGGGCGTGCTAGCGAGAGGCGGGAGAGGGATGAGATGGGAGTGGCCGGTGGTTGGAAGCCACACATGCTGCCCGAGGAGGCCGAGTCATGCGGGGGGGAGATAGTGGGATGGTCACGTGCCAGGCACGTGACCAGCGGAGAGAGAGGAGGAGGTGCCACGTGGCACGCCCGAGGGCATCCACGTGGTGGCTTATTCTAATTATTTAATAATAAGAATAATTATAATAAATAAAGTAATTAATTAACTAAAATAAATTAAATAAAATAACTAAAAATGATAAAAATGGGCGACATGTAGCGACTCTATGAGCAGCCACGTGTCGCTCCCAGAAAATTCAAAAATTAAATGTAAAGAAAAATAAAAAAGAAATAACAAAATGAGTTAAATCAAAAAATGATAAACATGAAATTTGCTTGTCTCGATGAGATCTACAATTCCATGAAGGATCAAAAATCAAAAGAAGCATCTGTATAAAAGGTCTTTTTGGATGGTTTCTTATAGATATAAAATACCACATTTTTATCTTTTGCATTTTTGTCATTTTTAAAGAAAAGAAAAATCAAAATAAAAAAGAGAAAATATGAAAAGAATATTTACAATATAATCTATTTTGTTGGATTTTTAATTATTAAGAAAGTAAAAGGATAGAAGGGGGGGTATTGTGGTCAATGTGTACAATATACAATAGGGGCCCAAAAACCCAAGTTTCATATACCATCTCCGATTTTTATGAAGTTAGTCTTGTTTTGAAGGTCTTTGAATGTATATTATTGTTAGATTTGTGAGCCCTGGGCGAACCATTCTTACAATAAATGTTATTGTAATATTTAAGTTTATCAATAAAAGTTATTGATGTTTCACTCCCTTTCTGAAATTATATGAATGAATGCACTATAAGGTCCCTCTGTACAATTAGGGTTATGTACCATGGCCAGCTTGATGATCATATAGCTGTTGTTTCATTAAATGAATCATAGAGGCTGGTGTTTGGATGAATATCTAAGGAGTTAGATGGAGGACTCATCAAACACCGTCAAATGATTGTCAAGTGGAGATCTCCAGCCTGAGTAGGAGATGGCAATCCTTTCTCACATAGGCTGATATCTGACCGACCTCTTGATGCAGGTCCTCTGCATGGGAATAGTGATTCGGAGGTGTCAGATTAGTTAGGTCAATGGGTTGAGCTAGCGAGATCGAGATAACCTAAGTCCTATGTTGAATGCTGCCACAGCATAGGCATGCATCCTCTGACCGGAGACAGATATATTGCTATATATCTAAGTATATACATTTGGCAGACCAATAGGTTGATGACCTAACCAAGGTCTATACACCGGCGAGCTGGTGTGCATATAAGGGTATATGAGCAATATGATCTCTCAAAGGGATCATACAGGTTCACTTGTGAACCGGAAGACATGAGCTCACTCATGAGGTGTTGGGACCGATCAAATTCCATGCATGGTCGTCATGCTTTGGAAGCATGACATGAATTTGAAGGTATGATATATGCTTTGGGAAAGCATATGATCGATACCAAAATCCCAATGACCAAGATTGAGAAACTTAATGATTAAACCCTGAAGAAGACAGTATAAAAATGATCTTGATCTTCGGGTTGATCATGGGTCTTCCAGTATGCAGGATGTACAGGTATTGGGAATACCTGAAGGGTGATGTGATCATAAACGATTGTATATCCATGACGCTTCCATTCCGAGGGAGTGATGAAACAAGTCTGGATTTTAGTGACTCCTTTCAGTAGAGAAGCAATCCGATCTTAGTCCAAGTATTGGACATTGATCTGAATGGGATTCAGATTCAATGAGAAGATTGGATTTGCGGCCTTGATTTAATCAAGCATCTGTGAGAGGTCCGTAAGATCTGGATTTGAGATGAGATCTCAACATCCAAGTCACTATACGTGGAATAATACAATCGCCCTGTCCTTATCTCCAAGTATCTACGGAGAAATCACATTATTCTTGAAAGGTTCAAGAATAATTCTTTTGATGAAATATCCAAGCAAGGACTTGATGATTAAATGTGATTTAATTATCAAGCTTAAATATGAATATGATTCATATTGAGAAAATGATTATCTAAGATAATTAAATGAGATTTAATTATCAAGGATTAAGAGAATATGGATAACACTATCCATGATATATGCATGTTATAAATATGATTTATAATATACATATATAAGAGAGAGAATTTATGTAAATAGCATTTGTTAATTAATAATGTGAATTGGATTCACATTTGTTAATTAATTGGAATGCAATTTACTAACTAGTTTGGGTTGTGAATATGATTCACATAATTTTCAATGGCAAGATTGAAATATTCACAAATTAATTTTGGAATTATTTTGGTGGATATTTATTGTAATTAATTGAGGAATAATATAATAAATAAAATGGAGAAAACAACCACCCTCATGGGTGGCGTCACCCATGAAGAGTTCACTGGGTGACGCCCCCCCTTTTTTAGGGGTTGGTTAACTCCACTTCATTTGTTATATTATCTCTTGATTAATTAACTTTAAATTGTTGTTATTAAACAACAATCCTAGCCATTGATTTATCATGGACCAAGCATAGCCCTTGGATCCATGTGTCCCATGGATTGAGATCCATTGGATCCTAAACTAGTATAAAAGGAGGGCTAGGGTAGCCTCTCCAAGGGACATCATCTAGAGTTGTGAAAGACAACTTCTCTCTCTCTCTCTAATTCTCGTGTGTGGTCTCTCTCTCAATTTCCAAGTGGCCGTCCACTTTGAATATTGAAGAAGAGAGGATCTTGCTTCGCCTTCGACGCTTGGGTCTTCATCAAGGATTGCGGGAAGGACGCGACTCATCATCGTGCCCGCAAGCGCATTCTCCGTGGGTCGGACTTAAGATAGGAGGATCTCTACTTTGGTCTCTCGCGATCACAACCACGCTTCAAGAGGTAACCCTTGTACTTTGTGGTTTGATGAAACGATCCGAGAAGTGTTCTCGTGATCATGTGGTTTCATCGTTAAGTTAAAATTTTTAATTTCCGTTGCTTCTAGCATCTAGTACGACTAGTTGCTCCGGATCGTATACGATACGATCAACACGCTTCCGTGATGCGCTTAAGGATTCACAATATCCTTCAAGTGGTATCAGAGCCATAGGTCGAATAAGGTTTTGGATATGATCCATACACCTTAGACGATTTGGTTCTTGAAAGGGTTGCGAAATTTTTACTGCATTTCAATTTTCGCACCTCTGTCTAATTGATTTTTTCCGTACTGTTTAAAATGTTTAAACACAAAATTTTCAATTGGATTTTGTTCCCCATTAAACAAGGAAACCATAGGACTTGAGTTTACTAAATTTGGACTTTATTTGATCAAGATATGGCTTTTTGAATATGACTATATTCACTGTTGCGGGAACTGCGGATTTGAACGTAATTAATGAGATGATTACGGTTTTAATCCACCTTGAAATGTGTGAATTATCACTTGGTTTCTTTAATAAATCAAATAGGCAATTTTTGGAAACTGAGTTTGCATTTTTTGGATTTAAATTGATCAAGATAAGTTAATTTTAGTGATTGGGGGGTCACTGCTGGAAATTAACATTTTTGATCTTGAACCTTGTGATATGTCATTCAATTATCATGATGAAAAATTAATTGTTAATTTTCTGGAATAATTAGTGATAAATATTTGTGAAATATTTAAAGAAATAATTATTTCATTGAATGACACTTGCCTAAACTACAATGATAAGATATTAGATCTTGATCATTGTTTCATCAACAAAACATTGCTTTCATGAAAACAATAGTTTATCCTACAATAGTTGTAGGACAACTTTTACATGAAAAACCCTTTCTTTTGCTTGAATAGGATTGGGGATTTGTCTAGCAAATCTCCTTATAATCAAAAATGTTTTGATTTGTACTATATGGTATAACTTTCGGTTGAAAAACCGATGAACATCTCAAAGTACATGATGTTCTATCTGGTATTATCCTTTCCCGAGGCGGATGTGGTGCCTAGTCGGAGAGCATTGGGGTTGCGGGTTGCAACGTATGTGGTCCGTCCCACTCTCGTCGGTACTGGCCATGACAGCGGGTAGGGATTGTATAATACCGGAGACAGACAGTATGTATTTTTCTAATTATTAAAATTCGAATAATACGTATTTTGAGATTATACCTACTATTCAAGTAAAGACGTGTTTGTTGATGATTGGGCTAAATGATTAATTTAATATGATTAAATTAATCATACCTAATAAATACACTATTTTGAATAGATGTGTATTTCCCTTGGAAGAATTAATTATGTGAATATGATTCACAATAATTAATTATAAACTTTGAATATGAGGTGGAGGATCACATAAGTGACATCCATGGTCTCCCGTCAAGGCAAAGGATTTCGTCACCAGTTGTTGTGTATGGAGACGCCTGTCCGAAGTGACAGATCCTGTGCATGATTTAATTGGATCGGGTTCTTTGCTTCTCGAAAGAGTAAGGCCGTATACGTAGTGACCCCAATATCGGGTCCTCATATTATTGGGGCGATATTGGATTGCGTATAGCGAGTATTAAGCCTGTTGACGGTTGGTTCAATTAACAACGGGTCAACATCATCTTAGGGGTGGTGGGCCCGGGTGTTAAAGACCGAATTGGGAAATGCAAGTTGGACTTGCAAGGCGGAATGTGTTCCCGCTTCTCTTATTCGAGTCACAGGTTCTCATATTATTGGGATGTGATAAGGATAGAGAGGAGATCCCAGATCTTGCTTGAGATATAGCGGTAAGTATATCTCTTACTTTGAAAGAAAAATATGGGAATAATCTTTCAAAGTCGACATGGCAGGACAAATTTGATTTAAAATGCCTTAATCAAATTATTCTTAAAATGAATATATATTTAATCTATATATTCTAATATAGTGCATTCTTAATTTCAGAAAATGAAGTCCATGAACCCACTTAGCAGGCTTCTAGAGGTCAACCAGTTGACCGGACCAAATTATTCGGATTGGATCCGAAATTTGGATCTTGTTCTCTGTGCAGAGCGCATCTCCTACGTGCTTAGCAAGGACAAGATTAGCAAACCCTATGACTGATGAAGACAAATCATATAATGAAAAATATGATGAAGATAATAATCTGGCAAGATGTTACATCCTTGGGTCATTGTCCAATGTGCTTCAGAAGCCAACATGTGGAAATGAACCATTGCCAAGAAATTATGCTGAGTCTGAAAGAAATGTTCGGTGACATAAACCGCACACAGCGTTATAATGTGATGAAAGAGCTTATTCGCTGCAAGATGCAGGAAGGGACCTCTGTCAGAGAACATGTACTCAAAATGTTTGGGTACCTCTCTGAGCTGGAAACCCTGGGAGCGTACTTGGACTCTGAAATGCAAGCTGATTTCATTCTCCTGTCGCTCCCTAAGTCTTTCAACAACTTTGTTGTGTCTTACCACATGAACAAAGGTGATTTCACAAACGCTGGGTTGTTGGCTGCATTGAAGTCTGCAGAAGACGTCTTGAAGAAGGACGGCCCCTCTGCTAGTGCAATGGTTGCACAGGTGAGAGGAAAGCGCGGGCGGAAGCAAGGTTCTCAGAAGGGCCCAGCCTCGAAGAGGAAAGAAGAAGAATCAAGGAGTTGGTTCATCTTCTAGTGCTTCCACACTAATGACATCGAAAAAGACCGATGTCTGTCACCACTGCAAGAAGCCGGGGCACTGGCGGCGTAACTGCCCTGATTACCTGAAGTCTACCGACAAAGGTAAAGCCCCAGCAGGTATGAAATCTACTTTCATCATTGAAACTAGCTTTCTCGTTGGACGAGAAGGAAGTTGGGTTATAGATTCTGGTGCTTCTGTTCATGTATGCAATTCGTTTGCATTTGTTTCAGGAAACTAGGAATCTGGAGCATGGGGAGATAGTTATCTAGATGGGATCTGATGCAAGTGTTGCAGCAGTCGCCATCGGGACATGCAGACTGTCGTTATCTAGTGGTCGAGTCCTAGTACTTAAAGAGTGTCTTTATGTACCTGAGGTCAGGAGGAACTTTATATCTGTGTCTAAGCTTGTTAGACATGGGTACTCATTTCTGTTCTGTAATAAATTAGTCATTAATAAATATGATAAATTTGTTGCGGAAGGTGTTCTGACTTCTAGTGGACTCTATGAATTGTGCATTGATGAATGTGTCATAAATGTCACTACCACTGATAATAAAAACCCCAAGAGATCCAGGGAGAATAGAAATCATTCAAATATGATTTGGCATCAAAGGCTTGGTCATTTATCTGTTGATAGGATCAATAGTTGATAAAGGATGGACCTTTAGATTTTCTACAGGTTCAAACTTTACCTACCTGTGAACATTGTATTTGAGGTAAAATGACCAGGATGCCTTTCCGTAACAAGGTTACGAGATGCGAGGGTATTCTCGACCTAATACATACTGATGTATGTGGTCCCTTCAATACCGCGACTAGAAATGGATATCGATATTATTTGACATTTATCGATGACCATTCGCGATATGGGTTTATCTTCCTGCTACGTCATAAATCAGAAACCTTTGAAAAGTTCAAAGAGTTTAAGGCTTTGGTTGAGAACCAAGCCGACAGGAAGATTAAACGGATTCGATCTGACCGAGGTGGTGAGTACCTCTCAGATGAATTCAAGGAATACCTTAAAGAGAGTGGAATTGTCTCCAATCTCACTCCTCCTGGAACTCCCCAACTTAATGGTGTTGCTGAAAGACGCAACAGGACCATCATGGACATGGTCCGTTCAATGATGAGTAAAGCACATTTACCTCTTAGTTTCTGGGGATATGCAGTAGAGACTGCAATATATATCCTAAACAAGATTCCTAGCAAGTCTATACCAAAGACTCCTCACGAGCTCTGGTATGGAACCAAACCTAGTGTCAATCACTTGAGGGTTTGGGGATGCCTTGGTTCATGCGAAGAACGTGGACGCAAGTAAGCTAGAATCTCGCACTCGTGAGTGCTACTTCATTGGGTATGTTAAGATGGTATTGGATACCAGCTTTATGACCCTGAGACCCAAAAGGTTTCTGTCTCTAGGGATGTGAAATTTCTGGAGGATTGATTTCCTTAAAGGTCAAGACAAGAATGAAGTAGAGGAGCTCATTGAATCCCCTGAGGATTCTGAGATTCCTGAACCAGAAACTGAAGAAATAAATGAAGATGAAACACCCATACCTCTTCGAAGGAGTTCGAGGGTGGTTGCACCACCTGAAAGGTATGGATTCCATGTGTCAGGTGAGACTGACAATGATCCTTCTTCATATGATGAAGCACTTGCGGATCATGACATGGATAGATGGATGCTAGCAATGAAGTCAGATATTGACTCCATGCATAAGAATGGTGTATGGACCCTAGAGGATCCACCTAGAGGGGTAAAACCCATTGGGTGTAAATGGATCTTCAAGAGAAAGAGGGGACCTGATGGGAAAGTAGAGACTTTCAAGGCACGGCTCGTGGCCAAGGGCTACACACAGAGAGAAGGCATCGACTACGATGAGACATTCTCTCCTGTGGCCATGCTTAAGTCCATCAGGACACTGCTAGCTATAGCTGCATCTCTTGATTACGACATCTGGCAGATGGACGTCAAGACGGCTTTCCTCAATGGATACCTCGAGGAGGATATCTATATGGAGCAGCCCCAGGGCTTCATAGCTGAGGACGGTAAAGTATGCAAGCTGAAGAAATCCATCTATGGGCTCAAACAAGCTTCTCGTAGTTGGAACATCAGATTTGACGAAACCATAAAAAGTTATGATTTTGTGCAAAACCCTGATGAACTTGTGTGTACAAGAAGCTTAGTGGGAGCGCCATTGTGTTCATCGTGCTTTTATGTAGATGATATCCTTATCATTGGGAATGATACAGGAATGATGACCAGTGTAAAGATTTGGCTATCCCATACCTTCGAGATGAAAGATCTTGGAGAAGCCTCTTACATCTTAGGCCTGAAGTTGTTCAGAAACCGAGAAAAGAGAATATTGGGATTATCACAACATGGATACATCAAGAAGATTCTTGAACGATTCCGTATGGATAGTTCGAAGAAAGGATTCCTCCCCTTAGGACATGGTATCCATCTGTCCAAAGGGATGCTCCTCAAAGTGTTGAGGAAAAGAAGGCCATGGCTGGATGCCCTTATGCATCAGTCGTAGGAAGCTTGATGTATGCCATGATGTGTACAAGGCCAGACATCTGCCATGCAGTGGGAGTGGTAAGTCGTTACCAATCCTGCTATGGAGAAAAACACTGGAATGCAGTAAAGAACATATTCAAATATCTAAGACGGACGCAAGATTACATCTTGGTCAATGGGGATGGTGATCTCCAAGTCTTGGGATATACAGATTCAGACTTCCAGTCAGATATTGATGATCGAAAGTCGACATCAGGGTTTGTATTCCTGTTGAACGGTGGTGCTGTGAGCTGGAGAAGCAAGAAGCAGGACACTACGGCGGATTCAACAACAGAAGCCGAATACATTACCGCATCGGATGCTGCAAAGGAGGCGGTGTGGTTGCGCAAGTTCATCCTGGAGCTTGGCGTAGTTTCCTCTGATACTCCCGTCCCGTTACTCTGCGATAACACTGGAGCCATTGCCCAAGCAAAGGAACCCAGGTGCCATCAGAAGAGCAAGCACGTGGAAAGGAAATACCACATCATTCGGGAGATTCAAAAGCGTGGTGATATCATCATCACCAAGGTGGCCTCTGCCGACAACATTGTTGATCCTCTTACCAACCTCTGACACAGAAGGTTTTTGACCAGCATGTAATGAGTATGGGGTTTACGGATTGTACCTGAATGGTTCTGAGGGCTAGTTGTGGGAGATTGTTAGACTTGTGAGCCCTGGGCGAACCATTCTTACAATAAATGTTATTGTAATATTTAAGTTTATCAATAAAAGTTATTGATGTTTCACTCCCTTTCTGAAATTATAAGAATGAATGCACTATAAGGTCCCTCTGTACAATTAGGGTTATGTACCATGGCCAGCTTGATGATCATATAGCTGTTGTTTCATTAAATGAATCATAAAGGCTGGTGTTTGGATGAATATCTAAGGAGTTAGATGGAGGACTCATCAAACACCGTCAAATGATTGTTCAAGGTGGAGATCTCCAGCCTGAGTAGGAGATGACAATCCTTTCTCACATAGGCTGATATCTGACCGACCTCTTGATGCAGGTCCTCTGCATGGGAATAGTGATTCAGAGGTGTCAGATTAGTTAGGTCAATGGGTTGAGCTAGCGAGATCGAGATAACCTAAGTCCTATGTTGAATGCTGTCACAGCATAGGCATGCATCCTCTGACCGGAGACAGATATATTGCTATATATCTAAGTATGTACATTTGGCAGACCATAGGTTGATGACCTAACCAAGGTCTATACACCGGCGAGCTGGTGTGCATATAAGGGTATATGAGCAATATGATCTCTCAAAGGGATCATACAGGTTCACTTGTGAACCGGAAGACATGAGCTCACTCATGAGGTGTTGGGACCGATCAAATTCCATGCATGGTCATCATGCTTTGGAAGCATGACATGAATTTGAAGGTATGATATATGCTTTGGGAAAGCATATGATCGATACCAAAATCCCAATGGACCAAGATTGAGAAACTTAATGATTAAACCCTGAAGAAGACAGTATAAAAATGATCTTGATCTTCGGGTTGATCATGGGTCTTCCAGTATGCAGGATGTACAGGTATTGGGAATACCTGAAGGGTGATGTGATCATAAACGATTGTATATCCATGACGCTTCCATTCCGAGGGAGTGATGAAACAGGTCTGGATTTTAGTGACTCCTTTCAGTAGAGAAGCAATCCGATCTTAGTCCAAGTATTGGACATTGATCTGAATGGGATTCAGATTCAATGAGAAGATTGGATTTGCGGCCTTGATTTAATCAAGCATCTGTGAGAGGTCCGTAAGATCTGGATTTGAGATGAGATCTCAACATCCAAGTCACTATACGTGGAATAATACAATCGCCCTGTCCTTATCTCCAAGTATCTACGGAGAAATCACATTATTCTTGAAAGGGTTCAAGAATAATTCTTTTGATGAAATATCCAAGCAAGGACTTGATGATTAAATGTGATTTAATTATCAAGCTTAAATATGAATATGATTCATATTGAGGAAAATGATTATCTAAGATAATTAAATGAGATTTAATTATCAAGGATTAAGAGAATATGGATAACACTATCCATGATATATGCATGTTATAAATATGATTTATAATATACATATATAAGAGAGAGAATTTATGTAAATAGCATTTGTTAATTAATAATGTGAATTGGATTCACATTTGTTAATTAATTGGAATGCAATTTACTAACTAGTTTGGGTTGTGAATATGATTCACATAATTTTCAACGGCAAGATTGAAATATTCACAAATTAATTTTGGAATTATTTTGGTGGATATTTTATTGTAATTAATTGAGGAATAATATAATAAATAAAATGGAGAAAACACCACCCTCATGGGTGGCGTCACCCATGAAGAGTTCATGGGTGACGCCCCCTTTTTTTAGGGGTTGGTTAACTCCACTTCATTTGTTATATTATCTCTTGATTAATTAACTTTAAATTGTTGTTATTAAACAACAATCCTAGCCATTGATTTATCATGGACCAAGCATAGCCTTGGATCCATGTGTCCCATGGATTGAGATCCATTGGATCCTAAACTAGTATAAAAGGAGGGCTAGGGTAGCCTCTCCAAGGGACATCATCTAGAGTTGTGAAAGACAACTTCTCTCTCTCTCTCTAATTCTCGTGTGTGGTCTCTCTCTCAATTTCCAAGTGGCCGTCCACTTTGAATATTGAAGAAGAGAGGATCTTGCTTCGCCTTCGACGCTTGGGTCTTCATCAAGGATTGCGGGAAGGACGCGACTCATCATCATGCCCGCAAGCGCATTCTCCGTGGGTCGGACTTAAGATAGGAGGATCTCTACTTTGGGATCTCGCGATCACAACCACGCTTCAAGAGGTAACCCTTGTACTTTGTGGTTTGATGAAACGATCCGAGAAGTGTTCTCGTGATCATGTGGTTTCATCGTTAAGTTAAAATTTTTAATTTCCGCTGCTTCTAGCATCTAGTACGACTAGTTGCTCCGATCGTATACGATACGATCAACACGCTTCCGTGATGCGCTTAAGGATTCACAATATCCTTCAATTATTTTAAAAGTGAGTATCTAAATCAGACACTGTATGAGAGAGAGATATGTCCCTTTTAAGGTTCTTAATCTCAATCTTGGTTTTGGGTTTTATTGGTCAATTTTACAAGTTAGTATTTTTTGATATTTTCCTTTATTAGTGTTATTAATATGCACACGATAGAGTTGATTTTATTGGATTCAGAGATAGTATAAAAAAGATATTCAAATAGGTAATTTTAGTTAATGTACATGTAAATATTTACAAGTGAATTTGGCTCCTTATTTAATGCAAATATGAATGCTAAAATGTAGATGTTATTTACACATGCATGAATGCTAATTATGCAATATAAGTGACAAAATGCAACTAATTACTCAGGAACAAAGCTCTATTTTCAACTTTCAGAGTGATGAATCACATATTCATCAGTAGGGCCCATGAAGATCGAGGAAGCTTGATCTCCATGGAGGTCGTAAAAGAAAAGATGAAGAATTCAGGGAATATTAGTCAGCTCCTCGTGCGTTTTCATGTTGTATAAAAAGTATCTTATGCATTTCGGTCCTCAATTGAGGGCTCACGTGTGTGCAAAAACAGGAAAGAGAATATGAGAAAAAAGTTGATTACTTAGTGATCTACCCTCACCTCCCCCCCCCCCCCACACACTTGCACACATCCATCCACTCACCCCTCCCACCTTCTCTGTATATTTCACACAACCCCCCCCCCACCATTTCTATATAATCCTACATACCTCCCCCACACATAATCTCTATAAAAACTCACTCACCCTCCCCACTCCAAATATCTATGTATAAATCCCCTTCTAACCCTAACTGCCTCGGAGCCCCTAACCTAAATTCCATATCCTCTAGTAGGTTATATTCAACCTAAGTATGGGGGGGGGGGCGATTCATTCATCTATCCCTCCATCTATAGTCTTATATTTAGGTCATTTTTGACCTATGTGTAGGGGGGCCCTCCTCCTCAATTCCGCTATATCACCCTATATTTGATAAGATCCATGGCTTCATATCACTTGTGCTATAAAGGACATAACAATTGTTAAGTATAGGGGGTATACAGTATGTTACTGTATATATACTTTACCCATAGCTCGTATTTTACAAGTTTTTTGAAAAATCTTTTTGGGCTTGGTTTAAGTTGACCTATGAAATGAGTTTTGTAAAAGTTCTTGTAAAAATGTTTTAAAATTTAGGGATTAATTTTTTATAAATAAATATAACCTTTTCAAAAACCTCATTACAAATTGAAAAATTTTAAAATTTTCTTTGGGTAGAGACTCTGACTACCGGGCTTAAAAATGAGTAGCTACTCTTCAATGAGGGAACTTCGGTCTCCCTTAGTAGAGTGGGTGGTTTAGAGGAGACTGTATATGGCTCTGTCCTCAAGTAACACATGTCTATTTTATGATATGTACTTACACACATACTAGTTGGAAGTAGATGCAACTATTCATATGAGCATGGGACATCCATTATCTTTCAAAATAATTTAAAAAATTTGAAAAATTAAAATTCGTAAAATTTTACAAAAGATAAAAAATATATATCATAAAATTTCACTAACCAAGGAGTTGGTGTATTCCTGACACTTTCACTTTCATTCGAGGCTTAAGGATTTGAGGACACGATTTCTGAGATTTTGAGAGTCTGAGTTAGCCAACCTTAGTCATTAGGGGTTTTTGAACTTAATAATCCACACTTCCCTAGTTTGAAAGATTTGAGCGCTATATTGCACTCTTCATCTCTAGTTCTAAAGAATATGATTAGTACATCACTTTCACAACTGCATGATTGATGAGATGAGTTGAGTTATCACCTAAGGAACTACTACTGGTGATTTGAGCCTAGACATGATCTAATGATACTCGAGGATGGGATAAAGTTAATGAAGGCTTCAAGAAACCTGAGTGTAAGTGAAACCCTATCGAGTATGTGAACAAGTTCATATGCTATCGTTTGATACTTACCTTTGTGCCAGGGTGTGATGAAACTTAATAAAATTGTTGATCAATATGCGCCACCTTTAGGTAAAAGCAGTGGAGCTAGACAAAAAGAAAAGAAAGAAACTCAAATAAAAGCTTTATCCTTACAAATTCAAATTCAAAAGAACTTCCACCAATGTAGAACGCTCCCGACCAATTTCAAAGTGTCCACTTGGACCAAATGCTTTTAGGACCAAGGAGTCAGGCTAGCACCATAGAAAGGCTCTACATTGTATAGTGATACAAGTATGGGTGTCGAAGGTATCTTAGAAACTCAAAAGAGACACACCCCAGTGTACTCCCATAAAAACAAGTGCAGACGACTCCAAATTCTCTTGACGGACACATTGATCAACAAACTAAAAATCTACTTGTGTTGAGTAATAAGGCACTTGAGAGGTCCATTGTTCCAATGTATGGGAGAGAAAAATAGATACAATCCTATGCCCTCCATCATCTGTCCGTCCATCTACATTTTCATGTCTGACAAACTAATGAGATAGTGGACTGAAGCAAGAATAGACTTATTCCCTAGTGTTGAGGATCAGGTCTAAAGGAGAGTCTCAGGACTGGAACTTTGGGTAATGTACCGACTCGACTCTTATGAATGCAGTACACTAATCTTCATATCCTTATATCTTATGTACAAACAGAGAATCTGATAATTAGAGAAGTTGGATTTCTTTTGACTAGAGCATGATTGAGCCCGGAATTTCAGGATCATTTAAATTGAAGGCCTTCGGATAATTGAGCCTTGAAATTTTCATATGCACTGTCAGGAATTAATCCAACTCCTTCATTCTTTAGATGCTCGAGGGCGAGCATAGTTTAAGTATAGGGGTATGGTGAATCTCATATTCATCATGCTAAAATTCAATTATTAAAACCCTTGCTTAAATAATTCAATAAAAATCATTGATAATTCCTTATTCTTATCTTGTATTATATTCTGTATATTTAACACGATATTTATTGTATACTATTTTCTTATTGAAAACCCCCTAAAAAATTAGGTTAATTAATTGTATATAGCGATACTAACCTTTAAATGCGATTAAAAATTACAAAAAAATCTCAAAGCCAAAAAGCGATGTTTTTATCACTGTAAAAATACCCTAAAATACACTTTTGTACAAATGACCTCTTTTGGCTTTTTGTCCAACATGCCTTATAGATCTCATCGAGATCTACAACTTCCATGTTTTAACTTTTCTCTATTTTTTCCTTTAACTTTTTATTTTAGATTTTTATTTATTTTTACATTTTTTGATTTTTCTATTAGGTCACGTTGCGCCCTCTTGGCCGCTCACGTGGTCTGCTTCTTCTTCTGCCACCCGCCTCCTCTTCTTGTCGTTCGATCTCTTTCGAGCGCCCTCCATCTCCACCGTTCATCACTCGTTCCATCTCCACCATATGATCAGCCCCGCTGATCTGATCCCAACCACCCACTACCGCTCTCCCCTCAACTGCTGGATCAACCCCCATCCAACGACTCCCCTCGCTCCACGTCGCCCCCTTTATCTTAACCCTCAGATTGTCCTCTCTATCTTCATCCTAGTTGTCCCTTGGAGCCCGCTCCTTCACCGTATGAAGATCCCCGATCACATCTATGCCCCTCCTTGCTCTACGTCACTCACTACCCCTACCGTAGGATGGAACCCTAAGTCCCATATGAACCGTTCACACACACGCATTTCCTAGCCACACAATCAGATCCTAAGGATGTGATTGCTACCCTCCAACCGCGCTCCTACCTTGACCGTTGGATCGCAAGATCCAACGGCTATGACATCATCTTCCTCCTCGATGCCTTCCCCTCCCATGTCCGTTATGCTTCTCCCCACCGCGCCCTTTCCAATTATAGCAACCACTCCAGCCACCCTATCTACTCCCTAACAGCTCCTCCCCATAGCCATGAGATTCGACTTCCTCGCGTAAGCCCCAGTGCCTTCCTCCAGTGCCTTCCCTTTTCACCCCTTGAAATCTCTATGGCCATTAAAAAACCCCTCGCCACCACGTAACAATCGTACCCTATCCACCTATAAAACCTTGCCTCACCACCGTTCACCCCCATCCACCATCCAAGGGGTTTAAGGCCCAACTTCCTCCGCCCTCCAGTGACAGCAGAGTGCGTTGTCGAGGCAAAGACGACCCTGCTCCCAGTTGCGATCCGTGGCTTCGCCGCCATGTACGCTCTGCCACCCCAATAGTAGCTCAATCTCTATGCACGGTCGTACACGTTAGGCGATGACCCCGAGCTCCATGCGAGCTCAATCGTGCCAACGCTTGACTTTGTCCTTGTCCACCAAACTGTTGTATGCGCGGTTTCAGACTTCCACCAGCCCATTCAGATCCATTTCTCGTTGTTTCTGCCCTAGGTGTGTGTTCCAGTTGACCTTCTTGATTGCCCATTCTGATTTGTGTACCAATTCTGTGGGCAAATGGCACGTCTTTCCGAATACCATCCGGAATGGGGAGGTTCCTAATGGTGTCTTGTAAGTTTTCCTATAAGCCCACAAGACTTGATCCAAGATCTGGGACCAGTCCTTCCTGTCGGGGCGGACGAGCTTCTGCAATATAGTTTTCACCTCCCTATTCGACACCTCAGCCATATCATTAGTCTATGGGTGGTAAGGACTAGCGATACGATGTTCGATGCCGTAGTCCTTCAAGAGTTTCTTCACATCTCTGTTTACAAAAGTGGCTACCCCCATCTGATATCAACATTTTGGGGATACCGAACCTAGAGATGATATGATCTCTAATGAATTTACAGACAGTCCTGCTGTCTGCAGCTCAGGTTGGGATAGACTCCACCCATCTGGACAAGTAATCTACCGTGAGAAGGATGTATTCAAATCCATGGCTAATAGGGAATGGGCCCATGAAGTCTATACCCCAGCCGTCAAAGACATCACAAATGATGACAGGCTACATCGACATCTCATCCTTGGAACCAACGGTTCCTCCCATTCGCTGGCATACCGGGCACGACTTCGCAAAGGTGATGGCATCGCGAAACAGAGTCGACTAGTAAAAGCCACACTGAAGTACCTTCCATGTGGTCCTCTTCCCGGAGTGGTGTCCTCCTGCCTCCAAACTGTGGCATAAAGAAAGGACACTCTGATATTCCTCCTGGGGAATACACCGTCTCCAGACACAGTCCGGTCCTTCAAAGGAAAAGGATTAGATCCTCCCAATGGTAATGCCTAGAATCCGACTTCAGTCGGTCAATGTGGCTCTTGGGCCAATCTTCGGGAACTTTCTTGGAGACAAGATAGTTCACGATATTGGCATACCATGGGAGTGAGTTGACAACAAAAATCGACTCGTCCGGGAAGGAGTCTCAAATTGGTGAATCCTCAGAAGCATTAAGATCTTCGAGACAGAAAGATGATCAGCTACTACGTTCTTCTTTCCAGGTTTATCACGAATGTCCGAGTCAAACACCTGGATAAGTAGAATCCATCTAAGAAGACGTGCCTTCGCGTCCTTCTTTTCCATTAGATAACGTAGTGCTGTGTGGTCGATGAACATAATTACCTTGGATCCGATTAAATGAGATCTGAATTTATCCAAGGCAAACACTACCGCAAGCATCTCCTTTTCCGTAACTGTATAGTTACGCTGAGCGGAATCAAGCACTTTCTTGCGTAGTGTATTGCAAATGGGACGTCATCCCTCCTCTGTCCTAACACAGCCCCAACAGCAAATCTGATGCATCCGTCATGATCTCAAAAGGTAGAGACCAGTCTGGGGCTTGAAGGATCGGGGCATCCATGATCATTCCTTGTAATTGCTTAAAGGCCTCAAGACATTTGTGATCAACAAGAAACTCCATATCCTTACCTAAAAGCTAAGTTAGTGATCGGGCAATTTTAGAAAAATCCTTGGATAAATCTCCGATAAAATCCGACATGCCCGAGGAACGACCGCAACTGTTTTACGTTGGTTGGCAGTTGGAGTCATCTGATCACATCCACTTTGGCAGGGGTCAACCTCCATTCCTCTCTTAGAGATGACATGCCCCAACACAATGCCCTCCGTCACCATGAAGTGTCTTTTCTCCCAGGAGAGCACTAGATTAACCTCACAACAACGTTTGAGGACTCTGTCCAGATTCCTAAGACAGGAATCGAAGGAATCGCCGTGGACCGAGAAGTCATCCATGAAGATTTATAGGAATTCACCGACCATTTCGGTGAATACAACAATCATGCACCATTGAAAGTACCGGGAGCATTGCATAACCAAAGGGCATGCGCCTGAAAGCATAGGTACCAAAGGGGCATGTGAAGGTGGTCTTTTCCTGGTCCTCTAGAGCTATGGCTACTTGATTGTAGCCCGAGAACCCATCCAAGAAGCAAAAGAATTCTTTCCTCGCTAATCTCTCCAGGATCTGATCAATGGATGGTAAGGGGACATAATCCTTCTTCGTCGTAGCATTCAGGCATCTGTAATCCACACAGACACGCCACGACGTGGGTACTCGCATCATGATCTCCTCTCCGTCTTCGTTGGTGGTCATCTGAATTCCCCGACTTTTTCAGGACAACATGGATCGGGGCCACCCATTTGATGTCGGAGATGGGGATAAATGAAACCCATGTTGCACCATTTCTCTATCTCCTTCTTCACCACCTCTCGTAAATTTGGATTCAACCGCTGTTGGAATTCACGAGAGGGTTTAGCCACATTCTCCAAGTAGATATGGTGCGAACACATAGCAGGATTTATCCCGTGGAGATCAGAGATGCTCCAGCCTATTGCCTTGCGGTTTTTCTCCAGGATCTCTAGCAAGCGAGATTCCTACTCCTCGGTCAATCGCGAACTGATGATGACCGGGTACTTCTTCTCTTGTCACGCAAGGAAGGCATATTTGAGTGTTGTGGGTAAATTTTTGAGCTCATGTAATGTTTGGTCATGAAGGAAGTCTGGCTTAATCAAATCTGGTTCAGTGCTGGTAGTGGGCTGGATTCTTACCCTTGAAATTGCGGCCACCAAGTCATTCGATTCTGGAGTCGAATCGTCAAAGGTCTCTATGTAACTGGCAAAAGCCACATCCGACTCGTCATCCTCATCTTCTGATTATTCTAAAGAGGGAAGGACTGATAGGCCCGGCTGGGTCTCTAAGTCTTCGAAGATGTAGGGGGATGCATATTATGGGCTGTACTCGTTTCTAAAGGCCTCACAAACTGACTCCATGCACAATATCTTCTCTGAAGGGAGGGACTCATCAGTGCTAACTGGGTTCTGTCTCCATGGACCAACAGTGTCTATGTGAATGCAGTCTGCTTCGGATGAAGAGTACTCGGTGATGGATTCAGAATCCGGTCTCTGCCATATGGTCTGCTTCATCTCAAGTTCTTCATCTCCGTCTGGAGTTTGGAACTAAATTTTTCCAATCTTATAATCAAATAAGGCCCCTGCTGTTTTGAGGAAGGGTCTTCCCTATATGATATGGGAATATCTCCAATTATGAGGGGTTTCCATATCAAGGACGGTAAAGCCAACCATGTATTCCTGACCCTCGACTTTGATGACAACATTCCTCAATTCTCCTTGGGACCTCTTGGTTGATTTATCTACAAACTGAAGGAGGGCTCTAGATTTCCTAAGAGGTCCGGAGATTAAGCTGCTCATAAAGGGTTGTAGGCATTAGGTTGATGGAGGATCCGTTGTCCAGGAGAGTGTGTGCAAACGTAGTGTCATCGACATGACTCACCACATAATATGCACCCATGTCTCTACGTTTCCTAGGAAATGAATTCTTTATTGGGCAAGTCGTGTCTAAGAAGACATGTTTCTCAACACGGCTTTTGGCCTTCCTGCTAACCCTAATAAAGTAGGTGTCATTTCTACATACTTGTCGAAGGGAATTGTGACCTTGATGTGTTTATTGCAGAACTCTGCCATCTCAGGGTCATCTTTTTGGATTTTTTAATTTTCTTCTTTCCACCCTTAAGAGCTCGAGGGAAAGGATTATTGACTCCAACTCAGATTCTGAAACTGAAAGGTTTTCATTCAAAACTGGAACTGAGTTCTGACTAGGACTCTAACTATGACTAAAAGAAAATTTCTGCTCCAAGACTGGTGATGCATTCTCCGTGACTACTGGAATTTCCTCCTCAGATGGTGATGCGAGCTCTTCGTCGATCTTGTTGGACTCCCTACTGGTGAGGTTTCCTTACTTCTTTGAGGACTCAGAAGTCCTCTTCTTATGCTGGTGGTGGTGGTGTGGTGTTGCTGCTCCTCTGCCTCTAGGTTCTCCTCATGTAGAGACTTGGAAGCTTCTTCCTCATGTGCCCGTGCTCGATCAGGTACGATCACAGTCCTTCCTCTCCTGAGAGACATATGGTTTACATTATCATACAAAAGGATCTCATGTTCAGATAAAGAATTATCTGATAGTATACCTGATCTCGTGGTTGGTTTTGGCCTTGATTCAAACTATTCAGGTTGGCCTGGACTAGGGCGGGAATTGGGTCTTTGGCGCCATCTGCTGGTCCTGGGTACAACAAACACGATTCAGATCGGTTCTCATATCCAGATAGTCATTCTGGATTTGCTGGACTCTATCAGTCAGGGTCTGGATCGCCAAGGTGAGGGACTCCAATTCACTAGTGGGCTGGTTCTGTTGATGCTGACTCCCGGATGAGTTCCTATACTGGCCCTGTTGGCCATGTCGGTACTGTTGTTGTTGCTGATGGGACGGTGGAGGGCCCTGCTGGCCCGAGTTGAAAGTGCGCTGCTGCTGAGGCTGGTACCCTCGTTCGGGACGGGACTATATGAAGCATGGTGCGGGGACGAAGCTGTTTTCTTGGTAAGCTAGGGAAGGTCAGTGTGGCTGACCATTCCTTATTTCCGAATGTCTGCTGATGGGGTCATTGCCGTACCACAGACTGTTGATCTCGAACACCTGCGGAGGCTCCTCGTATCCTGTCTCCACTTGTGGGGGTACGTGATGGTCTTGTTGAGTGTAAGTCTGCTCCTCTACCCAGCTATTCTGAGGCCTCAGTGCTTGTTCCTATACAAGATGGACTCGGTGTGCAGGTACAGGTGGTACAGAAGGGATAGGTAGCTTGATCTTAGCTACCCTCTCAGTAAGTTCCTCCACTTGCTTCAGCAAACGAGAGAGAGACTCAAGGTCAGTGACCCTCTTGTGAATCTGCTTGACCATGGTTAACTTGTCAGGTATCATCCCCATGCTGGGTATGAGGTCTTCTATCAAATCCGCTACAGTCCTCCTAGTTGTCTCGTTAAATAGGATTGAGGGAGACAACTGATAGGCCATGGTGGCCTGCGACCTGCCTGTTTCTGCCATCTGCTCCAAGATTTTCCATACAACATTTTCATTCTTGTTCAGATAACTTCCTCCACAGGCGGCACTTACTAACCCCTGCATCTCCGAGGTCATGCCACAGAACAAGGTCTGGACTAAGATCACCTTTGAAATGTCATGGCATGGGCATTTCTGAATGAGGTCATCAAACCTATCCCAGGCTTCATGGAAAAGTTCAATTGGTCCCTGGGAGAAACTCGCGATCTTCGTTCTCATTTGGTTAATCCTACTGAGTGAGTAGAACTTCTTCAGAAAAAGGTCCTTGAACTGCATCCAGGTTGTATATATCACCCCGAGATTTTTCAGCCAATGTGCTGCCTTATCTCCTAAGGCAAAAGCGGTGGCCTTCAGCCTAATATAATCCTGCCCAACCCCCGGATGACTAAGGTTGTTGCAAACCAGCTCGAAGTCTCTGAGGAAGGCATATGGTTCTTCATTTGCATTTCCATTAAACTTCGGAAGTAGGCTAAGAAAGTGGGGCTTAAGCTCGAATGCTTCGGGGGGAACCGCTGGTGCCAACCTACTGTGCATCTCATTTTCTGCTGGAATATAAGCATCAACCATTGGTCGGTCGATTCCTCCTACCATAATGATCTGTCCCATCCTTGTTGTGAGATCCACATTCTGTTGTTCGGTAGTGGCGAGGCGAGCCAAGATTTGGTGTAATGGGTCATCTTTGTGTTCCTCATCGTCCGGGTGTTTCTTAGGTGGCATCTTGTCTTCTAGCCCTAGGGATGGAAAATGGCCTTGGTTAGAGGACAACTCAAGGAAGGGGTTTTTATCGAGGCGATGGTCTTCCTCGGTAAGATTAGAGGAGAGAAAAGGGTTGGTTTGAGAGTAACCACCCTGGGTTTGAGGGATCCAGAACTCAAGAGGGTCATGAGCTCTGGTTGGTCCAAGATGTGCTTGAGCCGATAAAGACGAGCTTCGTGGGGGGCTCAGAGAAAGATTAGCAAATAGGGAATCGATATCCCCCCAGTCAGTCATCTTTGATTGGCGAGAAGAAGAATCGGGAGTTCTAAGTGAAGATAGGACTTTACTCCTACCTGAAGCAAGCAATTGAATCCAAACCCTGTGTTTTCACACTCAAGACAGTGGAGGACCCGAAACCGAGTCCGAATAGTCTGGTTGATTTTAAGTGTGATTTCTCAAGCAAATAGCAAAGGTTGCGTGGCCTATGGGGAAGTCGGCTCAGAGTCAGATGCATCTTCCCTTTTTAACCTATCGCCTAAGATACCTGCGTCCTTCCTTTCTTCGCTCCTATCCCAAGTTGATGGATTCAAAGACCTGCCCCTATCTACCTACAAGCAGGCGGAGGCTGAAAAGGCTAGAACTTCACCCCGAGGGGCTACTAGCAACTTGTCACGAAGTACCGCTAGTTCATCCCTGACTACCTGTGAGCAGGTGGAGGTTACTTGGTACTAGTAAGTGAATCTAAAAAATCAACTCGTGATATTTGCTAGGATCAGTTGGTACGTGATATGGAAGGCGAGGATTTGGGTTCTGCCTTAAGGTGTACACACACACTCAAGTACCCTCACTCAGCCTAAAAACAATGTCGAGGTTAATCTCCCGCAAGCAGAATTTCCGATTTTATTGATTTTTTTGGTCAATAATGTTAGCAGTCTCAGTTTTAAGTTAAGTTAACACTGATTAAGTCCAATCCACACAGCAGCCTATCGTCCAGTCCCTATTTCCTTTTTACTTAAGTTTTGAAAAACCAAGAGAGAGAAATCGAGAAAAGCTGATGCACGTTAAATCAATGATGTATATGCTGAGTGTAGAATACTTACAGTGATCCCTTCGCTTTTATGCGAGAGGCAGAACATAATTGAAAATTTATACTATATGCAAATGCAGACGACAAAATCCGCTCCTAGACAGACAGTTCTATTAGCGAGTGAAGCACAAGTTTAATTTGACTAGATCTACGGTCTAAGTGCGTCTTTTATGTGTGATGTGTGGTCCTAAATAATTACGAGCACAAGCAAATCCTAGAGTGGCTCGAGGAGCTGCTAGTGCAAGCCTAGTCTAAAAATCAATCCAAACAGCACACGGGGACACGTTTCCACTATTTTCACACACATGAGAATCTAAACGGGAACCGCTGGAAATAATGCAAGGAATAATGAAAGATAAGAAAAATGAAAAATTACAAGTCCTCACAATCACTCAAAAAAGTTCAAAGATGCCAACTCCTCGAAGTGCCTTGGCTCCTCGTGTTCATCGCACAAAAACAAGTTGAGGTCAGATAGAGGACGACACAAAAAAATACAAACTTAAATAACAGAAAAATATTCACAAGAAAATCGGGGTTCAGACTACCCGAGGATGGAAAATCAAGCACTCAAAAATTAACTAGAAATTAACCTAAGTTGTGCCTCCCCGGCAACGGTGCCATTTTGAAGAGCGTCGTACTACCCTTGTTAATTCCATCATATTAATGATTACAATTAATGTTGTGTCGTTCGTTGTAGCCAGGTAATACGGACTAATCAAAAACCACTTTTAATCAATGTTCAATTAATCTCGAGCGACAAATTTATTTTACTTGGGCAAGCCCAAGGTCGAACTCAGGGAGGCAGTTGTCTCCTTTGGTAGATTTTAAGCAACTTTCAGAGGTCGGATTTTCAGAGATATTTTTGGTATTTTTCGACAATTTTTATGCAATTAAGAAAAGACACGTGCAAAATCAGGCCACTTTAAAAGTTAAATCAGAAATGTGGTCAAATTAATTCCAAAAATTATGAAACTTGGCAAGATGGTTAAATACAATGAAATTAATCTACTAATTTTTTTTGGATTTTTCTAACACTTTATGAATTTGTTGTGAATTAAATATGAATGCAAGGTGATTTCGACTAAATTAATTTTAATAAATGCCAAAACACTTTATTCCCAGATATAAAAACTATCCTAGATAGATCTAAGTATGATGAATCCAGGAAAATTGATAAACCCAAAATTCTCTGTGAATTGGACCTATTAAAAATCAATTAAGGAAACTACAAATGAATTTATTCGGGTCACAGGATGTGTGCAAATGTGTTGATTTTTGGGCACAATGTAAACTAAATTATCCTAAGTCTAATGTGAATTTATGGTGATTTTTGGAGCAACAGAGAATTTACTACAAATTAAAAGGCATAAAATGGCAAAATATGAACAAATTTCACCAATTTAATAATATAATTTCCACTGATGTAACAAAAATTAGACAAGTTCACATACGAAAGAGGTCAAGTTTAGTTACACAATGCAATTTTTAGAACTGAAAAATGATGTCAAATGATTACCTAAATATACGTGCAAAGATAGGGACTAAATTATAAATACAGAAAATAAAGTTGCTAAAAATGAAACATGTTGACAGGGACTTGCAATTTGCCCAGATCATACATGAGAGACATGTGAGGTCCTAGGCTCGGGTGATGTCGGAGGCTCGTATGGAGGCTCGGGGCGCTGCAGGCTCGGACGTGGCTCGGGCTAGCTTCGGGGGCTCCGAGCCTAACGGTCGGGGAGGAGGCTCGGAGGAGGTTACGTGGCGTGCCTGGAACCATTAGATCGAGTGAAGATCCAACGCTGCTGATGGTTGATGCGTGGCGTGATACGGCCTGTTGGATCAAGATCGATCCAGCGGTATCTAGAGCTTGCTGGAGATGAACACGTGGACGATCTGTAGCCATTAGATCAGAATCGATCCAACGACATCTGGAGCTCGGGGGAAGAGGTGACATGGAGTGCTCAGAACCGCCCGATCATGGGGATCGGACGGCTACTGTACTTCCTTCTCAAATGGTCCACCGCCTCCTGCGACGGAGGTGGCTGTGCTCCGACGAAGAGATGCTTGCTCCGCCTCCTTCTCCCATCGTCGATGAAGCTCGCTGGTGGCTCCCAAGTAGCTGGGAGGGATCGTGGAGGCGTCAGGTAGCTGTAGGAGGTCTCAGGAGCGGCTGGGGGAGTCTGAAGAGCGGCGACGATGAAGGTCGAGGGAGCTCCAATGAGGCGTCCAGCCAATCAAAGATAGAGTACTAGCAGGGTTAGCTCGAATAGTCGAGGCGTGCAAAGTGATTGTGGGGTGAATGGGAGTGGCGAGAGGATGGTACGGTGGTGCTGCTCCGCCAAGGTGGTGGAGCTCTTGTCGGCATGAGGTGCGGTGTGTCGTTTGAGAAGATGGATATGGACGCGAAGATGACAGCTCCGAGGCGGAGCTCGGAGGATGGTCAGAAGGGGTGAAGATGCGCGAAGGAGGCGAATAAAATTGGAGAAAATTGAAGAAAATGAAGAAGAAGATCCGGGGGATGATGGAGGTTGTTACCTGGGGAATGGAGCTCGGATTTGGGCTCCTTGTCGTCGCTCGAAGGGCGGTAGTAGTCCTGAGCTCGTGCAGCTCATGGGGGAAGATGTAGCACGGTGGAGTTGGCCGTGGATCTCGCCGGAGGGATGCAGCCGTCGTCGCTCGACTTCTTGCCGAATTGTTGTCACCAATAGGCAGGTAGGAGCTAGGGGAATCTCTCCGTAGTGGCGGATGATGCTGACGGTCGACGGGGGTGGAGTATTTATAGGTGGAAGATGACGGTGACAGGTGATGGAGGGTGATGTTGGTGGAGGTCGTGGGATGACGTGGAAGCGGGTTATGGTTTTCATGGAGGTCGGCGAGGATGAGGGAAGAGTGGGCTACAAGATGGAGGCGGTAGAGGCCGGAGAGGGTGGCCGAAGTGGATCCCAAAATAGGAAGGGTGCGACTCGTTGGTGAGGTGGGCGATGTGGGAGCGGGATCTGCGGGAGGTGGACGACGATGTCCGGACCATTGGATCGAGCGATCCAACGGTCAGGAGAAGGGCGCGATGGGGCGGCTGAGATTAGATCATAGGCGATGAGAGAAAGGCTGCAGGGCGAACCACGTGGCGGGCAGAGGTGAAGGCGCTGGCGTGCGCTTGTGATGAGATCTTGTGGTTTTGATCGAATGGTAGAGATCCAAAGTGAGTTGAAAGGCCAGGATTGAGAGCTTCTGGCAAAGATCGGAGGGCTCCTAGCACTACACGTGTCGTGTGGAGGGTGTGGTGCTAGCGAACGATTGTGATGGAGTTGGTGGGTTGATCGTGCGGTGGTGGTGATCTGGATGATGAACGGTGGAGATGAAGATGTGAAGGCGAGATCGAATGGTGCGGACGTCACCACATGGCACAAGGAGGGCGCGGCGCTGGCGAGCGGCCTAGATTGGATCTAGGCTTTATCGTGCGGCTGAGAAGCGCTGCAAAGATGGATGATCCAGATCAAGAGAGAAAGGACAAGATCAGACAGCGGGAAATGAGGGTGCGTGGCGCGCCACGGAGCGGACCGCCTGGCGCAATCAGAGGGCGCCACGTGGCCTGCTCTGAATGGCTGAAAAAGAAAATGGATTTAGAGAGAGAAGGAGGCCTAATTTGGAAAAACTCAAAATATGAAAGTTGTAGATCTCGATGAGATCTACAAGTTTCATATTGACCAAAAATGAAAATGAGGTCAAATAAGATACAAACATACAAGGGTACAAAGATACATACATAAAGTCCACAAAGGGGCCCAAAAAAACCAAGTTTTGTATACGAGCTCCGATTTAAATGAAATTGGTCTCATATTAAAGGTCTCTGAATGCGTATTCATCTGCGAGTGAGTGGACCTAGATCGGAGGTTGTATGAGGTAGGTATTTGCATTCAAAGGTCTGGGGTCTCGAATTGGGGTTGGGATTTTTATTGGGTATTTTCATAGGCTAGTAATTTTTGGCCTTTCCCTTATATTATTAGCTAGTAATTTATACAGTATAGGGTCAGTTTTATTGTCTTTGGATGTGGTATAAAATACCGATAAATAGGTGAATATTTTACAGGTGAATTAGGCTTCTTATCAATGCAAATATGGACGCTAAAATGCATGTACTATGGATGCACGTATGAATGCTAATTTTGCAAGATAAAGGGAAATATGCTGCTAAATACTCGGTAACAAGACTCTATTTTCAACTTTAAGAGTGATGAATCACAGATTCATCAGCAAGGTCGAACACAAGGAGCATGATTTAAAAACTAAGTAGCTGGATTTCAGAAAACAAAATATTTTTGGTGGTTTTTTATTTTTCAACTTTTTAATTTTTAATAAAATAGATAAAACACAAAGGAGAAAAGACGCGCAGAACACTCATTTTGTATTTCTCAAAAGTATAAAAAATGTTCAAAATTTGTAGTAAAAATATTTTTGGGTTTTATAGGTTTTCAAATGTTTTTGGTAATTTTTGTGGAATTGTAATTGTTTTTATTGTTTTTAAATATCAAACAGTGATAAAAATGCTAAACAGTGCATAACTAGGAACAATTTATAAACTAAAAATATTTAAGATTCCATTATTCATGAATGGCAATTTTATGATAAAATATAAGTAAAAATCTACAAACAGAGACTGAAAACTCAATTTTTGGATTTTTTCTTTATTATTATAAGTTTTTGGATGTTGTGTAATTTTTAGGATTTTATGTGATATTTTTAAACAAAAATGAAACATGAGGTAAAACACAACGAAATACCACTACATAATTTTTTGTGAAATCTCGAAGTATTTTTTCAAATTTTTATAATTTTTATACCACAAATAGGAAACTTTCTATTAGTTTTTGAATTTTTAATATTATAAAACTTATGCAAATTGATACCTAAAAATCACCACAAAGATTACAAGCTAGTAGGAGCCACATGTAATTTTTAGAAAATTTTTAGGGCCAATTCGCTATTTATTTCATCCAATAAAAGTCAAGAAATTAAAAATAGTTTACAGGGACCCAAATGTAGATATTTTCAATTTCTAGGACCAAAGAATAACAGCTAAATAGAGCTCGAGGCCAAATCTGTAATTTATCTAGACAAAGCTTGCGCAACATGCGATCCAAGCTCAAGAGGTATAAATGCAAATCCTAAAACATTTCATTCATTCAGTAACAACATAAAAGTTCTGAACAGATGCTGCAAATAACCCAGATAATCACATGGAGATGCATGTGAACTCAACCAAATTATACTAAAATGCAAATAGATAAAGTGTAACGGTCTAACTACAAATGTTCTTAACAAATTATTACATTTCTTGGATTAAATAGAAATGGCATAAAAGACAGAGTAGAAATTGATATTTAGCCTTGCAGACACATGGCGCATGCGGGGCAACTCTTTGACGTATGATCTGATGACCGTTAGTGGAGAAGATCTGATGGTCTGGAAAAGCAGGGAATGTACTGTCAGATCTGCAGGCCGAAAAGGATCTGACGTCTGGTATTGCAGTTAGATCGGTTGGCTCTGATATGATCTGACAAAGGGCTCTTCATCCGATGATGGGGGGAAGATCTGCAAGAACAACTCGCTGGGGAACTTTAACCGAGCGTGGAGGGTGATCCACGATCCTGATGAATCCATTGAGAGGTGTAACATTGTCGTGAAGGTGAACCGCGTCGAGTGGTGAGCTTAGATGGATCGATGATCGGTCAGATGGCTGGCTCAGAGGAGTGTCGCCTGAAGCAGCTCTGCCATCCAAGATGAGGCTCGATTTGGGTGTCTTTGCATACGAATGTACTGCAAAAGGAAGTCAGACTCAGAGGCATTGCTCCGATCACGTTATTGTTTGGAATACAAAAGAGAAGCGAATGGAGAATGGGTTTGGGACTTTCAACGTAGGTGGGAGAAAAGTCCAAGCCAAATATGGCTCCGATGAGCTAGATATGGGTGATCAGGTTGTGATAGGAGATGGGGTGAATCGTGACAAAGATTTGAACGATGAGATACGAGTAAAGGAGCTTCGAACCCGATGGTCGGAGCTAATGAACCAGCGGTGATTGGAATGGAAAATTGAGATGAAATGGAAAGTGCAAGCATGATAGGTGATACCTGATGCTTCTGAAGGTGTCAGCAACGTCACGCGAGGCAGACGATGAAGGTTTTGGCCTCAAGCGGGTTGCGACGGGCCATGGAGGCTAAATGCGGTGGGGGTCCGACCACCTAGCTTGAGCGTCGTTGATCCAGCTCCAATCCGAGCTCCGAAGGTTGCTCCAGGAAACTATCCCTTAGCTGGAGGCGGATAGGGGGCAAAAGGGTGATGAGGAACAAGCTGACGTGTGTTGGAGGTGGAAGAGGGTTTATATTGGTGTGCTCAAGGGTCTAGAGGGATCAGTATATGGGGTGAAACCCTAGGAAGATACTGCGTGTAGGGATCCGCGAGGATCAAGGATCCTAGGAGTGTAGTCGGGTAGTAAAAACAAGGCAAAAGGGCATAGGAGTCTGGCGCTAAAATTGGGAGAAGAAGCTCCAGTGATGCGAATGCTGATCTGATCCGACTAGGGAGACGACTGATCGAAGTCAACAATCAGACGTGGACCAATCAGGATTCAATATTTGCAAAATAAATGAAAATTAAATAAAAAAATAGTAAATGACTTTAAAATAAAAAAGTGTATAAAATAAAAAAATGTTTATTATCTTATAATATATTTTTCCTGTGATTTTTAATTATTTTTATAAACCAATGTATTATGATATATACAGTATGTGATACCATGTACATGTGTAATACACCTATATATTGTATACATATATTTTTATTTTATTATTTTGTGATAAAAATAATTAAAAATCATAGGAAAAATATGTTATAAGATAATATGTTTTATTTTATATTTTATTTATTTATAAAATAATTTGAGGAGTATAAAATGATTTTTGTTTTATTTTTATAATTTATATAAAGGTATTAAATAAATAGGTAAAGAATACACATACATATATGTGATCTTTGTGCAATGAATTGTGGATTTTATTTTTATTTTATTTTGTATTTTTTTATTTTTATTTTGTTTTTATATTATTAGAACAAATCTATATAGGTGTTCAAAAATAATATGTTTTTCACAAAAAGTAGAATAAATATAAATAATTATATTTACATGTATAGGCAATATGTACAAGGAACACTATCTCTCCCTACTTATTTCTTGTCGATTAGGTCAAGGCGTGACCTTCTCTTTGGGGTTTAGGTCAATCTGTATTTATTCTAAATACATATTTCTTTTTCTTTACTCTTTATTATTTTATTTTTGGAAAGTATGTGTTAATCAAGAGATATTAACAATGGCATGCACAAAGTTAATTTATTATATTTATAGGTATTTATAGATGGTTTTTTATAAAAGACAAATCTAAAATAAAAGAATAAAGAATGAGAATCGTAAATTCATCAAGCCGTCTATGGGTCTGTGCCTAATGAATTAAGCTCCATATTGGGATCCTGGTCTAACTTCTATCTGTAATGTAAGAGGTATCATAATAAGACCAACTATGAAACTGAATATGTATTGAAGTGGTGAATATGAGATTAGTTCCAATCCCGGATAATCGTGAATGGAGTAAAACATATAGAATGGATTCGACCTCCATTCACAACGTGTGGAAATGTGACAAGAGTGGTCCCCATTTATTCAGAAATAAAAAGAGAGTGGAAAGAAGATGTTGAGTTTGGAGATCAATTCACAAGGTCTGAATCGGGTTCTCGAGAATCACCTTGAATTATTGACGATGCTGAGCCCATGGAATCAATGTAGGTGCTGACAGAGTCCTAGCTAGATCGTCCATGGATTGACATTGTGGAGGAAAAAATTATTGATGCAAGAGGAAGGATACAATGGTCAACAAGGAATAAAAGGAATGTAAAATATTAGAAAGGCTTGAAATGAGCATGGGGGCAAAATGGAAACCCATAAGAAAAAATTTTCGCAAGTGCGGGGGATTTGATCTTTGAACCTTAATCTAGATCCATACAATACATAATACAAAATTGGGTTCACCAACTCTATACATGTGAAGACATAAAGGACCGACTATTTTTATCTTTTCAATTTTAGAGTTGTTATTTCATATGTATCTTTTAACTAGTCCTTAGATGCTAACCCTATAGGAGCGAGAGTACATCCGGAAAAGTATCATGTACTTCTGCTCCCTTGTAACCAGTAGTATGCACTTTTTGAGGTCCTTGTAACCCTCCTGGATCCCTACTCAACCAAAGAATGAGAGTGAGGAAGCCAACAAGCGAAACCACTACTTCGTACCATGCTCATAACAGAATCACCCATGAACGTGCAAGGCCCTACTCGAATGCGAGACGATGAGACAAACACACCCGTAAGGGCATGGCCTAAGATCAATACTTCATACAAGGTCGATGTTATACACAAGGTGAGAACATTATCGTTGATCATGTCCTAATCATCCACATACGATAGAAGCGTCAATACTTTGGGAATCCATGCGATACATAAGACAGTTACAGACTTGGTTTTTAGGCTCTAATCCTTAGCAGGGTGCACGTCGCTTATGGGAGGTGCTTTGGTCCCCTACTAAGGTACCTGAAGACAATGGATGCTTTATAGACCCCAGACAGTGCAATTCATTACATATTTTAATTAAGATCAAAGTTTATTTAACAATCTCGTTCTTTTAGTTTTTAAGTTTTCACTTTTTTGGATATTTTTCATACAAGTGCCTAACGATTTTGTGAATTTTCATTTAAGTCATAAAGTGCTCAAAATCAGAGGGAGATAGCGAAAAAGTTGTGCAAGTTAATTCAATGACGGAAATCTCACCATAGAATTTAATGACACATGCAGGGTTAGAGGAATTACGATGCTTCCCATCTCTCTCCTTGTGGTATGCAAAGCATGATTTTTAAATCTATCTACATGGCGGTGTGCAATCAACAAAATCACCCTAAGCATGAATTGTTGTTAGTCATGAAAAACCAAAT
Organism: Ottelia alismoides; assembly: GCA_037367405.1. Classification (NCBI taxonomy): domain Eukaryota; kingdom Viridiplantae; phylum Streptophyta; class Magnoliopsida; order Alismatales; family Hydrocharitaceae; genus Ottelia; species Ottelia alismoides. The sequence goes on from JAZKJV010001052.1 coordinate 325,342, forward strand.
GTCTATTATTCAGAAATGAACCTATCTACATGGCAGTGTGCAATCAACATGTCCTGCTAGCATTGTATGGTGCCTCTCTCGGCACGTGGGTTTAAGTCTAAATAGTTGACAATTATAATTTTGATTAGGTCCAAATATAAAAGACTATAGGAACATGATTCTTCTTAGGATTTGGACCTAATTAGTGATACAAGAAATCCTAAAATCTAGGAGATTCATACACAAAAAATAAAAACAAAGGTAGAAAACTCAAGGCATCGGAAAACAAATAAAAATAAAGAGAAAATTAGGGAGAAATAAAGTGGAAAGGCGAAGAAAACTCGAAGAAAATCACAAGGACCCCCAAGTGAACAAACACTTGGTAAAATAGGTCCCAGAGACTAATTTCCACGTCCCTGTATTATTACAAATAATCATGAATAATAAATCATTCTCTCATAAAAAATAATAATCTAAGATCTATGCTAAGTATTCTCCTTGTTATGATTGTTGCCTCTCCTATGGGCCAGAGCAAGAAGACCAGTCTCCACTAAGCCTGGTTGCATTGACTTCCTAAAAAGTCATCCTCACATGGTGGGCCTCCCCATCAAACACAACAAAGATATGTATTGGCATGGACAATCAAATAATGCATTCAAAGAAATAAAACTGAAATTGTACAAGCTAGAAAAAAGGTAGAAGAACTTGCACATAGAAATAAATTATAAAGAAAATAAATTATGTATAAATTAGACTACAAATACGTTGCTCCTCGACAACGACACCATTTGATGGAAGCAATCTTGTTATAGGGTCGTACAACCTCACAAGAAGAGATTGCAGTCGCTGAGATGATCACTCAAGAAGACTGCATAATCAACAAGTACCTATGTAGAAAATGTGAAGTACAATTTATTTTACTCTACAAACAAAAGTGTATAATGTATAAGCATGTAGAGGTCGAACCACTGAGAGCAAACATGGTAGCCCAATGATTATTTCTAACCAAAGTAAATTATGTACACAAGTGTCTACTTAGTCTTTTTGTTTGGGATTTTTATTTTAAAATTTTTGATTATATTATATATATATATATATATATTCATTAATATCTAATTTTCTGATTTTAATTTTAACATTATATAAAATTATATATAAGATTATATGAATATATTTATGATAATGTATATATGATATAAGGTATATATATATACACTATATATACAAAATATACAAAAATTAGGAAAATACTCTAAGGTATTGTCCTTTCTATTTTTTAAAGGTAATAAAAAATTTATGAGCTATTTATTATAGTTAATAATAATGTAAACTACATATAGGGCTATAGGTCTATAACACAATATGGGGCATTACAATTATAAATATAGCCAAAAAAATAAAATTCGTAGAATAAAATATATTTTTATATTTTCTACTATTTTATAATTTTCAAGTATTTTTGCTAATTTTTATGAAATTTAAAAGTCCAAATTATGCAAAATCATGAAATAAATAAATAGGCCAAATATTTTAAGATTTTAAGAATAGATAAATGATCCAAAATTTCTTAAAACTAATTTCTGTATGAAGTATATAATATAAATAAAATTCAGAAATAGAAAGAAATATTTTTGGCGGGTTTTTATGATTTTTATAAGGATTTTGGAGCTTTTTAATTTTTAGTTGTTTTCTTTTTCTATTTTTATGGATTTTTGATCTGAAGTTATAAAATACTGTAATATATAATTTTTTTGAAATTCCTCAATGAGGTTTTATTTTTTTTATTTTTAAAATCTAATAAGGATAAAATGTGCTCCTTTTGATTTTTAATAAAATGCAAAATATTTTATATAGCATGAAAGAGCATGCATCCAGATGCATTGTCCTATTTTTCTTTTTTTTGAGCCCAAATGATATTTTTAGAAAATAGAAAACATGCACAAAAATATTTAAGTTGGTAGGGGCATATTTGCAATTAAATATAAATACAGGGAGTATATGAAAATATCCCGAAACTTTACAATTGTAATTCAAACATTATGAATTAAATTATAATTATAAAAAATGCATGGTTATATATGCAAAATGCCCAGCTCACGTGGGGGCCCAATGAGCTAAGCTGGCAAGGATTAGTTATGAATATACAATAAATTCAGGGGCTCACTTGCAAATAACACAAAATTTTAAACTACTTTACATATTTACAAGACTAAAAAGGAAATAATGCAACTAAAGAGGTACTGATGCAATTACCCCATTATTGCACGTGAATCGTGCAATTGAGATTCCTTCACTTGGCGCATGGCACGTTCGGGATGTGAGATGATGATTCGATGATCGACAATAAAGATTATACCCCCAGATGGAATCCAATGGTTGAGGTTCGTGCTGATCTGACATCTACTGTACAATCTAGGACTCAGCTCTTGATCGAACGACAAAGAGGTGATCATGAAGAACATGTGATGAACTCACATTGGACAAGTTTGGATCCGCAATAGCTCACTTCTCTAACCTCCTGTAGCACCGCTGAATGGCTCTCTATGTTCCGACTAATGTCTCGCTCCTCCCAGATGGCTCAAATAGGTCCAGGGGTCACTAATAGACCCCTAGGGCTCGGATGTTCCTGTAGGTACTCCCAAAAGTTGAGTGGGACATGAATGCTCTCTATTCCACCGGGGACTTATATGGTTAGGAAGAGGAAGATCATGCGAATGTCCTCGGAATGTTATTTAGAAAAAGGTTGAAGATGAAGGCAAGGCCGAAGTACTCCGACGATGGGAGGGGAGGAGCACGGGTGGACTTAGTCTGGGGCGATTCAGGTGATTTGATGGGTCGAGAATGTGGAGCAACGACATTGGAAGAAGATGGGGTAAGATGAGAGGCAGAACATGAAGTGTATGGTGATCACATGGACGGAGGCCTAGCAGCTCTTACGAATGGAACTTTTGATAAATCTACCTACAAAATATGCTAACATGCAAAACTAAAAGCAGAATTAAAATGTTTATATGAAAAATTACCTAGAATTGAAAGTGCACAGGTCAGACTTGGCTTTCACCAAGGATCAATGGCTTTATCGGAGCGACGCTTTGGATCGCCTCCTCTCCTCCTTTGCTCCGCATGGCACCTAGGGGACACTCTCTCTGTCACAGGGAGCACATACACACATACTAGGCAAGGGGATTCATGGCTCGAAGAGGGATCATATGCAGAACGAAGATGAGAAGGTTTATTTATAAACAAAATGGGGGTGTCTTATTGACCAAGGGTTTGGGATCGATTGGAGCTATGTACAAGGGGTCAAATACTTATGCTTGTATTAGCACACAATTATGCATGGTTTATGCAAGAAATCAGTCGAAATGGGATGGTGGATCATCCAGGAAAAAATGGAGAAGATGGCAAAGTGATGGTTCTGATGCAACAAAGGCGCGAAAGGGCGCAGTTAGCCAAAGGTCAACCAACGAAAGGCCCTAGTTGGTCCACGTGGACCAACCAGGAAAAAGATATTCTAAAATTATTTGTAAATTCAATAAAAAATATCAAATGAATTACTTGATTTTTTATTATAAAATAAAAAATGTTGATTATTTTATGTAGTGTTAATTACTTTTTTTATTTATTTTTATGAGGTTATTTATTACAAGTTATTATTTACATGTATAATCATATGTATGTTTACCTATATCTTGTATATTTTATATTTTATTATTTCATATACATATTTTACATATTTATAACTTATTTAAAGACACATAATTGTATTTTAATTTCATTCACTGAACTTATTTGTACACTTAAATAAATAGAGGTATTAATTATATATGTATGTATATAAAATGTATTCATCTATGCATAGAACTAGACTTATTTATTTTAGTGTCTTTTTGATGATTTTATTTTATTCTAATTATATACATATATTATAAAGAATATTTACAAAAATATAAAAAAATAAAAAATATATAAATAAATAAAAATATATTTTATTCATGTATATTGTACAATAGGGGTTCAAAATCTAACTTTTGCATCTTAATTTAAATTAAATGAAACCACCTTTATTAAATAGCTAATAAAAAGTTATATATAAATAAAGATGATTTTGTGAATTTTGAGTTCTTATGGAGAAGATATAGGTCGAGGAAGTTGGGATTTTAGAGTTTTATTTTGAGTGTAGAATGCACATTGTATATTATTTTCACGTGAAATAAATTTATAATTTTTTTATGTATGTTTTTCTCTGATTTTCATGCACAAAGTTTCTCTATTTGATGTATAAATAATAAAGAATAAAATAGATTAAAAAATGGTTCTATTGGAGAATAAAAATTAGGATTTTTATTGTGTTTATTGTCCATATCTCCCCTACTTTACTCCTTGTCGACATAGTCATCATGATGCCTAGGTCTTGAGGTTTAGGGTCATAAAATAGATGTGGAATTTTATTTCTTCTTCCTTTCTTTTCTTCATTCTTTTTATTTGGCATTAATTACAATATTTTATAATGATGTATACATGCATTGAGCTAGGGATTAAAGGCCAAATTGAAAGAATAAAGGTTATTAAATGGAGATTCATCAATGACTGATAACCCTTCACGGATGAATGCTCAAGATTAGATCTCACAAGAGATCTGACAGTTACCGTGTGACTCGATCTGACGATGGCTGCTCGATCTATGCGAAGTCTTGATCTGACGATTGTGAGGTAGCCTGGATGAACAAGGTTGAAGCTCCGCTTGGGTGAGCTTTAATCAGCTGGATCTTTGGTCTTCAGCCATTTGGAGTGCTCTCAGATGGGTCAAAATGGAGCCTAGGCTCCCCTGCAATGGTTGATGTGCTCAAAAGGGTTCGGGCCCCATCGATGGGGGCATGTAGCTTGGTGGAAACTGGAGCACCTGGAGCACTTGTCGTTTGTGCTTTTGACCCTCAGATGAGTCCTTGAGGACCCTATACTTGAATAGGAAGGATGGGGAAGCTCGGAAGAATAGTACTGACTAATTTTTACTGGGGAATGGTTCGAAATGTGGTGAAGCAGGGGTGCTCCACTGAAGGGAGGAGGAGTGGACACCAGGTTCCTAATCTAGAAGAGATTATGGTGAATGGAGTAGCTCATAAGGAGAAGAAATTAATGGAGAAGGTGGTTGTGGTGATCGCGGATCGAAACAATAGTCGGCACAGGTGAAACGAAGGCCATAGCTCTAAGTTACATTGCACTGTAAATCTAAATTCTACACTAAAAAATTAAAGCTTGGAATAACAGATGGAAATGAATACCTAAAAATGCAAGGAAAGAAGCAGCTCATGCCAAGAGACCAGGGAGCATGAACCTCAACAGCGAAGCTCCGACGAAGTGTGGATCACTCCAAAGACACCCTTCGCACGCAGCAAATCTAATGAGCGAACTATCACCAAGTTAAACCCATCCACGAGTTTAGGGGGACAAGAAGGATCAAAAATCAAAATGGAAGAGGGGCCTTTTATTTATACACAGTCTGAAATGTCGCCAAAGACCTAGGGTTTGCGTGGGAATCAAGGCTCGAATGGATAACCCTAGGATAGGGCGTGATAGAGGGACGATCGATGGAGAAGCTTCATGAAGGAGTCAAAGCTCCTTGGGCAATGCATCATGTGGGAAAAATCGGAGAACAAGAAGGGTCAGTGTCTAACAGACGCAAGCCTACGGAGGGAGAACAATTGACCTGAGGACAACAGCCCTCAAGCCCTCATTGGTCCATGTCGGATAGAAAAGGACAAAAAAATTAAAAAAAAAATAGATAATTATAAATAAAATAATAAATGAATTAATTAAATAAAGTCAAAACATATAATTTGTTTATTATTTTATATAGTATTTTATTATGATTTTTATTTTTTAGAAGGTGATTTATCAAGCATTAGTTTTTACATGTATAAATATAGGTATAAATACATATATATGATGCATTTTGTTTATATTTATATTTTATATTTTATTTATATATTTTAGATATTTATAAATTATTTAATTACATATTTATATATTTTTAGTTTTTTGTGACTTTATTTATTTACTTAAATAATTATGTACATGTATTATATAGGTATAATTTATCTGTATATTTAATACATTATTTATTTTAATGTACTTTGAATGCATTTATTCTAAATTTATTATTGGAATGTGTTTTGTGTAATATTTACAAATTTATTAAATTATAAATATAAGGAATGAATATATTGAATCTTATATACATCTATATTGCACAATGAGGGCCCAAAAGCCAACTTTTGCATCTTAACTCCAAATTAAATGAAACTTCCATCATTAAATAGATAATTAAATTTTATGAACAATAAAGGAGAATTTGATCCATTTTGCATATGTGTAGAGAAGATACACATCTCTAAGTTTTTCTTTGCGCCTTTTATTTTGTGTGTCCCGGGGCGCACTTTACATTATTTTTGAATGAAATAAATTTTGTAGTTTTTTTGCATTTTTATATACAATGTTCGTGTTTAAAGTTTATTGATTTGAGGTATAAAAATGAGAAAAATAAAATAGGTCCCAAAAATCAATTATCGATGAATAAAAATTGGGGTTCTAGTGTTTTATGTAAATTTGGGTCGCCCCATCTCTCTACTTTATCCTTGTTGAACAAGTCAATGTGATAACTAGGTATAGGTGTTTAGGGTCATTCAATATCTTTGACACTTCATTCTTTTTCTTTCTTTCCTTTATTATTTTAATTTGATATTAAATAAAATGTTGGGATTTTTACACCCATAACCCATAATAATTCTACAATTACAATCATAACCCTACATAATCATGAATTACACCCCGGATAGTCACTATGTCTCACGCCCATAACCCTCCATTATTTTAATATGTTAACTTAACATATGAGTGGGTTTATCTAACCAAACTACGATATAACGACTAATATTAAACAAAATAAGTGGGTTGGTGGGGCTTCGAGTAGGGCACAGGGGGTTCAAGGAGAAGCGGTGACAGTGGGAGAGTCGTTGTAGGTCGGTGGGGGGAGGGCTTGGAAGCTTGGTGGGGAAGTGGGGCTTCGGGCAATGGAGGAGAGGTCGTCGGTCAACTTCGAGCAGGAGGAGAAGCTTGGCAGGCTACGGGGTGGGGGGTTTCGAGCGAGGAAGGGGAAGGGTCAGTGCGGGAGGGGGGGTGCTTCGACGGGGGCTTCGAGCAGGGAGGGGAAGGCATGGTGGTGGGGGCTTCTTTCGATTGGGGGGGGGGGGGTTTCGAGAAGGGAGGGGAAGGCTTGGCAGCGAGGGCTAACAGGAAGTGGTGGGGGTGGGGGGGGGGGAGGGGGGCTTTGAGCGAGGGAGGGGGAAGGCTCAGCGACAGAGGTTGCTTTGACGGGGGTTCCGAGCAGGAAGGGGAAGGCTAGGTAGCGGGGCCGTAGGGGGGGATTCGAGATAGGGGACGAGCGGGGGGGGGGGGGGCTTCGAACGAGAGGGGGAGGCGCATGGGGTGGAGCAGGGGAGGATCGACAATGTCGAGGAGGGAGGGAGGAGATGCTCGGGGGGTGGGGGCAAGGGAGGATCTACGACAAGGAGGAAGGAGAGAGGAGCTTCTCGAGGGGTGGGGAGGAGGGGAAGATCAACGGCGACAAGGAGGGAGAGAGGAGCTGCTCTGGGGGGGACATGGGAGGATTGACAGCGAGCTGCTTCGAGTAGGGGGGAAGAGGCGGGCATGAAGAGATGACATGTTTTGTAAATAAGAATGAGCTTTAGGGGTATGTTTTGTCTTTTGAAATGGAAACCGTCAAACATAACATGTATCTCAAATGAAATATAACACAGGGTTATGTCATGTGAGAGTTAAGCATTACTCGGGGTTTCTCATGTAACTCATGATTACGCAAGGTATGATTGTAATTGCGGAATTACTCAGGGTTAGGGGTGTAAAAATCCCTAAAATATTTTATGCATTATTTAAGTGTCTATTATTGAGTGCTTTTTGCACATGTTAATGATATATATGCATTTAGCCATGGATTTAAGGTCAACATGAAAGAATAAAGGTGGAGAAGTGAGGATTCATCAATGCCATCCTCCTTAATTGAGCTTCCACACCCACCGAGCATCGTACACCCAACGTCTCTCATGAGAACAACCATACCCAAGTAGGGTTCTGTACGACTCTGGGTGGAGGAGTAGGGGGTCAGATGACGTAGGGACATAGGAATAGGGGGCTTGCTTCTTTCTTCTCATTCCTTGTGAAAGGTGAGATAGGGTCTTTTATTTAACAGAGGACATGCTCTTAGTCGGCCTTGCGAAGAGAATTTTTGCCTCATTAATAACCACAATAAAACCTCGACTAAGCAAGGTCTCTAATCAAACTCGTCTGGTTGCCTAATGAAAGAAAGAGATGAAGAACATAGGGTCGTAGGAGGTGAGGGGCATCATAAGGGGGGCTAGAGGGCTTGGGCGGAAGAGGAGGGGGTTAGAGAAGGAGGTGGTGCTGGGTAAAGAAAAAAGTTCCTAGATAAAATGACATCTCTACTTAGCTATTCAATCTGATTACCATTGCGTCTAAAAGTTAGCGTTCATTTGATATGTGTATAGATGACAATCAACTCGAGCGGTATGAGTGATACAAACTGCAAGATGTTAGGGGTACAATAGATATTGCAAAAAAAAGAGTGTAGCTGATATTGCAAAAGTTAAGAGGAGCATAAATATTAAAAACCCTTTTAAAAAGTGGACACAATTTGATGACATACATGATATCTTTTTTGCTTGTGACTTTTATCTATATGTTTTAAAAAAATCAAAGATTGTTGAAAAAATGGGCTAATATAAGATTTGACACTATAACGACCATTACAAGAAAGTTCACAGTAGTTGTAGACTTGTAGGGAATGCCCCAGAAATAAATTTCGGGCGAGGTAAAATCTCACAGGACATCTATTCGTCTCTATCATCCGTATTTGTTATTTACGCTTGGCGTCGATCTTCCACGAAGTTATAACAATCTTTGATACGGTTCTTCCGCATCTCATCTCGCTCAATCAAACGACCTTTATCAAGGGTCCCGCTATAAGCGACAACAGCATGCTTGCTAATGCAATCCTGTGAGGATTTGACAAGAGGCCAGGTCGCAACTAGGCCTGCCTAAAGATTGATTTGTCTAAAGCCTTCGACACCATTGAACACTCTTTCATCCTCGATGGGCTTAAGGCTATGGGGTTCTCACCAACTTGGACTAATTGGATGGAAACTTGCATCTCCACCACTTCTTTTTCCATCTTGATCAATGGAGCCCCCACGGTCTTTTTAGGGTTCCAGGGGACTGTGACAGGGTGACCCCCTTAGCCCCTTGTTGTTCACTATTGGGATGGAGTCGCTTTCATGCATGGTTGAGATGGCAGTTCTAAATGGGCGTATCATGACCTTGGGATGCGGCATGAATGTCGCTCCGACCCACCTTATTTATGTCGATGACCTCCTCTTCTTCTACAGAGGCTCCCTATCTCTCTAATGGCCGTCGAAGAGATTCTCACCTCCTTCGAAGCAACTTCTGGACTGCGTCTCAATCCTAGGAAGAGCAAGTTGTTCAGATCTAAATGGCACCCCGGCGACTTCGCCTCCACTCTCCACTTGGGTATTCTAAGGCAATCTCTGCCGTCTATTTACTTGGGCCTCCCCTTATCTTCTTCTTATGGAAGAAATTGTAACTCTCGGGCCTCGAGGATCGGATCAGGGCACTCACCTTGGGATGGAAATCCAAGGTATTATCCATGGCAGGCCGTGCACAACTGATCAATTCGGTTGTGAGAGGTGTCTTTATATACTGGATTGTTGGGACCTATCTACCGCTAAATGTGGTACACATGGTTAACTCATATTGCGCTGAATTCTTATGGGGGAGGCGCCGCCATGACATATCCTGGGATACAGTTTGCTTCCCTAAGATGGAAGGGGGGCTTGGGGTGACTTCCCTATCGACGTTGCGCGAAGCTATGTTTGCCTCTTGGGCTTGGAGGCTCTTAACTGATGACTCTTCCATTTGGTCTGCTTTCACGCGCACAAAGTATATGTGGTCCAACTCCTTCTGGGAGGTGCATGCCACTTCCTCTGGTTCCCGTCTTTGGTGTGTTATATTGGGCACAAAGGACTCTATCTGCCATGTAGTTGCCGGTGACACTCAACCTTATGTATGGCTCCGATCGCCGAAGGGGTTCTCCTTCGCCGATGCTTATGACCTCTTTCGGAATAAAGCTGCTTCGCCACCTTGGGCGTCCACTATTTTGGAAAGCAAGGTACTCCGCCAAGTTTCGCATGCGCACTCTACCGTGCTACTATTGGCCGTTTACCAACTACTAACCGTTTGGCAAGATTGGGATCGTGCGAGCACTATGAATGCTACCTATGTGGGAATGCCCCTGAATCTCACGACCACCTATTCTTCAATTGCCCGTTCTCTTCCAGAATATGGCTGCGGGATGCGTGGGATTAAGGATGCCGTGCTCCCCCATCCTTCCACTGCCGCTGGTTCTCTCATGGGTTGCTGGAATACTAGACAAGCGTACTCGCAAAAGCTGTCTCCATCCTCATTGATGTGGTGGTTAGGTCCATATGGACCGAACACAACCCCAGATGGACCTTGTCGCGCTCCAACTTGGAAGATGTTGTAATTCACAACATTATCAATGACTTCCGCTTGATCAACTTAAATTGACAGAATCTAAATTTTTGTGCCTCTTAGGTCCCTGCTAACCACAACGCCTTAACATAATCTGTATCAAATACGATTTATACGACTATTCTGGAGCCCCTTTTTGTACACAATTTTCCTATTGGAATATACGTCCACTCCTTATCCCAAAAAAAAGCCAACAAAAAATTTCCTAAAGTTCACATCCCCACGTCTTACACATCAGACTCTCGGTCCATGCCAATTGCTTCCAATTAACACGAACATCCACAGCTTTCAGAGCTCCCTGGACCTCCACCCGCCCCGATCCACACCTCCACCCCTATTCCTGATCCCACCTCCCCACTCCAATCCTTCTTCCACACCACAGTCCCCTTTTGCCGCCATCATGTCCCCTTTTGCTCCTTCCCCGCCCACAACCTTGTTCTTCCTGTTCTTCCTTTCTTTATCCAATCTTGCGTGTGCCCGCCTCGATTCTAGCGGTGGCGGGTCCATATCTTTGTTGGTAACCGAGAAAGGACTCAACTTTGTAAAGGATGCGCTCATAGACCAGGCAAGAACCAATTGGGTTCCCCTGAACCTGCCCGATATAGAGAGGGTGGTGAAGATCCCGTTGATGGGGGGAGTGGACGTGGTTCTATCAAACATCATGATCAATGAAATTAATGTTTCTTCTTCCACAATCCATCCCGGAGAAACTGGAGTGGTGATCATCGCGTCAGGCGCAACCGCGAGTTTGAAGTTGGATTGGAGGTATTCGTATAGTAGTTGGTGGATTCCTGTTGAGGTGTCTGATGGTGGGACCGCGTCTGTTAAGGTGAATTTACTGTCATTTTTTAATCTACATCTCAATGGATCATGTTGATATCGTTAGGAATGCTTTAAGATTGATTGCTGTTTAAGATTGTGCATTTATGATAATCCAACGAGTAATTGCAATGGGTGATGCAAGCTGGATTAGTAAATGCTGTTACAAAAATGGCAATTATAATGTTTGTGAGTACTCCCTCACCACAATTTGGATCTCACGTAACCATTGTCCACAAGGAGCACATAAACATGGCCGGTCCTACAGTATGTAGATGAGTAACACACTGTGTTTCAGGGTTTGTGTTAAAGTGGGGAACCCGACATCACCTAACCTCCAGGTTCATATATACTTACATATATAATTTAGATCTTTTCGAAAAATTCCCCGCACCTCAAATACAGTTTTTGATTTTCCCCATCCTCGTAAACAAACACTCCAGCACATAGTCTAACTGCTACATTTCAAATGCATAACATCCAATGCAAATACTAGTATTAACAGATTGCTTGTCAGCAAATGTTTTTCCCAACGATTTTCGGGGGTCTTTGCATCATATCATAGTATTCGAATATGCTTAGATTTTCTTTTATTATGATTTAATATTAAATTTTCAGTGCTGTCATTTACATATGCTTGATATCCAGGAAAGGAACAGTGGTTGTCCTCGTGGGGACATACTGAATGCCCTTGTTGGAAGCATATTTTCAAAATGAGCTATTGCTTAATATTTACCAGCAATGCTTCAGTGAGGACACATGCCTGCTACAGTGAAGGTAGAGACATATAATGATGGAGGTCGTGGAGGCAATACATGCAAACTTAGTTTCTCTGATTTCGTCAAGTTGTTTGAAAATGATTATTCTAACATCATCCAGTTGCTATTAAGCAGCACTGTCAACTTAGATAAAAACTTGTCAGAGAGGTTTTAATATGTAATGCAATTTGAGAACTGAGAAAAATCAACCGGCTGATTTGCATTGGAAGTCCCGGCATCGTGCCTATAATCTTACTTTAGGTGGGACATCACAATGTAGAAAAACTGAAATATTACAAATATACATATCCATACACACAAACAGATTTGTTTGCCATGAAATCAAGCTAATTTTTTCTATACATGTACTTAAATCAATCTTATGACTTTTTCACAGCATTAACTCTCTTCAAGAAGAGGGGGAACATTTAATTACTTACAAGAGTGGCCCGACTAAAACACAAATTTATTACTTCGTAATGAGAAGAAGAGATTAGTTGTGTTGCAAAGACTGCAGAGTAATCCTAGGAGAGAGCTTGACATCTCAACATCGCTTGCTAGTCATGGATGTACAATTAAATCGGTTGGTAAAGAAAAGGATGGTTCTCAAGATCTTTAGAACTAGATGGTGGAATCTTCAATTGAAGCAATCAAGATTCAAGGAGAAGGTTTTAGAATACTTGTATTGGGATTATAACAGAAGTGCAAATAAGATGTGGGAGGCAACAACATCTTGTATCCAAAGGCTAGCCAAAGAGATGCTAGGCGAGTCTAAGGGAGGAGTCCCATATCAAAAGGATGCTTGGTGGTGGAGCGAAGGGGTGAAAGAGGATCTTAAAGTGAAAATAGCTTGCTTTAAAGCTATGTATAAGGTTTGAACATAAGAAATTATTACAAACTACAAGATAGCGAAGACGGAAGCAAAGAAAGCTGCAAGTAAAGCTAAGTCAAAAGCTTATGAAGTTTTGTAAAAAAAACTTATATCTAAGGAGGTCCAGAAGGATATATTCAGATTGGACAAAGCAAGAGAAAGGAAGACCAAAGATCTTTCTCAAGTGAGATGCACTAATGATAAGAAGGGATATGTGCTTGTTACGCAGATCGATATAGAGACTAGATGGAAGCAATATTTTCATAAGCTTTTCATCGGGGAAGGGAATAAAGAGATCACTTTGGGAGTTAGTGAAAGGTACCTGAACCGTGCAAGATATAGATAGATACAATGGAAATATAGGAGGCTTTGAAGGATATGAAATTTGGGAAAGGTATAGGACCTGATGACATTCCTATAAAAGTATGGAGAGTTCTAGGTGAACGTGGTTTGACTTGGCTCACAAATTTATTCAATGATATTTGTTGAAGCAAGAAAATGCCTGAAGAATGAAGAAGCATCGTGGCACATCTTTATAAGAATAAAGAAGACATTTAAAATTGTTCCAATTACAGAGGTATCAAATTGATGAGTTACACTATGAGATTTGGGAACGCTTGATCGAAAGAAGGTTGAGGCAAAACAGAAAATCAACTTGGATTAATGCTAGGTCGCTCAACTATAAAGCTATCCACTTGTTTTTTTTGAGACTAAAAAAGGGTGAAGCATGCTATGGTGTATGCCTTAGATGTATTAAAAGACAAAGAGATGTTACAAAGAGACTTACAGAGCCAAGACTCAAGTAGAGTTTTTGAATGAAAAATTACATTCTTACAGTAAAAGCATGGTGAAGAAAATAGTATCCCATTTCTAGCTAACTAGATATCCCAAATTGTTGCGATTGATCTCGGAAGGTCCTCTATAGGACGGATTTTTTTGCCTCGAAAAGCTAGTCCTAGAAAAGTTCCAGATTTTAGAGATCCAACCAGCTTGTGTCCATCTCAGACTAGACTGCAGATGTCTTTGTACAATGGAAGGTAGATGATCCGCCATCTCAATGTTAGTTTCTCCAAGGGGACATCTATTGGAGATTTTTGTGAAGAGTCATGCACAGCGATCCCTTGTCATAATTCGTTTTCTGCGCAACAACCACATGAAGAAACCTATTCTATTTGGTAGCTTTAACTCCTAGATATAATTGCAATCACAAACAAGGGCATCTGTCATCGGCGGTGGTGGTCTAGTGCTAGCTTTACTAGCATGTTTAACTGAAAAAGAGTTATCTTTCCACACCCAGTGATCAACTGTCGGTCTATCCGTCTACCTGAGGGACTCTAGGAGTAGAAGGAACTCCTCCAGGCATTGATCATAGAAGTCCGTCAAGAACTATCCAGTTGCCATCTAACCAATAGTCAAAGACCCTCACATCACGGTTAGTGGATAAAGCAAATAGGCGGGTGAATATGGAAGCTAACGATCTCTCATCCATCCAATTGTCTGTCCAGAAGGCAAAAGATATACCATCACCGAGGATTGGTCTAAAGAGTTCCTGAAAATGAGGCAATACCAAGTAGATCCCCTTCTAAAAGCCGCATGGTGAAAAAGCGGGTGTTGAGGCATACTGTCTTGGACACCAATGTAAATGTTGTGAATGAGATGACAACACAAGTCTTCACTTCTTCCCATTTACCCATTTTAAGAGTAGAGCCTCATTCATTGATTCTAAACTGGATATCCCAAGGCTGCTGGTAATCTTTGGCAAAGTAACGACCTCCCAATCAACTAGATGTACCCCTGAACCATCCTGACTAGACTTGCCTTAAAGGAATCTCCTCATGATTATCTCCAACCTGCGCCTGATGCCCATGGGGAGAAGATGTGCCAACGTAAAGAAAAAATGAATACCTAAAAGAACCACATTTACAAGTACCATGCGCCTGTCACGTGATATTAATGTTGCCTTCCAACTCGATAACTTTATCCCCATCTTCTCAATGATAGATAGCTAGTTAAAAAGCTTAAGTCTACTGACTGTAAGTGGAAGACCAAGATCTGGATCGGTAGAGAGCCTCAATCTGTATTCATCTCCTCACAACAAGCCTGCACATCATCCTCCGAGTGTCCAAAAGGGATAGCCTTATACTTTCCATGGTTTAAGACAAGCCATGATAATTCACCAAAAATTTTCATTATTGTAGCCAAACCTTTAGCTTCTTCCTTGCCTCCCTTGATAAAAAAAATATTGTCATCCGCATACTGTAACAAGGGAATAGAGATATCCCCAACACATACCCAGCTGTGAGGTCATTACACTGCATCTATTCAACCATGCAAGGCAAGACGTCTATTGCAATCACAAAAAGCATCGGGGCAAGTGGACACCCTTATCTAACACCTCTCCATGGTTGGAAAAAACCTCCCTCAGGTTGATCGTTAACAAGCACCGCATAAAAGGCAATGGTGGCACAACACTTCATCCATGAGAGAGGAAACCTCGTCTCGCCATCGCCATCCAGAGAAAACGCTAGTCCATTGTGTTATAAGCCTTAGTAAAGTCCACCTCCCAAAGAATACCCTTGTATCATGACGTTTCTAATCCATAATAATCTCAGTTGATATCTCCAAACTGTCAGCAATCTGTGTTCCTAGAATAAATGCCGACTGGAGAGGTTAAATGATGTGGTCTAGAACCCTATCCAACTTAATTGCTAAGACCTTAGCCACAATTAGGTAAATGGCATTGGAAAACGCAATCGGGCAGAAGTCTTTCACCCTCTTAGAAACATCCTTCTTAGGCAACATGAAATAAGAGTTTTGTAAAATCTCTCAACCTTGCATTACCTCTGATAAACTTCTGCACAATCTCCACAACTTCTTCACCAACCACCACCCAAAACTTACGAAAGAAAAAGACTGGGAAACAATCAAGTCCAGGTGCACCATCATCCATCATCATTCAGATTCCATATCGCACAACTTTCACCTTTTACGCTGTAAATTCTTGCACCAAATGACTTGCATGTTGTCCTGAAAGTTGAGTTGCCCAATGTTCAGATCATCTCCACGATTTATCTACATTTCTCCTCGAGAAATCATTAAATGACCTGCAATCGCCTAACCCACCTTTCGGTCCTCTACCTTCCTACCATTCACCACCAAGGAGTAGATCAAGTTATGACGATGCCGCCCACTGACAATTCTATGGAAGCAAACCATGTTAGAATCACTCCTTTAAGCCACAAGTGCCGGATCTCAGTTTTGACTCCGTAATTCTCATCTTATCTTCAGCCAAAATGATTTTCTGCACTGCTGCTCTAGCTGCTAGCTCGTCATGGGAAAGGTCTCTATCATCTTCCAACCCATCGATTCTACATACCCCTGTTTCTGCCTCCACGCTACGCACACTTATTTCTTCTCTAGTCTCCTTCTTGAAGGCACACGATTGTATCATGAGAGAAACCAGCTTCTGAGCCATCTGTGAAGCTGCGGATCCCGAAACCATTGTCGAGGACTATTGGCTGGAGACCAAGTCTCTGACGTTCTCTTACAACCAAGCTCGTTCAAATACGAAGGATCCCCTTGTGAGGGACGCCTCATCAAAATCCCAATTCAGAGGTATTTGGTCAAATATGGTACGAGGCTTGGAGGTGCATGCCAAAAGAGGGAAAGCCTCGAGGAGCTTCATTGGTGCCAGAAAATGATCAATACAAGAGTATAAACCAGAATTTCTCAAAGTGTATCTAGTGTCTGTGGCATCGATCACCTCAAGCTCCAGCTCCTCGACCAATTCAATAAAATCAACCAAACCCAGGTCTTGACCGCCCCTCAAGCTGGGGCAATATGAAGAAAGTAATGTAAAGTTGAAGTCGCCTCCCACTAGCTAGGCAACTCTCAGGGAATGCAACTCTCATATCACGGAGATCAACCCACAAATCTTGCCTAAGAACCATCGCTTAGGGGCCATACACACATGAGAAATTGACCTGCATGTTTGAAACCACATTCTTTAGAAGAATAGTAAGAACATGTCTTCCCTTCAGTTCAAATACCGGGCTAAAGACGTAGTCTCTCCAAGCAATAATCAAACCCCCATATGAGCCTACAACATCCAAAGTTCTGTAACTCGTCAGAGCACCAACGCCCACATATCTCCATAGGAAAGACGAGCACAAAGAGAGTTTTGACTCTTGTTACAAAACCACATCACAACTCCATTCAATCTGTAGAGCACCCAATGAGCTCTGTTTCTCGGGGTCACCCAGTCCCCGTACATTCCAAGTTAGTACTTTCATTAAAACAACTTTGGTGATCCTGACGTTCGACCCATGCCCGTCGCTTCCGCCACTCGGGACTTGATAACCGAGAGTTCGGTACTTTTTTTGAAATAAAAAAATGGGGAAACACGCAGTGGTGTCCGCCCTAGATTGTATCATTAATAACAAAAAAAGGAATATAACCTTAAGACATCACAAAAGCCATGACTCAAGTAGTCTCCCAGAATGGAAACAAACATTCTCACAAGTCACAATAGAACCTTTGACCTGAGAAAAGAAGGGTATTCCTAGCAAGCCAGATGGCCCACAAGAGTGCCAGAGGATGAAGCAGATCCTTCGGGCGCTACGTGGCCATCACCAAAGAAGTCCAGAAAGGTTCAAGGCTCCTCACACAAACCCAGCCCGGGTCGGAATCACCCTAGATAGGCGTCATGCATGGATAAAGAAAGAAAAGATGCTCCACCGATTCAATTCTACTCCTGCAGAGAAGGTATTTATCAGAAACCACCTTAAATAATCTGGCATACCGATCTCTTGTCATAAGTCTCTTTCACCTGTGAAGTCATAAGAAGAAACCGACCTTCTCAGAGAACCCAAGCCTCCAGATAAAGTTGCAATCCCTAACCAAGTCGTCCGTCCTCGAGGGTGGCGATCTACAGATCTTCCGTAGGCCTTCTTGACAGAAAAAGAGCTTCCTCTCCACACCCAGTGGTGACGCCCCTCAGAGAGCCCCCCCCAGAATGTCTCAAGGAATCAAGCAAAAGAAGGAACTCTTCCAGGCGTTGGTCTGAAAAATTTGTAGAAAACAGGGGCATCCAATTCCCATCACTCCGCAACTTGCAACACGTGCCTCACGATCTGTTGCCAAAGCAAAAAGGTGAGGGAAGCGACTACAGAGCGGCCCATCACTCGACCAATCGTCTGCCAAGAAAGCAAAAGATTCACCATTCCCCAGAACAGGGTGGGAGTACTCATGGAAACACAGTAGCATCTTCAGAATCCCCTTCCAGAAAGGTGACAACAATGACTCCGGATAGCTAGCCCATATGGGCTGACAAGAAATGTCGTAAATTCGACGAACAAGAGCACAACAGATATCCTCACTTCTCTCCCAAAGCCTGCTCACCCACTTCAACAACAAGGCTTCATTCATCATGTCTAGACGCTTGACACCTAGACCACCATCTGCCTTTGGAAGCTTGGCCGTCTCCCAGTCCACAAGGTGCATCCCATTACCTTCCTGGCTGGATTTGCTCCATAAAAATCTCCGCATCAACCTCTTGAGGCGCTTCTCAATCCCAGTGGGTAAAAGGCGAGTAGACACGAAGAAAATTGGAATTGTAGAACACACCACTTTCACCAATACAAGACGCCCCCCCAGAAAGGACTGAAGATTTCCAACCCGTAAGCTTCCTCTCCAGCTTCTCAACCACTGGTAAACAATCTCGCATCTTGACTTTGCAGGACGCCAACGGCAGCCCCAGGTAACGAATAAGGAGGGAACCACACTCTGTACCCAGCTCGATACCATACAAAAGTGCCTCATCCTCAGATAGGGCGAAAGAAACCACCGTAGACTTGCCATGATTCAGAGACAGACTGGACATCTCCCCCAAAAAATCTCCAAAGTGACCGCCAAGCAACTGACCTCCTTCTTTCCACCCTCAATGAAGAAGATCGTGTCATCAACATATTGAAGAAGAGGGACAAGTAAGCCATCTCGTGAGTAACCACTCGTGATTTGCAGCTCTGTACCCGAATAACCATGCTAGCAAGAACATCGGAGGCGATGACAAACAACAAAGGTGCGAAAGGGTAGCCCTGCCTGACTCCCCTCTGTGGCTGGAAGAAGCCTCCCTCCGGATGACCATTCACTAGCACCGCCAACGACGTAGTGTTTACGCAACGCTTCATCCAAGAAACCCAGATCTCAGAAAAACCCCTCCTATACACCTTGGCAAAATCAACTTTCCACAACAGAGCCTTCATCCCTCTTCTCTTCCAATCTGCAATGATCTCAGAGGCCATAACCAAGCTATCCACAATCTATCTCGAGGAACAAAGGTCGATTGGAAAGGATAGATAATGGGTTCAAGCACCTTGCTAAGCCTGATAGCAAAAACCTTCGCCACTATCAGATAGATGGCATTGGAAAGGGCAATCGACCTGAATTCTTCAATTCTTTCAGCCGCCTCTCGCTTTGGAAGGGGAAAAATTGGAGCCTTATTCAACTTTTCAAAACATGCGTTACACCAACAACACTCTTCCACAACCTCCTGCATATCTTTGCCCACAAGATCCTAGAACTCCTTGTAGAAAGAAACATGGAACCCATCCGGCCCCGATACCCCATCTGCATTTAGATTCCACACAACCACCTTCAGCTCCTCCATGGTTACCATCTGGATCAAGCTACTAGCGTGAGCAGTCGAAAGCTGGGAAGCGCCAAGACCAACCCATCTCCAAGGTCTGACAAAGTCTCTCTTCAAGAACCCACGAAAGTGATCCGCAATCGCCCTCCCCGTTTCTCTGTTGCCATCCACCCTAACACCATCCACAATCACAGACCGGATAGTGTTACAACGACGTCTCTCGCTAGCCACTCTGTGGAAGAAGGCAGTGTTCGCATCCCCCTCCTTGAGCCAATTGTGCCTGGACCTCTGCTTCCACTCCCTTACCTGTTTCCTGTCCTCATCAGCGATCTTCCTTTGAGCCTCCGCTCTTTAACTCATCTCCTCGACATTCAAAGGTTTGTTATCTTCCAACCCGTCAAGTCTCGCTACCTCCCCTTCAACCGCTACTCTACCCACACGCCGAGCCTCTCTACATTCTTTCTTGAAAGCACAAAGCCACATGCGCATAGAGGATAGTTTCTGAGCGAACCTTGAAGCAACAGAACCAGATACTAACGTTGAAGACCATTGGGAAGAAACTAGATCTCTGAAGGAGTCCTCCAGAAGCCAAGCCTTCTCAAATCTGAAAAAAACCCCTCAGTAGGGAGAGCTCACCAGAATCCCAGATAATCGGTGTATGATCTGATCTCGTTCTCGTTCTGCTAGAAGAAAAGGACAACGAGAACACCTCCATAAGCTCAACAAAAGCAAGGAAACGATCAATTCGGGAGCGTGACCCAGAGCTCCTCCAAGTGTATTTTTTTTAGTAGCGTCCAACACCTCCAGCTCCAAGAAATCAATAGTCTCCACGAAATCCGCAGAACCCAGATCCTGGCCACACTACAACCTCGTCCGATCAAAAGATAATAGGGAAATATTAAAGTCTCTGCCCAATAACCAAGCCTCAGATCAGATCACAACTGCTGCCGAAGAGCGGGTTGACAAGGCCCATAGACACACGAGAAAGCAAACAATGTACTCGTCCGAAGACACTCCTGTAGCACCGTGAGGACATGAGTGCTCCTCACCTTTGCTCGTAATGCAAAACGAAATCCTTCCAAGCTAACAACAAGCCACCCGCAGAGCCAGAGGCAACAATAGATCGGAAGTCACAACGGGAACCCACACCAAAAGAATTCCAGACCGCATCCGAAATAGAATCCAACTTCATCTCTTGTAGGAAACCAACATCACATCCCCATTCTGTGAATCTCGACTCTAAAATCCCCCTTTTTTCTGGGTTACCCAGACTCCTAACATTTCGGGATAGGATCTTCATTTAGAACCTGAGCAAGAGCCCCACAAAAGTACCGCACCTGCCAATGCGGCCACTTGAGCTTTACGATCAGAGATAGGTGAAAGCTTAACAGGCTGGACCTTAGCACGCTGCCTTCTTCCGTACCTTTTTCCCGACCTTTTGTCCAAACCCAAACCCGGCTTAGCCCCTGACCCCCATGTGCCATGCGCCACCAACTTGGAACCCACGTCGCTACCAGAAGGCGTTGCCAGCTCCTGCAGTTGCCCCGCAGGAGACTCTAGAACCATATCTTCAAAGAGGGTCTTAGCCGCAAAGCGTGAACTAATGGCAAACTATAATCTGCCTGAAAAGAGGAACCCCTCCCTACCTGAGATAGATTGATAAACGAAGGGCTCAATCAATCGCAAAGAAGGGGTCCTAAACTGACAATCAGGTCATAACCGGATCCGACTGTCTGGAAGGGAAAATAAGGTATCGGCCCGAAACAGAAAAATGTGCAAATCCGTTTGCGTCGACCGAATAAGAGGCGATTCAACAAGCTGGCTTTCCACACAAGACAATGGGGCTCCAGAAGGTGAAGGCGATACAAATTCCTCCAAAACCATCGCCTCGAATGACGCACAATCAACAACCGTTGCGGGCTGACGTGGCTCCTGGCTGGAAGTGGAACCACCACCGCCGACCTCCGACCAATCCGGTGGCGATGGAGGAGGCAAGAAATGGATCTGCAAGTTGAAGGAGAACCGCGACTGGCATCACCGCTGATGACTCCAACTCCGCACCACCAGAGCAATCCATCATCTGCAAGGTGACCCTAGGGTTCGACCAGGCGACCGACCGTCGGCCAAGACACGAAGCACCGAGCACAAATGTGAGAGCGTCGACCCCAAGCAAGCCACCGAGCGGGAGAGAAAGGGCACTCCCATCACGTGAGCAACCCGCCTGACAGAACGATCATCAAACCCATCGGCGAAGCGATTTCCTAACATCAGTTTCTTAGATCTTTTTCTTCTCATATATCTCTTTCCTTTGCTCCCGTTGGCACTCACCATGAAAAAACAAGAGGATGTGCCTATCACAGGTGCAGTCAACGAAAGGGTTCTCAGTTGGTTCTGAGCCACTGCAACCGCCAATGTAGAAATCACACCCTTCAAAGAGGCGCTCAAAAGAGAACTTAACAATGTCTTAGGCAGAAAGTCAGTTTTCGTAAGAGCCAGAGGAGCTTCGGAGGTTTGCTCTTTCGATCCCAAAGGGGCTTTTGAAGCAACAATGGAATCCTCCTCATCGACTTGGGCTTCGATCAGGAGGGAAAGATGCGTAGTGGAGTTTTGTGTCAATGGCAATTGCATATCAGAAGTAGGAGCTTCAGAATGGTCACTGCTCGGTGGAGAGTTTGGAGCTCGAAGATGCTTCGGATGGGTCAGTTGTTCATCAACAGGTGATTGTTCGAAGGAAAGTTCCCGAAACACCAAATCGGATCCCCATTTTCCCAACCTTTCTGGTTGCCCAACAATAATAAGGTATCGAGAATCTGTTAGAGGTATCGAAGGCGTCACTTTAAATGGATCCTCCAAAAGTAGCAACTTTCGCATTGTGTTTGGGTCCACCCTATTAGAAATAGCAATCCAAAAAGCTCTTGTTGCCTCCAAGAAAAGCCCGAACTCTAAAAGGAAGGTCTGGTGCGCTGGAAAAGGGAGTGCTCGTGCGACTGGGAAACCTCCAGGTTAGTCTCCGCACTCAAGTTTTTCGAATCTAATTTCGCGAAGCGCTCTTTTTTTTAAAACTTTCCAAGGATAGCTGATCCAGGATATCAGATTGCGATTCTGACGTGCTTTCTACTATCGACCTCAACAGTAACTTTGTGATTGAGGATGAACTCGTTGAAGCTACCATCATCGGAGGTGGCGACGACGACAGAGGAAGAACACTCCCAGTAGCCGGAAAGAAGCCTGACCCACATTTACTCACAAATCGACTCTCTAACAAGGGATTCCGATCCCTCAATGACCAGGAGAGTTGATTTGAGGTTCGAGCCATGGGTTTGTCCATCGGAAAGCACCTCTAGGCCCCTCAACACTAGTTTAAGGGCATCGACCGAGCGTGAGAAGAAAAGAACACCTATTATATGAGCCACTCACAACCTTTTTCCATGAGCTTCACCATCCATGAATCGTGGGAGACGACACTTGACACCAGACTTCTGATCGCCTTGCAGGAACATGTCAATTGTAGCTTTAGATAAACCCCTCACACTGAATAACTTCGAATCCAACCCCACTACGTCGCCCGTAAAGGACTCTCCCAGAATAGCCTTCAAAGAGTACATGGTCGTGTTGACATTTGAATCATCAGGGATACCTATGAGCAGACCTCCTTTCTCTATTTTTTTCTTTTTTCCAAGGCATAATACCGAAGCGTACATTCTTATGTCCATGTGAATGCCCGTGATCGAAGGATGCACAATTTTCCCGATGTTGCCGACCTTATCAACTTGCGGGTGTTCAGGAACACAAGTGGATTTCCGATGTCCTTTCCTCCCGTAGCCAAAGCACCACAGTGGGACCTCACACAAAGAAGCTCTGTGAATTTAGATCCCACACCGGTAGCTGTTGAAAGAATTATATATTATGTACCGTTTGTCCTTTTATTTTTTTTCTATGGTTTATCTTATGTAATTTACCCATATAGGGTTCTCTGGAATAAACATAATTCTCATTTCCTCTAACATGGTATTAGAGCCTAAGGTTTAGGCTCTCCATCTGCCGCCCCCCTCTCTCTCGAGCCCACCGCCGCCACCAAAGACCTCGAGGTTGGCCCCGGCCCTCCCGGCTACCGCCCAGCACCCCTGCACATGACCCCGACCTCCTCTATTCACCGCCGGCAGTGACCTAGCCAGCATCCCCTCCCCGACTGTCCTCTTCGTAGCCGCGTTCGTCATCTCCTATATGGATTTGGGTGCGTAAGTCTACATACACACTCGAATCCTATGCAGTCGGTGTAGACATCTATTTTGTCTGTCTACAAACCCTAGTTCTTTCTCTGCGGCGATATGTCAGAATCAAAGGTTGACATGCCATCCGTAGGCGCTTTCAAAGGTCATGCGCCAATCGTCAAGATGGATGGATCGAACTATGAGCTCTGGGCGATGCAGTTCATGAGTCTCATGAAGTCCAATGGTAAGAAGCACATTCTTACCGAAGACGAACCGACAGAGAAGACAGGGATCTATGCCTCTTGGGAGGCTGATGACTCGTATGCCAAAGTCTGGCTCTCAGGAACTTTATCGATGGAAATTGCGAATGATATTCTCCATCAGCCCACCACCAAAGCGATGTGGGACATCCTCACGACGACATATTCCCAGGTCCGAAATGAAACCAAGATGCTACAACTTCAGCATGACATCTTCACCATGAAGCAGAATGGACGACCTCTTCATTCCTTGTATACATCCCTGAGAGGGATGTTTGAGAAACTATACAACACCATTCCTCTGTCGGCCAAACCCGAGCAGCAGAAGACATTCCGTAATGCTACCATGGTAGGCGTCCTTCTTGCGGCCCTTGATCCAGAATATGATGCGGTCAGATCACAGATTCTTGCAGATGCTACCATTCCTCCTATGGAAGAGGTTTATCGGAGGCTTAGTCGCATCTCAGTTCCCTCCAGCTCATCTACGCCACCTCCTTCTGCGATGGCTGCTTCCAGAGGACGAGGTGGCTCTTCTTTTTCATTCCGTGGCCGTGGCCGTAGAAATGGAGGTCGCGGTGGTAGATCTCGTTCACCTTGCAGTTATTGTCGTCGTACGGGTCACTCAGAAGATACATGCTATTCTAAGCATGGTTTTCCGGCGTCTGCAAGGGTGGCCGAACATGTTGCATCTCCATCCTCTTCGGCTTCGGATCAGAGGTTTGAGGACCTAGTTGCTCGGCTACGTGATATAATGCCTACTGTTCTTACGGATTCTTCTGGAGGCTCTTCGGATATCGCTGCATCTGCTTCTGCCAGTACTTCTGCCACAACTAGCACCTCATGTAGTGCTTTTAACACATGTTCTAGTTCAGACACATATCCGATTGGATCATGGACTCTGGTGCAACGCACCAACTCTGTCGAGACAGAGACAGACTTATTTCCTACAGGGAGATTCCTTCAGGGCGGTCGGTGATCATTGCAAATGGGACTCATTCTTCCATTATTGGACAGAGGGAGGTTATGTTATCCTCTTCCATGCGTATGAAGAATGTCTTACATGCTCCTGAATTTTCAATGAACTTGCTATCTATTAGTCAGATTACCAAAGATTTGCATTGTCGCGCTATATTTGACTCATCCTCTCTTATATTTCAGGACATCCTAACGGGCAGAGTGATTGGTTGTGGTTCTGAGAAGGATGTTCTTTACCGTCTGAACCTGTGTTCTTATGCTGGAGTCTCCTCCCATGCTGTTGGATCTGTCTCACCCTATAGCTGGCATCTACGCTTTGGTCACCTGCCTTTCCAGAAGATGCGTCACCTTTTGCCTCAGATATCTCCCTGTTCGTCATTCCGGTGTGAAGCGTGTCAATTAGGGAAGCACCATAGAGCTAGCTTCCCAAGTCGTCAGAGTCGGAGCAGTAGCTCCCCTTTTGAGTTACTTCATGCTGATATTTGGGGTCCTAGTCGTGTCCCTGATCACCAAGGGCACAGATTTTATCTTGTCGTGGTCGATGATTTTTCTCGTCTGTCGTGAGTCTTTCTTTTGAAAAATAAATCTGAAGCTGGTGTTGTCATCAAAAATCTTATAAATGAAGTTAACAATGTTTTCTCATCCAAAGTGAAATATGTTGGTACTGATAATACATTGGAGTCCTGTTCTCGATTTCTCTTCCAATATTTGTGGTCAAAAGGCATTATACATCAAACTACATGTGCCTACACCTCCCAACAAAATGGAGTTGCTGAGAGAAAACATCGTCACCTACTTGATATTACTCGAACTCTTCTTATCCAAAGCTGTGCTCCTATCTCTTTCTGGGGAGATGCTGTTCTTACAGCCTGCTACCTGGTAAATCGTAAGCCGTCTACAGTACTTGGTGAGAAAACTCCTCTCTCTATTGTTTATCCAGATAAAGAATTGTTCTCACCCACTCCTTGAGTTTTTGGGGTTGTTGCCTTTGTTCTTCAGCTTTCACCTGGTCTAGACAAGCTCTTACCTAGAGCTGTCAAATGTGTCTGCGTGGGTTATTCTCGGACGCAGAAAGGATATTGTTGCCATGACCCAGTAAATGGGAAGTATTTTGTCAATGCGGATGTTACAATCTTTGAGTCGGTTATGTACTTTTCACCTGCAGGTGACATATTGACCTCCAACTCATCTACTAATGAGGTCTATGTTCCTCCTCCTACCGTGAATATTCCTGTGTCAAGTCCAGTTCCCAATATTGTGTCCACACCACCAGTGCCTCCGTCTTCACCACCACCACCTCCACCAAAACCACTAATCTCTCCACTACCAAAGTACTATACCCGTCGATATGGTCCTTCTCAGGCTACACGTCAATCATCCAACACACCCCAGGTTTGTCCAGATGTTACTACTAATGATGGGTCGATTAGTGTGCCTATGCAGGATGTGCCTTTACAGGACGACTCGGGCCCGGAGACCTCAGTAGTTGATGATTTGGATGTCCCTATTGCGATTAGAAAGCAGAAACGCAACTGTGCTACGTATCCTCTTGCTTCACAGGTTTCCTTTCATCGGCTTACAGGAGATTTTCAGAGATTTGCATTGGCTTTATCTTCTGTGGAAATCCCGCGGACATATCAGGATGCATTGAAATTTGATTGTTGGCTAATTGCTATGGAGGAGGAGATGGCTGCCCTACAGTCGAGGGGCACATGGACGCTGGTTACTGCTCCCCCAGGAGCATCTGTCGTCAGTTGCAAATGGGTATTCACTGTCAAGTATCATGCAGATGGCAGCTTGGATCGATACAAGGCATGACTAGTGGCACGTGGTTTCACTCAGACGTATGGAGTGGACTATATGGATACCTTCTCTCCAGTTGCCCGTCACTCCACTCTTCGTATTCTTCTGTCTGTCGTTGTGGTACGTGATTGGCCCTTGTTCCAGCTGGATGTTAAAAATGCATTTTTGTATGGGGATCTGCAGGAGGAAGTGTATATGCAGCAACCTCCGGGGTTTGCTGCTGAGGGGGAGAGTCATATGGTGTGCCGACTTCATAAGGCAATTTATGGCCTTAAACAAAGTCCAAAGGCATGGTTTCAGAAGCTTTCCCAGTTGATTGAAGAACAAGGCTTCAAGAGATCCAATGCAGATCACTCATTGTTCATCCAGAAGACTACTCGAGGTACAATTGTCATCATGGTGTATGTTGATGACATTTTAGTCACAGGAGATGATGTCCAGGGGATAGAGATGACCAAAGCAGTGTTGGGTCGTCAATTTGTTACAAAGGATCTTGGCACACTACGATACTTTCTGGGATTGGAGTTCGCCAGGAATGCACGGGGTCTAGTAATGACCCAGAGGAAATATATTACAGATATGCTGATTGAGACTGGCATGACCGAATGCAGACCGTCTACTACTCCTATGGATCCTAGCATGAAACTGTACGATAATGATACAGAAGAGATTGACAAGAGAAGGTATAGAGAAATGGTGGGGAAACTTCTTTACATAACTATAACCCGATCTGATATTGCATTTGCAGTTAGCCGGGTAAGCCAGTTCGTGGAACAGCCAAGACAGATACATATGGATGCTATATATATGATACTCAGGTATCTAAAATCGTCTCCAGGAACGGGATTGCTGTTCAAAAAGGAAACCAATTTATTTGTTTCTGCATATGCGGGTGCTGACTATGCAGGATGCCCTAAGGATCGAAAATCTACCTCAGGCTTTGCTGTGTTTATTGGTAGCTCTCTAGTTTCTTGGAAAAGCAAGAAACAAACCGTCGTGGCTAGATCCAATGCAGAAGCTGAATATAGGGCTATGGCACAGACAAGTACAGAAATGATGTGGGTTCGAGCTGTACTAGAAGATTTGCATGTAGATGTACCTCTACCCATGCAACTACATTGTGATAATCAAGCTGCATTGTTCATTGCCAATAATCCTGCCTTTCATGAGAGAACCAAGCATATTGAAGTAGATTGTCATTACACCAGAGACATGATCCAAAAGGGATTGATTTCTACTTCACATGTCAGTTCTGGGGAGCAGACTGCTGACATCTTCACCAAACCGTTTCTCAGAGGACCATTTCAGAAATGCACTTCCAAGCTGAGCATGATCGATATCTATGCTCCATCTTGAGGGGGAGTGTTGAAAGAATTATATATTTATGTATTGTTTGTCCTTTTATTTTTTCCTACGGTCTATCTTATGTAATTTACCCATAGGGTTTTCTCTATATAAGAGACCCTAGGTCCCTAGGGTTCTCTGGAATAAACATAATTCTCATTTCCTCTAACAGTAGCAGCACTACTGGCCTTGCTTGCGATGCGAATTAAGCATCCGGCCTTCTTCCTCCTCCTCTCCCTCTCGTTTGGTGGATCTCTCATGAATCTCCTTGTCATTCTCGGTGACCCTCTTCCACACCTTAATCCATGATTAAACCTCCCACCTAAGGTGCTCTCTTCGACGACGAGAGCTTTCCATATCCACGATGGTGATTATGAGAGCTCTCTTCTCATAGTTATCCACTTATTGAGGAGAACAATGGAGATTTATAGAAATAAAATGAAGAAGCTCCATATGATTTTTATTGATTTGGAGAAGGCTTATGATTCTATCTCACGGGAGATTTTGCGTAGAGTTTTGGAGAAGAGACAAGTTCCTGTCATTTACATTAACCTTATAAATGATATGTATGATGTTGCTTCATCTTGTGTAAGAATCCAATCTGGGAAGACTGATTATTTTAACATCAGGATCGTCTACACTAATGTTCATCTTTGAGTCTGTTGGAGTATTTGGTAGTGCGCCATATGTATGGGTAATGGGTAAATGAATCTCTCTAGGATCCATTTACCCCCTCTAGAGTTTAGTCTCACATCTACCAGTTTGGAGATGTGGAGACTCCGTGGGTGCTATATATAGGGCCCCACACCCCTGTAGTCCATGGAGAAAAAACAATGAAGCATACGTCCCTTTGAGGGCTTCTTCCGTCGTTTCATCCCACTCCTTAGGGAGTAGGGTTCCACGTAAAAATCTTTTGTGTTCCTTCTTGTTTATCTTTCTAGATTATGCTCTGTTTATCATTCTGCTTCCGCTTTCCCTATTTTTCTAACATGGTTTCAGAGCGGGTTTGGTTCTCGAGGATTTTAAGTTTTTTTTTCTGTTTGAGATTTGATTATTGATTGCTTATTCACGAAGATCAAAGATATTTTAGGATTCCAGTCAGGAATCCTAGATCTGGTTTCCACGGTGCTCATATACCTCGTCATCGATTGCTTCCATAGTGCAAGATTTTCTGGTGGCTGCTCCTCAATGCCGCATCTATTCTGCTATGCATCAGGGCAGCATATGGCATCATCT
Source organism: Ottelia alismoides (assembly GCA_037367405.1). Taxonomy (NCBI): domain Eukaryota; kingdom Viridiplantae; phylum Streptophyta; class Magnoliopsida; order Alismatales; family Hydrocharitaceae; genus Ottelia; species Ottelia alismoides. The sequence goes on from JAZKJV010001052.1 coordinate 354,906, forward strand.
CCAGGCACGATGCTCTATATGGAGCATCTCTCTTCGCAACTCTGACTTCTCGTGGATCTTACGTTGGAAGCACGAATCCTCTCTTCAAGATCATGCGACCGAACATGGAGGTCCGTTCGCCGTGTGAGCCAACACATCCAGGCGATTCACAACACCATCAAGTCCCAGCCCTCGAGCCCACGTGCATCAGGAGCACCTTGACTCCTCTCCTGGCGGAGCATCCTCAAGATCTAGGAGGCGACACGCACGTGATGCGCCCCCATGGCGCCCTTTAGCGGCGAAGCCACACCTTCTCTGGTCGCCTAGGGTTCCTGCAATGCTTCCTGGCATCTGCCACACACTCCAGGAGACCCCATGGGGGGCAACGAGATACCCTAGCGGCGATGCAACACCTCTATGCGCGCAGGCGGCGTAGCCCCAGACCCCCCTTCGCATCGGCACCTCCAGCGGCCCTCCCCTTCGGTCCAGGCAGCGCAGGAGCCACATACGATGCCTGTAGATGAAGGCGGCGCACCTTCGATGCCTAGCGGCGACCCCTTTGTGTTTTGTTAGGGGTTCCCACGATGGGAACCCTAGTCCTTCTGTAAATCGAAAGGGGCCTGCTTGCGTTTTATAAAATAAACTTTGGTTATTTGTTTAGGAGCCCAAGTGGGCCTGTCTGTTTTTTTTAAAAAGGGAGATATACAGGAGGAAGTGCCCAGTTTAAACAAAAAAAACAAATGGGCCAGTATTTGAAAAAAATGTTAAAAAAGGGAGTGAAAAGCCGAAAAAAAGATTGACAGCAAAAAATGATGATTTCAATAAAATAAAATAAAATGTTTACACGGCTAAAGAATGGAAATAGCCGGGAAAAAAAGAAGAAAATTTTCATGGCAACAAAATACGAAGAAAAAAATGATATGATTTATTAATGTTTTGTCCCCATCGTTGTTTTCTTCTCCCAACTTGGTCAACGTTCATGTGTTCCGATAAGTATGGGAGAAAGGGGGAGTAGTGTGTAGAGTCACAGGTATATTCCAGATTCAAATTTGTCAGAGATCGGTCAGTTGTTCAGACTCTACAGCAGATTTTCAGACTCGACTATTGTTTCCGAGTCCTTAGTTTCAGACACACACGAGTATGCGGTCTTTTCAGATGAGCATTTGTATGCCATCATTTGTAGTGGTCCCCATCATTCTTCTTATTTTGTCGGCCAGAGTTTTCATGTGAGCCATAGGGACTCCAAAGCAGAGGACCATTTCCTATGCCATGTTGGCAAGGGTTTTCATGTGGTATCATAGGGACTCCAAAGTAGAGTACCATTCTCTGATCCAAATGAGAGAGACCCAGTTCTCCGACGAGGAGACTCCAGGCCTAATTTCAGACTCGGTGGTCAGATTCCGAGTCCGCAGTTGACTCACACTCTAGCCCGTTCGTCCTCCTCACCTGCACAGCATGAGAAGCAACGTCCTCGACAACAACCGACAATTGTGCACGTTGAGTTGATATTGTCTGTAGTGTCTTGTAGCGTGAGTTGAGTTTCTTTCTGTTTGTCCAAGCTGAGCATTGCATGCTCCAGCTTGAGGAGTGTTGGAGTATTTGGTAGTGCGCCATATGTATGGGAGATAGGTAAATGGATCTCTCCAAGATCCCTTTACCCCATGCAGAGTTTAGTCCCACATCTACCAGTTTGGAGATGTGGAGACTTCGTGGGTGCTATATACAGAACCCCACACCCCTGTAGTCCATGGAGAAAAAGCAATGAAGTGTACGCCCCTTTGAGGGCTTCTCCCGTGGTTTCATCCCGCTCCTTATGGAAGAGGGTTCCACGTAAAAATCTTTTTTGTTCCTTCTTGTTTATCTTTATAGATTATCCTCTGTTTATCATTCTGCTTCCGCTTTCCCTATTTTTCTAACAGAGTCCCTTCATTTTACTTTGATAATGGATGAGTTGATTAGTCACATTCAGGATGAGATATCTTGCTGTATGTTGTTCGTCGATGATATTGTGTTGATTGATGTGACTAGAGACGGAGTAAGTGCGAAGCTTGAGATTAGGAGGCATGTTTTGGAGACTAAAGGATTTCATGTAAGTAGGGCTAATACTAAATATTTGGAGTCCACATTTGATGGAAGTAGTAGCAAATGAATTGATGTGAAGATTGGAGACAATAATATTCAGAAGAAAGATTCTTTTAAATACTTGGGATCTATTTTGTAACATGGGGGGAAATTGATAGAGTTGTTACTCATAGAATAAATGTAGATTGACTAAAGTGGAGAGGAGCCTCTACTGTTCCATGTGATAAGAAAATTCCTTTGATTTAAAGAAAAGTATTACAAAGCAACCGTGAGTCCTACTATGCTCCTTGGATCCGAATGTTGGCTTGTGGACCATAGACATGTGAAGAGAACGACACTAGTAGAAATGAAAATGCTAAGGTGGATGTGTGATCATACACGAAAAGATTATATGTAGAATGATGAGATTAGAAGAAAAGTTGGTGTCACTTCAATAGATGATAAGATGAGAGAAAACTGCTTAAGATGGTTTGTCCACTTGCAAAGGAGGTCAGTTGATGTGCCCGTTAGAAGATGCGAGATTTGGGATGTTGAGTTGGCTAAGAGAGGGTTAGGAAGGCTCAATAAGTGTTGGAATGAGACTATCTGAAGGGATTTTAGTTATTTGGAATTAAGCTTGAGACTAGCCCAAGAGAGATATGAATGGAGGCAAATAATCCATGTAGCCAACCCTACGAAATGTAGTAAAAGGCTTTGTTGTTGTTGTACTTATAGATGGCCTCGTCTGGTTCTCACATCATAAAAAATAATAATATTATTGTTGGAGTATTTGGTTGTGTGCCTCTTATATTGTAGATGGGTAAATGGATCTCTCCAGGATCCATTTACCTCATCCAGAGTTTAGTCCCACATCTACCAGTTTGGAGATGTGGAGACTCCGTGGGGACTATATATAGATCCCCACACCCATTGTATTCAGTGAAAAAAAAGCAATGAAGCATATGACCCTTTGAGGCCTTCTCCCGTGGTTTCATCCCGCTCCTTAAGGAGTAGGGTTCCACGTAAAAATCTCGATGTCCATAAAGTTTTATTCTTTTCTCTGATTTGCTTCCGCTTGTTTATTTTCTAACATAGTACCAGAACGGGTCGATTCTCGAGGATTTCAAGTTCTTATGTCTTTATTCGAGATTCGTTTTTGAAATTTTTCTATTCTTGGGAATTGTTTGTGAATAATATTATTCTTAATTTTTGTTCGTGATCAAGTTCAAGATTATGTTGTAGGATTTTGATTTGTAATCCTAATTCCTGGAGCTGCTGCTGATCGAATCCCTACGTGCCCATGCTCATATTTGCAACCAAGGAGGCTGCTTCATTCTTCACCTCCTCCCTTGGCACGATGTCGATCAGGAAGTCGAAAGTCTCAAGTACGGCTGATCGTGGCAGCGATGTCGTTCCTTGCGCCTGCAACTTCGTCGCATGGTGAAGCCATGATCAACAACTTCTCCAGGCAGTGCCGCACAGCACACAAGGCCGCCTAGGTGGGATCTCCTCCCCAGTCGGCGGTTCCTTTTCACGAGCGGTAATGCAACATTGACCCTAGGCGGTCCCTTCCGCCTCCCTTGCTCCAGTCAAAGACGCATCTTCAGCATGCAGACATGTCGGAGCCGCCCTCCACCATTGCATACTCCAGGCAGAGCTCGAGCTTCTGACTGCACCCTTCTCCAAATCTATGGGTGGCAGCGGCTCAGGAATCTCCCAAGGGTGGTGTTGCACCTTTCCATCTCTCTCTCGAAGTGGCTTCCCGTAAGAGCCGATTCCAGTGGGGGTTCCCAATCGTGGGAACCCTAGTGGCGCACAGGAGCAGGGCCCGATAGCCATATTTTTTTTTAAAATTATATGTTTTAAAAAAGGGAGGCAGCATTCATTTGTAAAAAGGGTTCCAAATGAGAACCCTAGGTTGAATTGTGCCACTCTTATACCAAGACTTGGCATTGGATCAAGCGACAACAATATGCTTCTTGCTATTCTAGGTGACTAGGCCCTTATGAATATGCAGAGCCATAGTCTTATTTGACAATGTAAATCAATCCTTCTTGCTATTCGGTCATTCTCAAGCTCAAATCCAAATAACTAAGATCCATTCGAATAATCTCATTCCAACACTTCTTGGGCCTTCATTGCCCTCTCTTAACCGACTCAACATCCTAAATCTCATATCTTCTAACTGGTGCATTAACTGACCTCCTTTGCAAATGGCTAAACCATCTTAAGCAGTTTTCTCTCATCTTATTCTCTATCAGAGCTACAACAACTTTTCGTCTGATCGTATCATTTCGAATCCGTTCTTTTCATGTATGACCACACATCCACCTTATCATTTTCATTTATGTTATTATCATTCTCTGCACATGTCTATGGTTTACATGTCGACATTTAGATCTATCGAGCATACCGGATCTCACAACTGTTTTGTAATACTTTCCTTTGGCTTTCAAAGGGGTTTTCTTATCACAAAGAAAAATAGAGGCTTCTCTCTACTTTAGCCAACTTGTATTTATTCTATGATTAATCATGGCAAGTTTATCACAAATAAGTCTACGTTGCTTTTTGTGAAGTGTCTTAGTGAAGATATCGATAAGATGGAGTCCGGATGAAACAAAAATCAACATTGCCATCAATTGAAACAAGTATTTAGAATTTACCTGAAGTATGCTGGATGTTGGGGAAGACATATGAGTCCTATCATCCATGGGAGAAAAATACTTGTCAGACTTTAAGAAATGATGCCAATACTGACATAATGCTTCAGTTTGATAGAATCAAAGCACCAATACCCTTTTTTGGGTTCAAGAGTAGCCAACGAAGTTGTATTTAACATATCAAGAATGATAGCTTATTGCAGCCATGAGTCAAGTGATGGACAAATGCCACACTATAAAAGATGCAAGATTTCACGTGAAACATGTCTTTTTTAGAGAACACAAGCAAATAAAGAACCTTTTTTTGACATGAAAAAAATGTAAGGTCAATGGGGTAGCAAGCAGTGAGTTTAACATATCCCAGTTGAATGAGGAGCACGACTCTATATGAAGAGTTCTAGTAACATCTAGAAGATGATAGTGTTTTCGCTCAACAATACCATTCTTTTGGGAAGTACATGCACAAGACATGGCGTAAGATCCCAAGAGACTTGAAAAAACGGAGATAAATCGACGAGTACAAAATTCCAAATCGTTGTCATTGTGAACATATTTGACAGTAGTAGAGAAATGATTTTTTTATTTTAATTACAAAGGTTTTCATGATAGGCCCAACTTTAGACTTATTTTCCATTAAGAAGACTCAAGATAGTCTATAAAAATCATCAATAATAATCAAATAAAACCTGTGCTGCCGGTGATAGGGTCACGAGTGGTATCCCAAATATCAAAGTGCAACAACTTGAATAAAGAAGTATTGCTACAATTCTGATGATTGGGGATACTAGTGCAATGATGCTTCCCATGGCGGCATGCCTCACACTGAAAACTAGATTGAGAACAGATATGGGGGGGGGGGGGGGGGCTCTACACATCTTTTGCAGGGGAAGATGTCCTATTGAAGTTGTCACTAGTACGAGGAAAATGGTCCAATAGATATGGAAGATATGCTAGCATAAAGTGATTGGACCAATCTATACAAACCCCTTGCTCATGGTCACGTCCGATCACCCTCGTAAGTATATCCTAAAACGAAAGAGTAGTGTCAGAAATGACACGAGAATTCAATTCTTAAACAAATTCACAATTAATCTGGTGCATGTAAAACATTATATAAACTTATGGAAGGCATCAACTGAATACCCTCATTTTGTGATAGGAGAATGTTTTCATCGGCAATGACGATTGACTGATTGACCTGAATAGATGGTGCTGTAAGATGTGAACTGTTCTCTGTCGCCACAACGATGATGAAATGCTCCAGAGTCTATGAATCATTCTGTAATATCCGTGACATGTGCTAAGAGCCTAACAGGTACCGGAGGTGCTCACAGAGGTTGTATTGTCAGATAAGGATAAAGGAGCGCTAGTAGTATTGGATGAATGGCTTATGCTCTCCCTTAGATGGGAGATATGATCATCATACTTCTGATCAACATGAGTAGCATTGGTCTTAAAATGTTCATCAACACGAGCAGAGACATGATGACCATGCTTCTGATAACACATGTCCTTAGAGTGTCCTAAACAGCCGCAACACATGCTTTGAGGGCGGGGACGATGGCTTCCCTTTTCGTGGACACCACCTCCTTTAAACTGAGCTAAGCCCCCTCTGCCACGTGATGCTGCCATAAATGAGGATGTTTGAGAAGTAGAACTGGGAGGCGTAGTGATTTAACTCCTTTAAATGTAAACTAGGGCTCCTTTATATAAAGGAGAAACTCTGAAGAGTAAATGTAGAAAATGATAGTGCAGAAGCATAAAATCAGAGATAAAGAATTATAAACTATGGAAGAATACATGGATTTTACGTGGAACCCTACTCCGTGAGGAGCGAGATGAAACCACGGGAAAAGGTCTCTTAAGGGCCGTGTTATCTGTTATTACTCTCTCTCATCTGTTATAGGTGGTGTGGGCTTCTTATATATCACCACCAGTAAGACCAAGTCCTACTCACAGTAGATGTGGGACTAGACCCGTGTATGTGGTAATTAGATCCTAAAGGGATCCAATTACTCATTTATACATGTGGCACATAATCTAACACCCCCTTATGCTGGAGCATGCAATGCTCAGCTTGGACAAATGTAAAGACATCACTCACACATAATACAAGATACTACAAATAATATCAACCCAACGAACTTTACTGCTTGCTGAGGACGTTGTTTCTCCTGCCGTGCTGGTGATGAGGAACTAAAAGATTCGAGTGTGATCTAAACTGGATCTCCTCATCGGAGAATGTATGCCCAGTACCGTGTCTGTTGGAGTCACTGAAACTGAAACAAGTCTCCTTGACAGAGTACTCTATCCCGCCACATGTAGAAGACTGTGCATCATGTTGACAACTGCTCTATCTTTGAAGGGACAAACAAAGAACGTCGCTAATTATCCATGCTTAGATCTCTCAAGATGGGTCTCTCTCATAGGGACCTCGAAGCGAGTTCTCTCTCATAGCAACCTTAGAAGTATCTTGTACTGGAGTTCACAAACACTGAAGAAGAGTCTGAAAGTCTTGTCATCGGAGAACCGGGTCTCTCCCATACTGGCTCAGAGAATGGGATCTCAGTTATGGAATCCCTATGAGTCCACATGAGAAACCAAAACCCACAATGGCTCGTAGAATGAGATCTTTACTATGGACTCACTGTGGATCACAATGAAAACCCCGAGTCTAAATCAAGGATGATGACCTCTCAAATTGTAATCGTAATGTACACATCAAACAGTAGAGTCTGAAATCTGAATGTCTGAATCTGAATTGGAGAGTTTAAATCTGTCCTGTAGAACTCTACATAATACCCCCCTTTCTCCAAATACTGGTTTGAATATATGGCATCCATCACGTTGGGAGAAGACATGAAGATGGGGAAATCAAAAATCAATCTCAAAATTTTTAAAGCCACCATTTTTCCAGCTTTATTCTTTCTTTTTTTTCGTACAATTTTTTCGATACCTCCTTTTTTTTTTCAAAACTCAGGGCCTGATTGGGCCCAATATAATTCTCTTTTTCCCTCTTTTTTACTTCAACAACACACTGTTAGGCCCTTTCTCTTTTTTCAGGCCCAATATAAGCACCTTTTTTTTTCTAATGCAATAGCATTAGAGAATTGATGGCCTCTCTTTTTACTTAAATGAGAGGTATCACCCCCCACACAGAGCATAAACATGTTTCACGATGGGAGCCCCTCTTTCTAAAGCACGCCACTTCGATAGGGCTTCCGTGCGCCGCCGCAGGAGTAAGGAGTAGGGCTCGTGGCTTGGAGCCTGGGGAAGTAGGGCTCGCTGCCTGGAGGGATGGCTACCATTGGTGCGCGGGGGCTGCTGCAAGATGGCTGCAACTGGAGCGCCGCTACCACAAAAAAGATGCGGCCTGGAGCGTTCTTGGAGCCTCCTGATCGCTTGGAATCAGATTTGAATAGCAGCGATGTCTGGAGAGGTGAAATGCCTCGCATGTTCTTCTGCAAGATGGCTGCAACTGGAGTGCCACCACCTCAAAAAAGATGCAGCCTGGAGCGTTCTTGGAGCCTCCTGATCGCTTGGAATCAGATTTGAATAGCAGCGATGTCTGGAGAGGTGAAATGCCTCGCATGTTCTTCTTCAAGCACCTTCTTCGAGTCTCCCTTCCTTTTTTTAGGAATTCAAATAACCAGAGGAGGTGCTGATCGTGGGAGAGGAGGAACCACTGTAGCTGCACACTTAAGAGATTATGATCGATTAGGAGCATGGCATTGAGCCCCTTCTCCCTGTTCTTCAAACTTTGTGACCAATCCCTTGCTTTTTTTTGAGAAGTAAAAGGGGTGGTCTCCCTAATTAGGAACCACCGTAGTATATATATATATTCTATATATAAATAAAGACATAAAAGTTACAAAAAAGAGTAATTACATGGCCCGAGTTTTACATAGCGCTCGACAATGCTTGTCCATGTTCTTAGAATAAAAAGTATTACCCCTGAAAATTACATCATTTCTAGCACACCAAATCGCCCACAAAAACATGAAAGTAATGATTGAGTGTTCTCACCCTGAGCCATCCACCAATCTCAATTCCCTCCCAAAACCTGAGCTGCTCTGCCCAACGGGCCACTGTATCCCTACCTCACCCCAAACCTAAGCCGAACAGACGCATGAAAAGAGCAAGTGATCCAGATTTTCCACCACCTCTCCACACATGTCGCATGTGTCGTCTCCTACCCCAACATCCGCCCCCTTTGCTATTTGGTGAGAATTCCGCCTCACTGAAGCAACCATAGAAAATCTTGATACGAATCGGGACCCTGCATTTCTAAATCATACGCATGTCCGTTGCCAGCTCTTCCTCGTCTTCCTCATTCCCTGCACCCTCTTCCACCAAACACCGGTACGCCTTCTTGACTGAGAACCTTCCATCCCCTATGCGAAATGATCTCTTGCTTCCCCTTGACCCTCTAACCGTGCAAGCTCAGAGTGCATCTTCATAATGTCGTTGACCCTTTGGACCCTTTGGCCAAATCCTTATTGAAATCATGTTTTTTAGGGTTACAAAATAACACAAGATTTTCTAGAACTTGTTGGAATTACGTGGAGGCTTCAATATCTTCAAAATTGCTGGAACCGCATAGAACTCAGCTTTCATTTAAAGCCCTTAAAACATGTAGAAAATGTTGCATGTAGGGAAGATACAAGCAAAGAAGATGGGCGCACTACAATTTTTGAATCGAATTTTTGAACTTGCAATTGAACACAACATGAAGATCTAGAGTTTCATGAAGAATCCCAACACAACATGTCTAGATCAATCTGTGTAAAATTTTCAAAGCTGATCTTGAATATGAACAAATAATAAATCTAGAAGAAAACCTAGAATTGGACTGCAGAACCAAACCGATCAAATTGGCGTTGTCTATAACAACCATGAATTAATGTCTAAGAAAACCTAAAAGTGAAACTTGAATCTGGAACAAATCACAAACATAAAATAAATCCTTGAAAAACCAAATCCGATTTGATACCATGTAGGAAACGATAGTGCTGAAATGTAATAACAACGATGAAGAAATGTAAACTATGTAAGGACGACGAGATTTTACGTGGAGCCCTACTCCGTTAGGAGCGTGATGAAACTACAAGAGATGGCCTCTCAAAGGCCATGTAGTCTCTTATTGTTCTCTCTTGATCTCAACTGTTACATGTGGTGTGGGGCTTCTTATGTAGTCCCACCACTAAGACCAAGTCCCACTCACAGTAAATGTAAATCTATGGATGCGTTAACTGGACCATGGAGGGATCCAATTACCTATCTAGACATGTGACACATACTCTAGAAAATGTACTAAGCCTTTTCCCACTATAAGTAGGGTCGGCTACATGGATTCTTGCTCAAATCCATGTTGAAAGATTCGACTATTTTTTACGCTAGTTGTCGACTACCTAACGCAACCCCTGCAAGAGTAGGATTTGAACCTTGGTCTTTTGTGTGGTATATACCCTGTACTACCACTAGACCATTATGTGGGTACATGTGACACATAGTCTAACAATTAAATAATATGAGAAATGAAATACATAAAGAAAGAAACAAAGTATGAGAGATATAACACAATCAATATTTCATATAACAACGTAGCTATCCTAAGTAACATTAACCTGCAATTGCCTCCCTTAGATCGAACACTCGGATTATATATGAATATAAATAGAATAATAAACTAATTTTGTTATATATGAATATATGAATACAAAGTTTCTTATTTGATGAATAAATAATAAAGAATAAAATGAGTCCTAAAACTTAATTATTGATGAATAAATAAAGAGGATTTTATTGTATTTTTAACCCTTATCTCTCCCTACTTTATTCCTTGTCGATCCAGTCATCATGATGCTTAGATCTCAGGGTTTAGAGTCGTAAAATACCTTTGGCATTTTATTTCATTTTCTTTTCTTTATTCTTTTATTTTAGCTTTAAATACAGTTATGCAATATTTACACAATAAATAATAGATGTTAATTTATGCAAAATAATGCTATTTACATGCATTTAGCTAGGGTTTAAAGGCCAAAATGAGAGAATAAATGTGATGAAATGGAGATTCATCATGGGCCTCTTCGGATTTTCTTATCGTTTTCATAGCCTTTCTTTTTATTTGTTTCTCGTGTTTTGAGATTGCCGCCTTTCTGGTTGTGAATTATGGTGTGGTGCAGAGGATCGTGGAGGAGGAGGGTAGGAAGCGGGAATTTGAGTGGAGGCAAAGGTTGTGGTAGATGTTGTTGAAGGAAGGTGATGTCAATACCCGATTCTTTCACACAGTTGCAAATGTGAAGAGGAGAAACTTGATTCATTTGGTAGAGGTAGGGGGAGAAGAGTTTCATGGGGAGGGGAGGTCGCAAGAGCGATTACTGATTATTTCCGAGATAAGAGCAGGCGCCTTCCTCACTGTGGTTCGTGATGGTTGGGGTTGGGGGTGAGCCGCATATGACCCGGATGCAGTCGTTGACAAGGCCTTTTGCGTTGCTGGAGATTCGCAATGCTTTGTTTGGATTGAATCCGGATGGATGTCCTAGACCAGATGGTTTCTATTTTTTTTTCCGGTAATCTGGGACGTGGTGGCGGATGAGGTGTTGGGGGGTGGTGTCTAAATTCACAGAGGAAAATTCCGGTTTTGACAGGATCTTTCCTTTTCTTACTTCCCAAGAAGGATGTTGCCACGTCAAGATGCCATTTGTGGTGATGAGGATGCTAGTCGTCTAGGGTTCAAGGATAGGCATGGAGATTTGGTCTAAGATTGCTTTTCTAATACCATATTAAAAACAGGAAAAGCTTCTTAGTCGTTGTAGAAGGTCTATGGATTCATTATTAAAGAGGGTTCTAAGATAAAAAATAATAAGACATACAATAATAGAAAAGCCCATACTGGAAATATATAATTGTCAATCACTGATTCCTGTTTCTTTTATGCAAGTATTCTCTACATCAATCTCTTATTCCCTTCCCCGTTATGTACTATTCTCTACAAAAGCCATTTTTTCGTATCTCCTCAAATGAAGTCAACGGGCTAGAATTTTGATACTAATAATTGAACCGAGAGATGGGATGTAATTGATTGAATATCTACTCATGCTGGTAATATTGCCAAAATTGCAATTTGGATAGGCTTTTATGGCAATTTTTGTCAATTCTTTTGGTCACATTTTATACTGTAAAAAATGCACTCATCTTAGTTTATCTTTCCAAAAGGGTATTGATCACAATACTTATGGGTAAGGTTGAAGGCATGGAAATTGGGCTCACAACGAGCATGGAGAACAAAGAAGGCAGTTTGAAGCTCACAGCCATGGAAAGTGGATGCTATCTAAAAAATATTATCATAACCTTGGATGGTGGAGCTTCGTGGTTTTATCAAGGGTAAGTTTCCCAGTGAACTGAATAGCTTCTTTTTGCCTTCCTATTGTGTGCACCATTAGAGTTGAATAAACACAACCTGTGTCTCTCTTCCTGTTTGAATTTAAGTTTACATGGTGAATGTTGTCAATCAATTCTATTAGTCTGAAGATAACACTTGCTATGTTTAACACTATAGTATACACTTGCAAATTATTTACCTCAGTTAACAAATGCATTTTACTACACTCATGGAGAGACCTCAATATAGATACAAATCAACAACCCCAATTAAGTTGGACATTGAAATCAATCATGCCCAACTTTGCCACATTCTTCTTAACGTTATTCATGTGAAGTCCCTTGATAAAGATATCATCAACTTGCTCTTCAATTTTTATGTTTAGTAGTTCCTTTGAGTCAATCATCTCTCCGATGAAGTTGACGATCTATATCAATATGCTTTGTTCTATTAAGCATAACATGTGTATTTAACAAATTGATTGATGCCTTCTTATCACACAATAATCTCATAGGTAACTCTAGATCTATTTCGATATCTGTTAAAATGATCTTAGGCCATAACATCTCAACAACTCCCATCATAACAACCTGTGAATTCAGCTTTAGCATTGGGCGTACACAAACATATTGTCTTTTACTCCTCTAAATGAAAAGTTTGACACCTAAATATGTGCAATATTCAGTGTTCGATATCCTAGTATATGTGCATCCTTCTCAACAGTATTGATATAGCCTTTAATCTCAAGCTTCGCATCCTTGGTGAAAATGAGTTCTTCCATAGGTTCTTCTTTAGATATTACAAAATACGTTCCATAATCTTCATATGCGCATTAATGGGAGCATGCATACACTGACTTGCCACATTAAATACACGTAACACTGACTGTGGTCAAGGTAAAATATATCAACTTCATCGTAACCCTTTGTACTTGGCGGTGAATCACAAAAGCAAACTAGCACAAATACGATCAATCAAGAAAGATGCAAATACACGAATTTACAAGATTCACCCGTAACTGGGTTAGGTCATTGGGCTACTATGATCAGTTTTCACTATGTAGAGAAGAAGAATATACCGAGTATACTAATAAACCTAGCCCTACAAACTACAAAGTTTATATGCTACTACTATATAAACGAACCCGGACGTAAACAGATACAAAGGAAGTACCTGGATGGAGATCTAAAGAGCTTGTTGGAAAGCCATTAGTCAATTTTTGTCTTAACCAATCATGATTATATACAAGCTGTCATGATGATCCTGACTCGTGAGATATATGAAGACTTCACCATGGAATGGCCTATTTTTTAGAAAAGGGCTTTGTTTGCTTTCTTTGGTTGTATTGATTCTCACATGCATGTTTCCTAATAGATAGGAAATCCATTACTAGCTTTGCAGTGTGTTTTGCTGATTCCTTGGTCAGATAGAGGAGTAAGAAGTAACATGTTGTATCAAGATCTAATGCTAAATCGGAGTACCTGGCATGCCATGGACCAAACTCATGTAGAATTTATTGGGTTAAGTCGATATTGACATAATTAGACAGATTCCTTCGATGTAGTTATGGTGTTACAATCAAGCAGCTTTGCTGACAGTATAAACTCTTATTTTCATGAGAGAATAAAGTACATTGAGGTGGACTATCATTACACCGGAGATATGATACTGTAGCGATATTTATTTATGTTTCTGTACTATTTTCTCTGTTTACTTTATTTCTGTCTATCTTATGTAATTTACCCATAAGTCTATTGTCTATATAACATAATTTACCCATAAGTCTATTGTCTATATAACAACGCCATAGGGATCCATGGAATAAAGAATTTTCATTATTTTCCCAATATGGTATCAGAGCGGCAGTCGTAGGCCGGTGATCTAGTACCTCACCTTCCAAAACCCTAGCTGCCCCTCCTTTCCCTCCTTCTCTCTCTCTCTCTCTCGGTTGCCTCTGCCGTCGTTGGCCGCTTGTCACAGCCACCTGCGGCCCCGCCGCTGCCAGCCGCAACCACCTGCAACACCTGCTGTTGTCTATAGCAACCGCCACTGCACTGCAAGCAGCTGCTGTGCCGCTGCCGCCTTCGGTGACACCACCACATCCTAAGGTGCCTCCTGGCACTCCCTAGGCTTAAAAGGGACGATCTAGTGACCACTTACAGTCTGTTTTTGAAGTTTTAGGTGATTTAAGATCTTAATATCATCCGTTTGCTGTCTAAGACGCATTACACGATGACATGAAGGGTTGTACTTAATCTCTATATGCAACCACTTCTCTCCATGTCTGTTTAGATGAACTTTAGTGGTCTAGAAGCTCTAATTTCTTGATCCGGCAACATGTCAGAAAGTAAAGTTGAGATCCTCGTCACTGGCACTTTTCGAGATCCAACACCGATAGCCAAGATTGATGGGACGAATTATGAACTTTGGACTATGCAGTCTACATGTAAGAAGCACATTCTTACCGAGGAGGAGCCGACTGACAAGACTGGGGTGAATGCCTCATGGGAGGCTGACGATGCTTATGTTCATGTATGGTTGTCTGGCACTCCCACAGTTAAGATCACCATTGATGTTTTGCATCAGTCCACTGCTAAGGCGATATGGGACATTCTTACAGGAATGCAATCATGGTTGGTGTGTTTCTTGCAACACTTGATCCGGAGCATGATGCTGCTCGTTCACAGATACTTGCAGATGCTACCATTCCTCCCATGGAGGAGGCATATCGTAGGTTGATTAGATTTATTCTTCCTTCCTCTGCTTCTAATCAAATCTCCTTTGCAATGGCTGTGTCTCACGGCAAAGGAGGTTCCTCTCAGTTTCGTGGCTGTGGATCTTGTGGTAGAGGAGATCGTATTCATCAGCTCTGCACTTACTGTCGTTGCCCTGGGCATACGGAGGATACATGCTACTCCAAGCATGGTTTTCTCACATCGGTTCGTGTAGCATAACGAGTTGACTCTCTGTAGCTTCCTCTTCGAATCAGAGGTTTGAGGACCTAGTAGCCCGATTGATATTACATAATGGATTATCGGGGCAACACATCACATGTGTGGAGATAGAGATCAGCTTGCAGCATATAGACAAGTTCCTCAAGGGAGAACTGTTGTCATAGCCAATGGGACTCATTCGCCTATCCTGGAGAGTGGGAGATCAGTTTGACACCTTTGATACGCCTGTAGAATGTGTTGCATGCGCCAGATTTTTCTATGAATTTATTATCTGTTAGTCAAGTCGACCCTACTTAATTGTGGGAAAAGGCTTTGTTGTTGTTGTTGTTGTTGTTATTATCTGTTAGTCAGATTTCGAAGGATTTGCATCGTCGAGCTGTTTTTGACCCATCATTTCTTGTAACTTATGGGCTGGATGGCTGGTTGTGGCCGTGAGCAGGGAGTCCTCTATCGACTAGTCGGAACTTCATATACATGCCTATCTTCTCATTCTACAAGACTAGTTTCTCCGTTCATGCGGCACCTGCGCTTAGGCCACCTCCCCTTCAGAAGATGTCTCAAGTCCTTCCTCAGATCTCACCCCGTTCATCCTTCCAATGCGAGGTATGTCAGTCGGGAAGCAATATCGGGTTGTTTTCCCTAGTCATCAGAGTCGGAGCAACAAATTCCTTTTAGAGTTATTTCTTATTGACATTTGGGGTCCAAGTCGTGTTCCTGATCACCAAGGACATGTTTTATCTAGTTGCTGTTGATGACTTTTCTCGTTTGTCACGGGTCTTTTTATTGAAGAATAAATTTGAAGTTGGGAATGTGATTACAACTTTCATCAATGAAGTGCAGAATGTTTTTTTCTTCTTCTGTCAATTTTGTGAGAACTGATAATGTATTGGAATTTTGTACTCATGCACTCTCACAATTCTTTTCATCTCGTTGTATTGTTCATCAAATAACATGTGCTTACACTTCTTGACTGAATGGTGTTGCAGAAAGAAAGCATCGCCGTTTACTTGGTGTTACTCGAACACTCCTTATTTAGAGTCGTGCCTCACATTCGTTCTGGGTGAGGCGGTTCTTACAGCTTGTTATCTTGTGAATCACATGCCCTCGTCTGTTCTGGGTGAGAAAATTCCTTTCTCGCTAGCATTTCCGGAGGAGTTATTCTCACTCACTCGTGTTTTTGATTCAATTGCCTTTGTCCATCAACTATCTCTAGGTATTGACGAACTCTCTCCTAGAACTGTCAGATGTGTTTTTATTGGGTACTCCAGGAAGCAAAAGGGATATATATGTCATAATACGTTGTGCAAGAAATATTATGTTAGCTGTTGATGTCACATTTTTTGAGTCGATGATGTATTTTTCCCCTACAGGTGATAGGTTGACTTCATCAGATTCAGATGATGAGGTCTACATGCCACCTGCTCCTACGAGCCCATCACCACCATCTGCGCCTGTGGTTCCCACTACACCTCCACCTCCACCTCCACCTCCGTCACCTCCCTCGATACCTCCATCTCCCATAGTCCTAGCTCCATCCTTGCCACGATACTATACACGTCGGCCCGGTTCTGCTTATGGTCATCGCCCGCCATCCAACACGCCTCAGGTTTGTTCTGAATACGATGTTTCTAATGATGGGTATGGACATATATCTGAGTAGGAACCTTTGTAGGATGCTGGCTTACAGATTGAGGAGACTCCCAATGACCTGGATGTACCTATTGCACTTCGGAAACATAAGCGTACATGTACCTCATATCCTTTTTCTTCTCCAGTTTCCTTTGATCGCTTGTCAGGGGAATTCAGGAGGTTCGATGTTGCTCTATCTGCTGTGGAGATCTCATGGAATTACCAGGAGGCCTTGAGAGACAGTCGATGGTGTCTGGCCATGGAAGAAGAAATGGCTACACTATAGTTACATGGTACCTGGAGTTTGATCCTTGCTCCCAATGAGGTATCTATTGTCAGTTGCAAATGGATGTTTACAGTGAAACACCATGCAGATGGGAGTCTTGATCGTTATAAGGCTAGATTGGTTGCACGAGGAGTTACTCAGACTTATAGGGTGGATTATCTGGACTCTTTTTCCCTTGTTGCATGCCACTCCACTCTACGAGTTCTTTCAGTTGTTGTGGTACGTGATTGGCCTTTATTTCACCTTGATGTTAAAAATACATTCCCGTATGGTGATCTTCAGGAAGAAGTCTACATGGCCTTCAGGGTTTGCTGCTGAGTGGGAGTGCCAACAGGTTTGTAGACTTCATAAGTCAATATATGACCTTAAGCAGAGTCCAAGGGCATGGTTTCAGAATCTCTCGGATCTGATTGAGAAGTGTTGGTCGAAATGAGCAATCTATTTATTCCGTAGAACCCTAGGCTCTCTTATATAGAGAGGGTCCATGGGTAAATTACATAAGAGGTTATCGGGAAAATAAAAATAGAGAAAAAGATACACCGACTACATAATATTCTCTACACTTCTTCTCAAGATGGAACATAGATATCAATCATGCTCAGCTTGGAAGAACATCTCTAAAAAGGTCCTCTGAGCAGTGGCTTGGTGAAAATGTCGGTAGTCTGCTCCTCTGAACTAACATGTGAAGTAGAAATCAAGCTCTTCTGGATCATATCTCTAGTGTAGTGGAAATCTACCTCAATTTGTTTTGTTCTTTCATGAAACACTGCATTATTTGGCAATGAACAAAGCAACTTGATTGTCACACTGTAGTTGCATGGGTAGAGGTACATCAATACGCAAGTCTTCTAGTATAGCTCGAACCCACATCATCTCCGTGCTTGCTTGTGCCATGGCCCTGTATTCAGATTCAACACTTGATCTCGCCGCAACAGTTTGTTTCTTGCTTTTCCAAGAAACCAGAGAGCTACCCATAAAAACTGCAAAGCTTGAAGTAGACTTACGATCCTTAGGACATCCTGCATAGTCTGTATCTGCACAAGCCGAAATGTATAAATATGTGTCATTTCTAAACAACAATCCTAAGCCTGGAGAAGACTTTAGATACCTTAGTATCATGTATATAGCATCCATGTGTACCTGTCTTGGCTGCTCCATAAATTGACTTACTCGACTCACTGCAAAAGCAATATCGGGTCGAGTTATAATGATGTAAAGAAGCTTACCCACCATCTCTCTATATCTTCTCCTGTCCACCTCTTCAGTATCATTGTCATATAATTTCATACTTGGATCCATAGGAGTGCTCGATGGTCTACATCCAACCATGCCCGTTTCAGCCAACAAATCTGTTGGAGTATTCGTTGTGCGCCTATTGAGTTGTAGTAGGGTAAATGGATCCTGGAGAAGATCCATTTACCCCATCCACTGTTTAGTCCCACATCGTCTAGTGGTGTGAGTTGGAGGCTCTGGAGAGGCTATATAAGGAGGAGGAGAAGCGGGAGGGGCGACGCCGTCAAAGGGTTCGGAGGAGAAGGGGGGCACCGCAACACCGCCTGATGGAGCAGGAGTCGGAGAGCGGCAGCCAGAAGGCGTCGCCTACATCCGTGTCGCCTGGAGAGGGCGATCTGGGCGGAGTTCATGATGATCTGGAGTGCTGCCCCCGATGCGCCGCCTGCATCAGATCGATGGGTCTTTCCCCTTTCCGCCCCCTGCAGGAACTTCGTTGCAGGTCGATGAGCGATGGGAGGCTGCTGTGCGGTACGTGCCGCCTGGAAGAGCTTGGGTGCGCGCCGCCTTTGGAGAAGAGAGGCGCCGCCGCCTGTTGGATCGCCGGGAATGCCTGGAGGCATATGCGCCTGGATGTTTGTGCTGCTTGGAGATAGGAGAAGGGAGGCGGGGTACGAGACCTGGGAACGAGGGGCCACCATTGGGAACGAGGGGAACGCACGAGCTTTCGATTCCCAGATCCTCAAGGATTACGGCCCCCTGACAGTCGCTGCTACGATGAAGGGTGCCTCCACACATGGGCTTGGGTGCTCCACCGCTGTACGGCTTGAAGGGCGGCGCATGGTGCCACCGCCTGCGCCTGATGCACATCAAATGAAGCCTCGGATTAGGGCTTCTTGGTGCAGCCACGTGGATGATGGATCTAGGGTTTTAGAAAGCCTTAGACACCTTTCTTTGTCGATCGAAACTGCTGTCGCGACCCCAATTCCGGGGCCGTCGGATCCTCCCATTTCCAGATTTGGTTACTCAACATTAATTTATTCAACAATCACAACTAACATTCAGTCTGCAAATAAAAATACTCAGAATGAAGTATTTCAATACTTTGCCATTCACAAAATAATGTTTACATGATCCATTGTCCCACTACAACCCTTTACATGTACGTCAGCTGGACGGAAATATACAGAAATATTACTAACTACCTTACAAAGAAAAGCTACTGTGACTGGCTAGATGTCTAGTATGTAAGCTGGCTGGATTTTTAAAGTCCTTGCGATGACTCACCGACACCTGTTGAATTTTCCATAAATCATAGGATAAAAATTAGCGAATGCTAAGTAACGAAGAAAAGAAAAGAAAACAAATTGTGTAATTTTTGCAAAACTTGTTATCACAAAAGGTTTCACTACTTCTTGTTAATTTAGGTCCTATTCCTTTCTATTCCACGTCAGGGATTAGTCCAGGAGAACCCCACCATTCTTGGACTTCGAAGCTGTGGACACTTCGGGATTGTAGATTGTGTTGATCTTGGTAAGCTTATGCCGCCGCACGTCGCCTCAACCAATCCTCCAATACTACCCTGACAATTTTTCTTTTCTTTTATTAAATAGGATCTCAAACCCTCGGCCTGGAAAATAAATGAGCACACCGTCTTCGAGGACTTGATTGTTTAAAACCTCAGGCTAACGTTTAATCATATAACCTAGCAGCTTTAAATATATATTATCGTGACCCGGCCGCTATTGAACCACCCGTGCCTCCACATGGCACGGCCACATCTTTCGTCGTTCAACCCGAAGATATTGGCTCCCGGTACCACGCGTTGCAAATCATTCATTTCGTGCCACTTATCATAACAGGGCAATCATGTATCACCTAGGTAGGGAAACGCCAATACGGGTTCCTTCCGACAAACCTACATGTTGCATACCCAACCTGTAGTTCTACTCCCAGTCATGCTTAACGTGACATACGATCCTTTTCAGGATCTAACTCAAACCACATCAATTCCCATGATGTAACTCTTTCGTTAAGTCTTAGATTTGCATAATCAACAACACTTAGTATAGACTCACATATATATTATTCATATGCATATATACTCGTATTTATGCCTATTTTAACTCCCAAACCCTAACTTTCAAAACTATCGCATCAATTTGATGCTTAAACCTTATTTTAGTAGAAATCACAAAGCAACTCTTTAGTCTTTTTCAAAAATAGCCAAAATTAGGGTTTTTCATAGCAAAGAATATAAAATCAAGAATTTGAATAATCTCGTACGAAAACCCAACAGCAAAAGGAAGGATTTTGTTACCTAATCGAGCTCTCTCTCGTGTATGCAAGGCTTTATCGTGTTTCGTTTTCAGAAAGGATGTTTTAAGGCACCTGAAAAGATCAAATTTCATTTTTGTTTCAAAAACGCTAAGAACGTGTCAAGAATGCGAAGAACGAACGAAGAAAACAAAATATGCGAAGAACACGAAGAACGCCAAGTACATATTTTCTCTTGAAATTTCAGCAGATCTTCCCTTTATACGGGGTGATATTTTTAGGAAAATTTCGGCAGAGCTTCCCATATATCGGGACATATTTCTCGAAAAATTTCGACAAGTTTCCCCTTATATCAGTACATATTTCAAAATAAAAACGAAAAGAGTTTCCTCTGTAAAATCAATTGAGAGGAAAATAACAACGAAACTGAAAGAATATACTCAAATAACAAGAGATGAAGAATCGGTAGACACCACACATCTTAGGTGAGTGAATGTGTGACGAATCACAGGGTTTACTGACGTGCAAAGCCGCCCGCACCTAAGTAGGGTATTACACATATTTCTCCATCAAAATAAATATAAAAGAATAATTGAAAAAATAGAAACATAAGCGATGGAGAATCGGTAGACACCACGCGTCTTAGATCAGTGAACGTATGACGAATTACAGGGTTCACTGATGTGCATAGCCGCCCGCACCTAAGTAGGGTGTTACACATATTTCTCCTCGAACCACAACAGAAAACAAATCGGAAAGAAAGATAAATCAAGAACAAAACTTGGAAGAACAAGAGGATGAATTGAAAGCCTAGCTTACGAAGCAAACTAAGAGAGGATCATACCATTCTCCTCGTTCTCCTGGCAGCGCTTTGCTAGCGCTCCTTCCTCGCCTCCAACTCCTCCTCCCGATCTCTTGACCCTAGCCCTTGGGGTAGTGGTGGTAGCGGAAATCGTAGAGAATGAATGGGTATGGGGGTCTATTTATAGGCTCCAGAAAACCACTAACCATGATTAGAAAACCATGGTTTAGACCTTAACCATGGTTTAGCGGCTCATGGTTTTGGCCCATGATTTTAGCCAAAACTTATCCCAAACTTGGGGCTTAAGTTAGAATATTCTAGAGGATTCTAGATTCGCTAATGACGTTTAATTAACACTAATCGTGATTAACTTTCACTAATCACGATTTAACTTTCACGGCTTACGCTTATCTTTTGCTAACTATTGATTAGTGTTTGCTAATAATCATTAGCGGTTTTTAATCCATCATTAGTTTCTTTAATCATGTTAAATTAGTCTTAATGACAGTCATTATGGGTTAATAACGTCTTAACCCTCCTTACTTCTCTTTCTTCCGAAATTCATAACAAATCGAAATGAAGTCCGATTCACACGAACCAAATTTCATTGGTTTCCTCTTGACGAGCCGGATCTTATTATATAGGATCCGAGATATGCCAAGTTCAAGGCTTTACAGCTGCTGGATCTCCTGACATAAATTAGGGTTTCGATTTGAAACCCTCAACTTAGATAGAACATGCAGGAACATGGCAGAATCCGTCTTGATGATGACAATCCTCAAATATTGAAATAATACAAACAATTTTTCAAATCGAATCTCGAATAACAACAAAGAACTTAAAAACCTCGAGAATCGACCCGCTATGATACCATATTAAGAAATAACGATGCAGAAGCGAACATGGAAGGCCGTATCGATATCGATATCGTTTCGGTCCGTCCGAAAATGGATATATCGGGATATATCGACGATATATCGACGATATCGGTGGAAATGTCGAAAATGGCGCAAAAAAGCAAATTTGTTTTGCATTTTTTTCAAAAATTAGGTCATCTAAGATATTAAAACAACAGATAACGTACAAATACACACTTATATCACACATATCGGGCCATTTATAGATCATATATCACACATAGCGGCATCACACATATCGGTCATATCGAACATATCGATATTAATATTGATTCTTGACTTATAAATTTGGAAATGGATTTCATTCAAGTTCTTATAACATGAAATACTACAAATATACATCTAGAAAATACACATAGATCATTTATGAGGACTATGATCCTTATAGTGCACATATGGGTCATATCGAACATATCGCTGATATTGTTAGTTGTTGACATATTATATATATTAAAAATGGAGTTCATCCAAATACTTTGATCACTAAATAATTTACAAATGTACTCTTACTCTCTTAGATAACACATATCGATCATCTATGAACCTTATATCGTATATATCGATATGGTTGTACTGTTAGTTGTTGACTTATATATATATTGAAAATGGAGTTTATCCAAGTTCTTGGATCACTAATTAACTTACAAATATACTCTTAGATCACACATATCGATCATCTATAAAGCTTATATTGCATATATCGATCATTTCGAACATATCGATATTAATGTCGATTCGTGACTTATAGTTTTTTTTGAAGAATTGACTTTATATATATTGAAAATGGATTTCATTCAAGTTTTACAACATGAAATAACTTGTTAATATACACCAAGTTGAAAAACCATTGTATGCCCCCGACCCGGAACAAAGTATATAAATCATAGATTGTTTTAATACTAGGTGTAGCTAGATAGGTAGTGGAATCAAGCTTGCATGAATAATAACATTCATATATAGGGATATCAACGAAATATCGACGATATTGATCGATATCTTGTATTTTTTGTACCGAATCCATTCATTTTTTACCGATATGGGCCGATACGGCGATATATCACCGATATATCGGCGATATATCGTCGATATCCCTGTAAAAAGATATACACTCCGATTTCGATGCCCCCAACCTCTCGATACCGATATATCGGCGATATATCACCGATATATTGCCGATATGGCCTTCCATGGAAGCGAATATGGATAAAATGATAAGAACAATATAGAATACGGGATTTAACGTGGAACCCTACTCCGTGAGGAGCGGGATGAAATCACGGGAGAAACCCTCAAATAGGGCGTGTTTTTCTATTGCTATTCTCAATGGATACAGGAGGTATGGGGCTCCTTATATAGCCTTCCCAGAGCCTCCAAGTCCCACCACTGGACGATGTGGGACTAAACACTGGATGGGGTAAATGGATCTTCTCCAGGATCCATTTACCCTACTACAACTCAATATGCACATACAACGAATACTCCAACACTCCCCCTCAAGCTGGAGCATGCAATGCTCAGCTTGGACAAACAGAAAGATACTCAACTCAAAGCTACAGGACACTACGAACAATATCAACCCAACGCGCACATTGCTGCAGTTGAGGACGTTGCTTCTCATGCCGTGCAGATGAGGAGGACAAACAGGCTGGAGTGTGAGTCAACTGAAGACTCGGAATATGACCATCGAGTCTGAAATTGCGCTTGAAGTCTCCTCGTCGGAGAACTGGGTCTCTCTCATCTCTTTTTATAAGGCATGCCCAATTGGGCATGAATACTCACCCTCTCTTTCCCTTCTTGCAAATAACGGCCCACTTGGGCCTTTTAAAAAAAACAACTCAATCTTTTTCAAAGACATGCCCACTACCTCTTGTTTAGGGTTCCCAAAGTGGCACCCCTTTTTTTTCATATCGCAAATGCACGCCCGTAGGAGGAGAACGCGTTGGGTTGATATTGTCCGTAGTGTCCTGTAGCGTTGAGTTGAGTATCTTTCTGTTTGTCCAAGCTGAGCATTACATGCTCCAGCTTGAGGGGGAGTGTTGGAGTATTCGTTTTATGCCTCTATTGAGTTGTAGTAGGGTAAATGGTTCCTGGAGAAGATCCATTTACCCGATCCAGTGTTTAGTCCCACTTCGTCCAGTAGTGGGACTTGGAGGCTCTGGGAAGGCTATATAAGGAGCCCCAGACCTCCTGTATCCATTGAGAAAGTCAATAGACAAACAAGCCCTATTTGAGGGTTTCTCCCATGGTTTCATCCCGCTCCTCAACGAGTAGGGTTCCACGTTAAATCCCGCGTTCTTTATTGTTCTTATCATTTTATCCATGTTCGCTTCCGCTTCGTTATTTCTTAACAAAATCTGTAATATATTTCATTTGGGTCATCACCAGACCCTGTGCATTCCTGGCAAACTCCAGCCCAAGAAAATATCTTAGGGTACTAAGATCCTTCGTGACAAACTGACGGCCCAAAAATGCTTTTGCCATCTCTACCCCCCTGAATATCATCTCCTGTAACCAGAATATCATCAACATATACCATGATGACAACCGTACCTCTAGAAGTCTTCTGAATGAACAATGAGTGATCCACATTAGATCTTTTGAATTCATGTCGTTCAATTAGGTGGGAAAGCTTTTGTAACCATGCCCTTGGGCTCTGTTTAAGGCCATATATCGCCTTGTGAAGTCTACACACCATATGATTCTCTCCCTCAGCAGCAAACCTCGGTGGCTGCTGCATATAGACTTCTTCCTGCAAATCACTATACAAGAATGCGTTCTTGACATCAAGCTGAAATATGGACCAGTCACGTACCATAGCAACAGATAAAAGAATGCGAAGAGTAGAGTGACGAGCCGCTGGAGAGAATGTATCCAAATAGTCCACACCATATGTTTGAGTAAAGCCTCTCGCAACTAGCCGTGCCTTGTAGTGGTCAAGGGTCCCATCTGCATGGTACTTTACTGTGAATACCCATTTGCAACTAACAATAGATGCGCCAGGTGGAGCGGTAACCAAGCTCGATGTACCGCGAGACTGTAAAGCAGTCATTTCTTCTTCCATAGCCAACCGCCAGTAGTCAATTTTCATAGCTTCCTGATAATTCCGTGGTATCTCCACGGAAGACAAAACCACAACAAATCTCTGGAAGTCTATTGTGAGACATTGAAAGGAAATCTGGGAAGCAAAGGGATAAGACGCGCAAGTCCGTTTCTGCTTCCGAATAGCAATAGGGACATCAAGATCACCGTCTACTGTACTCGATGGTGCACTCTCTTCTTGCAAAGAAGAATCCTGCACAGGCACACTATCCGACCCATCGTTAGTAAGAGCATCTGAACATACCTGAGGCGTGATGGATGGTTGGTGTGTCGCCTGAGCAAGACCTGACCGACGTGTATAGAAATTTAGGTAATGGCATGATAGGTGATTGTGGTGGTGGTGGTGATGGAAATGATATTGACATGACGACCGAGACAAGAATGGACAAAGGTTGACTCAGGCTAGTAGGAGGAGGAACATAAACATCATCATTAAATGTGGAAGGAGCCAACCTGTCACCTGCAGGGAAGAAGTACATAACGAACTCAAAAAATGTAGCATCAGCACTAGCAAAATATTTTCTGTTTACAGGATCATAACAACGGTAGCCCTTTTGAGTCCGAGAGTAACCCACAAGGACACATTTGACAGCTCTAGGTGAGAGTTTGTCACGTCCATGAGACAAGTGGTGAACGAAAGCAACAACACCAAAGACACGAGAGGTAAGAGAAAATAATTCGTTCTCTGGAAAATTAACAGAAAGAGGAATTTTCTCACCGAGTACAAAGGACGACATACGATTGACAAGGTAGAAGGCCTTAAGAACAACATCCCCCCAAAAGGTGATAGGCGCACAACTCTGGATAAAATGAGTTCGAGTGATATCAAGGAGATGACGATGTTTTCGCTCTGCCACTCCATTCTTTTGAGATGTGTAAGCACAAGTGGTTTGATGAATAATACCTTTGGACGAAAAGAAATGGGAGAGAGAGAGCGAGTGCAGAATTCCAACGCATTATCCGTACGAACATATTTGACAGAAGAGGAGAAAACATTCTGCACTTCAATGATAAGATTTCTAATAACATCCCATGCTTCAGATTTATTCTTTAAAAGAAAAACTCACGATACACGAGAGAAGTCATCAACTACTACAAGATAGAACCTGTGTCCCTGATGATCAGGAACTCAACTCGGACCTCAAGTATCAACATGAAATAATTCAAAAGGGGAGCTATTGCTCTGACACTGACGACTAGGGAAGCTAGCACAATGATGCTTTCCCAACTTACATGCTTCACATCGAAACGACGAACTTGGAGAGATCTGGGGCAAGAGATAATGCATCTTTTGAAGTGGGAGGTGACAAAAGCGTAGATGCCAAGTGTACGGAGAGACTGATCCGGCTGAGTAGGAAGAGACACCAGCATATGAATTCCGGACCAGGCGACATAGACCATTTTGCTTAGAGCCACAACCAATCACCCTGCCTATGTCCTGAAATATAAGAGAAGAGGGTGACAGAGGGCTTTAACTAGAACTCCCACTCGAGCCTTCAAATATAGTGCGACAGTGTAAAACCTTCGTAATCTGACTAATAGACAGTAGATTCATGGAAAACTCAGGAGCATGTAGAACATTCTGTAAATGCATGGACGATGACAATGTGATCTCCCCCTGTCCAACGATGGGGGAATGAGTCCCGTCAGCTATGAGCACTGAGCGTCCAGGTGGAATGTCTCTGTATGACTCAAGTCTATCTTTATCACGACAGGGATGATGAGTTGCGCCGTAGTCCATAATCCAATCCGAGAGATCATGATAGGATGTAAAAGCAGAAGCACTACCTGAGGTACTAGCAGCGACAGAAGTACTGGCAGATGCTGAAGCAGCAATATCTGAAGATCCTCCTGGAGAATCTATAGATGGTTGAGGCATAATATCATGCAATCGCGCCACAAGCTCCTCAAACCGGTGATCTGAAGTGGATGCCGACGGAGAGGTAACATGCTCAGCTATACACGCCGATGCTGGAACCCATGCTTAGAATAACATGTATCCTCGGAGTGACCTGTGCGATGGCAGAAAGTGCATGGTTGATAAAAACGACCTCCTCGGCCACGAGGTCCACGTCCACGAAAGGAAAACTGACCACCTCTCCCTCGCGACACAGCATCACCGAAGGTGGTGGATTAGAAGTGCTCGAAGAAACAGAGATCCAACTAAGCCTCCGGTAAACTTCCTCCATAGGAGGAATGGTATCATCGACAAGTATCTGAGATCGGGCTACCTCGTACTCAGGGTCAAGTGCTGCTAGTAGTACCCTCACCATGGCAACATTCCGGAAGGTCTTCTGCTGCTCAGGGGTAACCGTGAGGGGTATAATGCTATATAGTTTCTCAAACATCCCCCACATGGATGTATACAAAAAGTGAAGTGACCGCCCATTCTGCTTCATCGTGAAAATGTCATGCTGGAGCTGTAACATCTTGGTCTCATTCTACACCTGTGAATATGTGACGGTCACGATATCCCGCATCCCTTAGCGGTGGGCTGATGAAGGACGTCATTGACAATCTCCATCGACAACGTGCCTGATAGCTAAACCTTGGCATATGAATCATTCGCCTCCCAGGAGGCATAGATCTCAGTCTTCTCTGCCGACTCTTCCTCGGTAAGAATATGCTTCTTACCGTTCGACTTCATGAGACTCATGAACTGCATCGCCCATAGTTCATAGTTTGTCCCATCCATCTTGACTATTGGCGTTGGACCTTTGAATGCGCCTATGGAGGGTATATCGACTTTGTTTTCTGACATGTCACTGGAGACGAAGAATGAGGGATTGTAGATGAGAAACAAATGTCTACATAAACTTGATAGGATTTGAGTGCATATGTAGACTCTATACACTCAAATCCATGGAGAGAGGCCAACGTAAGACGGAGCGTCGATGGTGAAGGGGAGGGGACCCGACAGTGGAGGTCCCCTACATCAGAGAGGGGATCATCAGAGAGGAAGGCGGTGGAGGTGGCGGTGGTAGGCCGGCGGTGAGGAGGAGGCCGGCGAGAAACGTGACCGACGACGGTGGAGGAAGCCAGCGAGGAGGGAGGAGGCGGTGGCGGCTACTCCCTACGGTGAGTGATGCAGCGTGACCCCAAATTATAGGGCCACATCTATTTAATTAAATAATTATCAATTTTATTTACGTTTTTAGCGGTCGTATTGGTCTAATTAAATAATTGAGATCGCCTGTGATCTCAACGTTTATTTCATAGAGTTTAAATGCATTTTGGGTCAATTAAATAATTTAGAGTCCAATTAAGGTAGTTAGAGGTCAATTAGGATTAAATTAGTTGTTAATTTGATTTATTTACTATTTTTGTAAACCCTCTCTCCTATATAAAGAGAGGGTAGTCCATTGTTCTAGTCAGTCAATTATGAAGTAAAAATTGAGATTTTATCTCGTATCTCTCTCTCATCTCTCTTCTCCCTCCACGCGATCTCCACGGTCTTCTCCTTCAACCTCTCGCATTCCCGGCGAGTTTTCTTCCTCTCAATCCCTCCAATTTCTCTTCTCAACCATTCTCTTCTTCTACCAAAAATCCGCCAAAAAATATATTATTATTTTATTTGCCGTCGCCGATTTCGTTCCGCATCAATTGGTATCAGAGCATGGCATTTAGATCGTCCTCACGATCTAACGATCCGTCCCGGCGCCCGCACCGACACCATCGTTCATCCGAGCAAACGCGACGAGCCATCTCCACCATCAACGCCACCTTCAACGAGACGGGGGACATGATA
Source organism: Ottelia alismoides (assembly GCA_037367405.1). Taxonomy (NCBI): domain Eukaryota; kingdom Viridiplantae; phylum Streptophyta; class Magnoliopsida; order Alismatales; family Hydrocharitaceae; genus Ottelia; species Ottelia alismoides. The sequence goes on from JAZKJV010001052.1 coordinate 383,932, forward strand.
CGTGATTTACAGGCCAACCTCCAATCCATGTCTCGGAACCTAATGGCCTACTTTGAGGCCTATCGCGACGCCCAATCCAAGCTGCCATCCGTTGAAGCCGCTACCGCGAGATTTGATGAAGAAAACATCGCGAAAGAAGATCAGACGGTTGCTGTCCAGATCATTTTAGAAGGAAAAAATGAAGAAACAAGGGCTATTTAGGAGTTTTCCGATCAGTCCTCGTCGCCTACGGCAATCCCGAGGGCAGTCCCAGCCCCCACGACAGTTCCTAGGGCCGTCCAGCCCGCCACAGCACCAGCCGCGGTCCCTTCCGCCACTCCGGTGCATCTTCCCGCCTCCCCGTGCACGATTGGCCCTCTGCGGCGCCTCCAGCCGCAACCCCTCGCCTCTCTCCCCGGGTCTCCCCTTCTCCGCCTGCTACCCCCCGAACCCCCCAGCGGCACCCCCAGCCTACCACCCTACCCACCCGCCGCACCATTCCCTACCACCGCACCCCGCAACACCTCCCTCGCCATCACCCCAGTCCCCCTCCGACCCCCCTGCGCCACACCCGAAAACACAGCGAGACCCCACCCTCTCCGCACCTCGCGTCACGCGCGCCAACCCCGCGTCATCACCACGTCGCCGTTTCCTCGACTGCGCGACCTCCTTCTTCTTTCCAGCCTCCCCCGCGACAGCCACGCGCGCCGCCTTTTCGCCGCACTCCCGCGCCAAGGGCCTGTCGAACCCCATCTCCCCGCCAAACTGCACCGGCCCCGCCCGCGAGACCACCGCCCCCGCCTGCCCCAGCGAGAGATCGCCGCCGCCAACTTATCGGGGAAGCGCTGCCGCCCTCCCGCGTATAAAATGAAGACCCGAACCCTAACCAAACCAAGATTGGCGGATCACGGATCCCAAGAATTGGGGAATTGGTTATTTGGGAAAAATTACAAGATGAAATTTCCAAAAATATTTATTTGCAAGAAGGTCCAAGGCTATAGAAATGTGAGGAAAATTGAAGGGGTATGAAAATTGCAGTGGTACCCTCCAATTGGAAAAAACTATAAACGTAATGTTGAAGATGATCCCATGGGAGGAAATTGAAGCCCCAATTCAAGGATGATTTCTCCAACTATCCGCCTACGTCACGCAATTCGTCAGGTCGAATTTTTAAAGCGGTGGAGAGTTGATGCAGCGTGACCCCAAATTATAGGGCCACATCTATTTAATTAAATAATTATCAATTTTATTTACGTTTTTAGCGGTCGTATTGGTCTAATTAAATAATTGAGATCGCCTGTGATCTCAACGTTTATTTTGTAGAGTTTAAATGCATTTTGGGTCAATTAAATAATTTAGAGTCCAATTAAGGTAGTTAGAGGTCAATTAGGATTAAATTAGTTGTTAATTTGATTTATTTACTATTTTTGTAAACCCTCTCTCCTATATAAAGAGAGGGTAGTCCATTGTTCTAGTCAGTCAATTATGAAGTAAAAATTGAGATTTTATCTCGTATCTCTCTCTCATCTCTCTTCTCCCTCCACGCGATCTCCGCGGTCTTCTCCTTCAACCTCTCGCATTCCCGGCGAGTTTTCTTCCTCTCAATCCCTCCAATTTCTCTTCTCAACCATTCTCTTCTTCTACCAAAAATCCGCCAAAAAAATATATTATTATTTTATTCGCCGTCGCCGATTTCGTTCCGCATCAGTGAGGAGCGGCGGCGGCGGCGCCGAGAGATGGGGAGAGAGGGGGCGGCGGCGGTGGCAGGGCTTTAGGGTTAGGGTTAGGGTTTTGGCTCTGATACCATGTTGGTGGAAATGAGCAATCTATTTATTCCATAGAACCCTAGGCTCTCTTATATAGAGAGGGCCCATGGGTAAATTACATAAAAGGTTATCGGGAAAATAAAAATAGAGAAAAAGATATATCGACTACATAATATTCTCTACAAGAAGCAAGTGTTTAAGAGATCAAATGCAGATCATTCACTGTTTTTACAGAGAATCTCCAGAGGTACAACTGTTATCATGGTCTATGTTTATGACATACTTATTACATGAGATGATGTGTAGGGGATCGAGATGACATAGGAATTTCTGGACCGACAATTTGTCATCAAGGATCTTGGGTACCCTACGGTATTTCTTGAGGTTAGAGTTTGCCAAGAATCAATGGGATCTCGTGATGACCCCAAGAAAGTATGTTACATACATGCTTGCTGAGACGAGCATGATTGGATGTCGATCTACTCTTATGGGTCCCAACATGAAGCTATACGATGATGGTACATTGGAGGTAGACAGGAGAAGATACCAAGAATTGGTGGGAAAGCTTTTCTACGTTACTATTACTAGGCTAGACATCACCTTTGCTGTTAGTTGGGTTAGTTCATGGAGCATGCCCAACAGGTATACATGGATGCGGTATATTTGATCTTGAGGTACCTAAAGTCATCTCCAAATGCATGTTTGTTATTCATGAAAGCATCTCTTACTATTATAGCATGTGCAAATGCATACTATGTTGGATGCTCTAAGTACAAGAAGTCTACCTCAGGCTTTGCTGTATTTGTTGGAGGCTCTCTAGTATCTTGGAAGAGTAAGAAGCAAGCTGTGGTTGCCAGGTCAAGGTTGAGTCAGAATATAGGGCTATTGCACAAGGGAGCACATAGATGATGTGGGTCCGAATGGTGCTAGCAGACTTATATATAGATGTACCTCTTCCTATGCAGTTAAAATGTGATAACCAGACCGCTTTATTTATTGCAAACAATCCTACTTTTCATGAGAGAACTAAACATATTGAGGTAGATTGCCACTATATACGGGACATGATCCAGAAATGCTTTATCTCCGCTTCCCATGTCAGTTTAGGAGATCAAACTGCAGATATTTTCACCAAGGCTTTGCTCAAAAGGACCCTTTCAGAATTGTGTATCTAAGATGAGCATGATTGACATCTATGCTCCATCTTGAGGAGGAGTGTAGAGATATATATTTATGTTTCCGTATTGTTTTCTCAGTTTACTTTATTTCTGTCTATTTTATGTAGTTTACCCATAGGTCTCTTCTATGTATAAGAGATCTCTAGGGTCCATTGCATAAACAATTCTCATTATTTTCCCAATAAATACAAAAGGGTTTCAATTCTACCACTGCTAATTACTCTTTAGAACAAACAACATACATCTTTACCAAAGCACCCTTCAGATGTCCTTTTCAGAAATACTTTTGCAAGCTGAGCACAATAGAAATCTGTGCTCCAATTTATTGGGGAACATCGACAATTATATATCTTAACCCCTCGAAGGATACTATTTTCTTTTTCTTTATTATGGCATTTCTTGGATGTAACACTAACTCTAGCCTCTCTTTATAAAAGAAGACATAGGGTACCCTTACTAAAATAGGAACAATCATCCTTCTATTCATTCTACATATGTCGTTGAACCTACGGACAATGCATCGCGGGAGAAAGTGTGGAGGAGATGTCCAATCAATAGTTAGATTACCTGTTACCCCCTATTATTGACAGCGATTTCAATGTCATACTTTCTTTTGTATGCTGATGGGTGTGGGACGGGGTGAGGATTTTGATTCTAGGGATTCTGCATTTTTGCCAGGTGATTATTAGCTGGAAATAATGGATGCCTTAGATTAATCATTTTCTTCTATCAGTGGAGTTGTTGCACCTTTTTCAATTAGCTTCTGTTAGATCCTTGCCAGATCTCACTCTGATTATACATTAGTCATAAAAATTTGCAAAGGATCTTCCCGTCATCTCAGTTGATGGAAGAGGCGTTTAGACATATTGTGACATAAGGGGTTTCCGTTGAAGGGGCCAACAACTAAGCTGATGGCAGTGAAGTTGGCAATCTTAAGAAAGATGCATCAACTACAAGAATAATTTTCGAGCTTAGCAGGGACCGAGATGAAAATTTTTAGAGGTGATTACTAGGCTTGATATGGTAGAATATGATAGAGCTCTCAACCTCTAGGACTTTGAAGAAAGTCGGGTCCTTCAAAGTGCTATAATAGAGGAAGATAAGAAATACAAGGTTGAATGGATACATATGTCAAAGAAAAGATGGATGAAGCTTGAAGGAGGGGATGCGAACACACAATTATATCATACAAGAACTAGTAGTCAATGAAGAAGGAACTTCGTCCATGATATAAATATTGGTGGGTTGTGCATCCACGATGACAAAGAGGTTGGATTGGTAGTGGTACATCACTTCCATGCCCTCAACATGGGAGACATTAGTAGTGGCTGGAGATGGTTAAGATGAGGTATGGCTAGGCTTTGTAAACCCTTAAATCCAAGTTATCCAACCTTCTCAGATCCTACCTGATAATGGTATTCGGATCCGCCCCGACGAGTTGAATCCAAGAAAACTCCTTTTGTTTGGATTAAAAATTGCTTTGAGTTGTTGGGAATTTTGGAAGCAAAAGTGGTCAACGTCGGTTAAGCTGTCATTAATCTTAATCACCGTCGTTAGTACTAACAAATTTTAATTAAGGATACTAATGATGATTAAGTTACTAATCATGATTAGAGAATACTAATCATGGTTAGTGGATATGAATCACATTTAAGAATTATTAATCATGATAAGTGTTACTTAAACATGCTTATCGTTAATGAAGTATCATTAGCAAAACCATATACCAAATCCATGGGCTCTAAATGATGGTTTTTGTTGCTTGGGGACCTATATATACCCCTTACCCCTTCATTCTCTACAATTTCATTCCATACACTACAACCCTGGGTATAGAGTTGAGAGCCTGGGAGGGAGGAAGGTCAGGAGGAAGCACTGAGAATATGAGAGAAAGGGAAGAAGGTTATGAAGAAGTGCTAGCGACGCGCTATCGAAAATAAGAGGAGAACGAAGATGATTCACTCCTCTTGTCCATGGCTTCGGGTAGGAGGTAAGGAGATGCAACTTGAGCTAGTCTTTCAATTTCCTTTCCTTTTTTAGCTTAATATTAGCATATAAATAAGAAGTCAGCATATAACTGCTTGGGTGCGAACATGTCATAATACTAGTTGATTCTTCGTTGTATGCTAATAGTATTGTTATATGATGTTGAAAGTTGAGTAATGCCTACTTCGGTGTGGGTAGCTGAGCCATTGACGAACATATGCGTTACCCACCCATGATGCGAGATGTACCGATTCTTCATCATTTCTTCTTTTTGATTATTCGTTTCTAATCTCGTTTCTGCTTTCCTTCGAATATCATCTTTATAAGATGAAATTTTGTATAAATTTTCTTATAAATATCACTTGATATAAGGGAAAATTATACCAAGTTTTTCTCAGAAATATCCCCCGAAATTAGGTGAAACTTTGTCGAAATTTCGAGAGAATTCATGTTCTCTGCGTTCTCCGTTCATTCTTCATGTGCTATTCGTGTTCTTGATTCAAAAATATGTTTCGATCATTTCAGGAGTTATTAATCATCCTACATGAACACAAATCGATGTAGGTTGCAACACACGAATGATGTCATGATTAGGTAACTAAATCCTTCCTCATGTTGGCTGGCTTTCAGTTAAATTAAACCGAGTTCTTGATTATTGTGTGCTTCATTACAAAGAATGTTTAGATGCTTATTTTTAGAACTAATGGTCGATTGATTCATGATTTATACCAAAGTAATTGCTAAAGTAGAATTAGTGCAATGAATCAGGCAAGTTGCTATGATTCGTGCTAATTGCATGAGATTTGAGGTTATGGAGAGTAAAATATTTTATAACAAAATAGTAATAAGAAAATATGGACAAGTACCCTCCATCTGCATATATACACATATATACTTGGTTACTTTACAGAGAAGCGAGTTAAGGATTTATACGTGATATTATATCGATATTAGGTGAAAATTGATATTACTCAAATTGCATCCAATCACATATCATGTACTATATTTTATGATGAGGTTGACTTAGAGTAGACACTACAGGTCAGGCATGCAACCTTTAGGTTTGTCCGAAGAAATTTGTATGGTGGGTCAAACCTAAGTGATACATGTTTTCCTAGATATGTAATTACTATTTACTTTTCTTGTAGTATTTCTAGGATCAATTTTTATATTAGGAAGTCTAGGGGTATTTTTTCCGGGAGCAATTCTTATATTAGGAAATCTAGAGCAGTTTCGAGTGCTCGAAATAAGTTATTTGCAATGCTTGGTACACGATTGCTGTGTCAAATTGGTTGACTGAAGATGTGGTTGTGCCATGTGGAGGCACGATGTAGGATATGCAACAGCTGGATCAGGATTACATGTATTTTAAGCCTCTGGTAAAGATAGTTAGATATTTGTTTGCAATTGATTTTAAGCAACCGGGTCCTTGAGGATAATGTCCTTTATTAATAAGGCTGAGGGTTTGAAAGCCTTGGACAATGAAATAAAAGAAAACTGTCACGATTGTATTGGAGGATTAGTTGAGGTGACTTACGGTGACATAAGCTCATCAAATCAATGCAACCTCCAATCTCAAAGTGTCCACAGCTTTAGAGTCCATGATAGGTAAAGTAAATCACCTGGACTAATCCCCAACGTGGAATAAATGGAATAAGACTTAATGTAATAAAAAGAAATGGAATTTTTCTGGTATAATAAGCTCTCGCTAATCTCTATACTATGATTTTGAATACCCAAGAGGCATTTGTAAGTCATTGCAAGGACTTTAGCCAGCTAGCCATCCTACCAACAATAGTTGCTTCTAGTTTAAGTTAGTGGTACATGTATGTTCTTTCCTTTCAGCTTAATGCACATGTAAAAGAATATAGTGCGACACTTTCTATGTAAACTATATTTTGTGAATGGAAAATCATGTGATTCTTTCTTTGTATCATTTTTATTGTAGTATGTTTCTGAATGCTAGCTGTTATTATTGGATAAATTTATTGCTGAGTAACAAGATACAGTAAATGGAAGGATCTAATGATCCAGAGTCGAGATCATGACCGATTGATATCAGTGCCAGATTACTCTAATGATTTCGAATAATTTATTCAGTATTGTACTTCTTTTTGTTATTTTTTTCCTTTCTTAATATATTTGGGCGAACACCGCTTAGTGTCTCCCCCTTTTTTGGTGACTCAAAAAAAAGTAACAATAACATATCACCATCTAAGTTCAACATCATCAACCTAAGCAATTCTAAGCAATAACATGTCAACATCTAAGATCAACTTAAGCAAAAAAAATGAAGAAAACCTAGCCCAACATTTTTATTTGCTAACAATAACACATTAACATTTTAGTTCAACATGATAACCTAAGAAAAAGTAGAAGAGGAGACAAAATATAAGCAAAAATAAAAAATAAAAAAATAAAAAAACTTAACCTAAAGGTGGGGGTGGCGAGGCGCTGGAGGTGGGGCCGGCGAGGCGTTGGAGCTTGGAGGAAGCGGGGGCGACGAGGCGTTGGAGGCGGCGTCGGCGAGTCAGTGGCGCGGGGTCGGGGCCCTCTAGGGTATCAAAAACTGGAGGGGTAGGGGGGTCGGGGGTGTCGAGAGTGGAGGGTTACTGTCTAACCCTTTAAGTCTTACTCGCAGTAACTCTTCAAGTCATTAACCGGATCTGAATCTCAGATCCTCTATGTAGAAGTCGGTTGGTTAATCAGCCGCCTAGACCGACTATACGCCCGCTTAGTCGGGCTTGATCGACTATAGGACGACTTGGCCTATTCGAGTCGGGCTCCCACCCGAGTCGCATAGTCGGGCCGACTAGTCGGCCTAGTTAGCTGGCTTTTGCAACAGTGATAGACATTGAGACCTGGAGTTTGAGATGGGTAACTTTGTCTTCTTGAAGGTCTCTCCTATAAAGGGAGTATGAATATTTGGCTTGCGAGGAAAGTTGGCACCTAGGTTTGTGGTCTCCTTTGAAATTGTCCAGCGGGTCCATAAAGTCGCATACATGCTTGCACTTCCTCATCTTTTTGCAATAGATGATGTTTTTCATGTATCAAATGTGAGGAGGTATGTTAGTTATCCAGAGTATGTTATAAGTTTTGATGATCTACAAGTTAAGCTAGACCTAGCGTACTTATAAACTCCAATGCAAATATTAGACAAAATATTAAGAAATTGAGAAATAAAGAGGTGCCTCTAGTCAAGGTGTTGCGACGTAGTCATGATTTTGACAAAGCTACATGGGAATCTGTGGCAGACATGTGAGAGAGATTTCCTTGTTTGTTTGATTGATAACATTATATGTGATGTTGTATATACTTGGCTATAATTGAAAGTAAGTTTCATTCTCTTTAAGGTTTTTATGGCTTTCGTCCTCTTTATTGTTTTTATGCCTCTATTCTAAGTCTTGAGGATAATACTTCCTTTAAGTTTTTTATAATTATAAAGCCTTTAATCCAACCTTCTTGGATACTACCTGATAAATGGTATTTAAATCCAGTCTAACGAGACGAATCCGATAAAACTTGTTTGGTTTGAATCAAAGGTCGACCAATTGATGTGAGTTTTTGAAGTAAAAAAGGTTACCGTATGTTAAGCCATCATTAACTCTTATTCACTATCATTAACACTAGTAAATTTTGTTTAGGAATACTAATGATGATTAAAATTACTAATCATGATTATGGGATACTAATCATAGATTAGTGGATGTAAATCACAATTATAAATTATTAATTGCATGTAGTGCTAATTAGTCACGATTAGCACTAATGAAGTATCATTAGCTGTTGGATTATTTGGTTGTGCGCCTATTATGTTGTAGTTGGGTAAATGGATACCTCCAGGATCCATTTACCCCTTCCATATGTTTAGTCCCACATCTACCAGTGGCGGGTCTAGGAGGCTCTGTGGAGGCTATATAAGGAGCTCCAAACCTCTTGTATCCATTGAGAAAATGCAATGAACACATACGCCCTCTGAGGCATTCTCCCGTGGTTTCATCCCACTCCTTAGGGAGTGGGTTCCACATAAAAATCTTGTTCTTCCATGTTTATCTTTCTAGTTATGCTCTGTTTATCATTTCGCTTCAACATTCTCTATTTTCTAACATGGTATCAGAGAGGGTTCGATTCTCACGGTTTTATGCTCTTGATATATCCGAGATTCGGTTTATGAAGAAGAATTAATTTATGCTTGTTCTTGAAGATTTATTCGTCGAAGATTATTATGTTCTAGGGTTTTCTTCTTGAAACCCTAATCCAAGTTCCTGAGATGAAGCCGATTACGCAGAAGCAGATCTGGCACATCTCCAGTTTCGATTTCAGATCTGCCGCACTCTTTCATCTCCAAGTTTCAAATCAAGAGTATTTCTCTCGATCTAGGGTTCCAGGAGGAACATCTCCAAACGACGCTCCGCACCTGCACAGGCGGAGGCGGTGTCCTCCAGGCAAATCCCTCCTGCACGCCGCTCGAACCCCATGGCACATCCTGACACCCCTGGCGCTTCTCCATGGAGCCCCTCACGCCCAAAGACCTTGCGCGATGCTCCATACTCGTCACACTCCTTCATTTTCGACCCCAACACCCGACGTGAGCCACCGCGCAACCCTACAACTGCTGCGCTTTCTCGTGCGATGCCTGATAGCCCTCATAGTGTGCAGTGCACCTTCATCTCTCCAACCTCTCCAGCGTTGCGCGCAGGCGGCGGACCTACTTTCTAGGCGGAGGCCCCTCCAGTGATGGCCCTCGATCCGCCTAATCTCCAAGCTTCGCACGCACCAGCAATGGCGAAGCATGCCTCTCTGCCTCCGAGCAGAAGCTCCTACTGGAGACTTCCTCCTTCTCCAGGGTGCTGGCGACGACCCACCTCCTAGGTCTACCGCATGCGCAAGCCCCCATCGTGCCCCCTCCATCCTCCAGATCTTCCAGGAGGCGGGGCGGTCCAGGCCTACCGCGCGCACCTTCCCTTTGGTTGTTTCTCCTTTATTGAGCCGGCGGCGACAACAACAGGCCCCCCTATCAGGGGAAACGTGTGTTCGAGGAAAAAGAAGGGTTCCCACGAACCCTAAATAAAAGAAGAGGGCCCGTTGGGTGGCTGTTATTTTTTTAAGGGGGGTTCAAAAAGGAGCAAGGGTTATTGAAAAAAAGAGGCGCGTACAAGAAAAAACCGTACACAAGATTTTGTTTAAAAAAAGGGAAGGTGCGTTGTTTTTGGCCCCAGTGGGTCGTATTTTTTTTAAAGAGAAAAAAAGGCGCGTACATACAAAAAAAGCCGTAGGCAATTTCAGAAAAAAGAGAGATTTGCAAAGCCGTATAAAAAAAGAGGTTGAACAAGTTAAAAAAATATATATTAAAAAAACAAAGAGAAAGCAGAAAAATAATATAAATTCAAGATCGATTAAGTGATGTTTTTCTCCCCATATTTTTGTATTATCTTGTCTTTTCTCAACTTGGTCTACACCCATGTTTTCCGACAAGTATGGGAGAAAGGGAGTATATGTAGCGTCATAGGCCTTCTCCAGACTCCAGATTACAGACCAAGCCAGTTTCCATATTCTACAGTTCAAACTCGACATCAGATTCCGAGTCAGTTTCAGACACGCATATGGATGCGATCCCGAGTCAGTTTCAGACACGCACATAGATGCGGTCTTCTTTTCAGATGTGCACATGTATGCCATCTTTTGTTGTGGTCCCCATCATCTATTGTTTTATTAGCCAGAGTTTTCATGTGAGCCATAGGGACTACAGAGTAGCGGACCATTCCCTATGCCATGTTGGCAAGGGTTTTCATGTGGTATCATAGGGACTCCAGAATAGAGTACCATTCTCTGTGCTATATGGGAGAGACCCAGTTCTCCGACGAGGAGACTTCTTTCAGGCTATATTCTCCAGCGACCATGGACTCCGACGAGGATTGCACTTCCACGACCTCAGTTTGGCCCTTTCTACAGGTGGAGCAGTTGTCCACATTATTGTCGCGGGCTAGATACTCCGACGGGGAGACTCATTTTCAGTTGCAATGACTCTAACAGGCACAATACATAGCACATGCTCTCCGACGAGGAGATTCAGTTGACTCACACTCTAGCCTGTTCGTCCTCCTCATCTGCACGGCATGAGAAGCAACGTCCTCGACAGCAGCTGGTAATTGTGCACGTTGAGTTGATATTGTCTGTAGTGTCATGTAGCATGAGTTGAGTTTCTTTCTGTTTGTCTAAGCTGAGCATTGCATGCTCCAGCTTGAGGGGGAGTGTTGGAGTATTTGATTGTGCGCTTGTTATGTTGTAGATGTGTAAATGCATACCTCCAGGATCCATTTACCCCGTCCATATGTTTAGTCCCACATCTACTAGTGTGGGACTTGGAGGCTCTGTGGAGGCTATATAAGGAGCTCCAAACCTCCTGTATCCATTGAGAAAGTGCAATGAACACATACACCCTCTGAGGTATTCTCCCGTTGTTTCATCTCGCTCCTCAGGGAGTAGGGTTCCACGTAAAAATCTTGTTCTTCCATGTTTATCTTTCTAGTTATGCTTTGTTTATCATTTCGCTTCCGCATTCTCTATTTTCTAACATTACCAAAATCGTGGGTCAAATCTATTGGTTCTAAATCGTGATTTTTGTGGCATGGAGGCCTATAAATACCCCCACCCATTCATTCTCTATGATTTCATTCTATACACCATTCAGATTTCTCCTCACTCATCCTTCCAGTGTAAGGCGTGTCAGTTAGGAAAGCATCATGGGTCTGCCTTCCCTAGTCGTCAGAATCGGTGTAGTAGCTCCATTTTTGAGTTATTTCATATTGATATTTGGGGTCCAAGTCGTGTTCTCGATTATCAGGGACACATGTTTTTTCTTGTTGATGTGGATGATTTCTCTCGTATGTCATGGATCTTTTTATTAATGAATAAATCTGAAGCAGGAGATGTTATCTAAAACTTTATCAATGAAGTGCAGAATGTGTTTTCTTCATCTGTGAAACTTGTGAGAACTGATAATGCTTTGTAATTCTGTACTCATGCTCTTTCCAATTTCTTTTTAACTCGGAGTATTATTCATCAAACATCGTGTGCCTATTCTTCCCAACAAATTGGTGTTGCAGAGAGAAAGCATCACCATTTGCTTGATGTTACTGGAACTCTCCTCATTCAGAGTTGTGCTCCGCATTCCGTTTAGGGTGATGCTGTTCTTACGACATGCTATCTCATAAAGCACATGCACTCGTCGGTATTGGGTGAGAAAATTCCTTTTTCCTTGCATTTCATGAGAAAGAATTGTTCTCTCTTACTCGTATTTTTGGTTCGTTTGCCTTTGTTCACCAGTTGTCTGCAGGTCTTGACAAGCTCTCTCCTAGAGCTGTCAAGTGTGTCTTTGTTGGGTACTCTAGGACAAAAAAGGGTATAGATGGTATGATCCTATGCGCATAAAGTATTATGTTAGTGATGATGTCACCTTTTTCGTGTCAGTGATGCCCTTCTCTCCTATAGGTGATCGATTGACTTCATCAGACTCCGATGATGAAATCTACATGCCACCACCATCTTCACCACCATCACTACCTTCACCACTATCACCACCATCACTACCTTCACCTCCTCTTATACCTTCAACTCCCATTGTCCCTACACCACCGTTGCCACATAACTATACACGTTGGCCTGCTTCTGCTCATGGCCACTGCTCATCATCTATCACGCATCGGGTATGTTTTGAATACATTATCTCTAACGATGGGTCTGATGATTTGCCTGAGCAGGGTTCTTTACAAGGGTCAAACATACAGGTCTGGACATTCCTATTGTGCTTCGGAAGCAAAAGCGTAGCTATGCATCACATCCTTTCGCATCCAAGGTCTCCTTTGATCGCTTGACTGGGGAATTCAGGGATTTTGCAGTTGCATTGTCTGCTGTGGAAATTCCACGGAATTATCGGGAGGCTTTGAAGGATAGTCGGTGGTGCCTAGATATGGAAGAAGAGATGGCTTCCTTACAGTCGCGTGGTACCTGGAGCTTGGTTCCTGTTCCTAATGGAGCATCTGTTGTCAGTTGCAAGTGGGTGTTTACTGTTAAACACCATGCATATGGGAGTCTGGATCGGTATAAAACCAGACTGGTTGCTCGTGGCTGTGCTCAGACTTATGGGGTAGATTATCTGGATACATTCTCGTTGGTTGCTCGTCATTGTACTCTACGTATTCTTCTTTTTGTCGCTGTGGTACGTGACTTGTCTCTCTTTCAGCTTGATGTTAAACATGCCTTTTTGTATGGAGACATACAAAAGGAAGTCTACATGCAGTAGCCTCCTGGGTTTGCTGTTGAGGGGTTATATTCGCAGGTTTGCAGACTTCATAAGGCAATATATGACCTTAAACAGAGTTAAAGGGCATGGTTTCATAAGTTCTCGGATTTAATTGCGAAGCGGAGATTTCAAAGGTCAAATACAGATCTGTTTATGTAGAGAACTCGGTGGATGCCCTTGCGGTGCTGGCAAGGCTGGCGACGACACAGGGGTGGTGGTCTGGTTACGGATGTGGCGATATTTCTATCTCACTGTTGCAGTACGCTGACGACACGGTTCTGTTTTTGGGGGAGGCTGAAGAGGGACTCCGAAGGGCTTCATTGGTCATGGATATCTTTGGTGGCATTTTCGGACTTCAAATTAATATGGACAAATCGGTGGTAGTGCCATTCGGTCTTTCAACTTTGGAGATGAAGAGGGTTTCCAGGTTGCTCGATTGTCCGATGGGTTCTTTGTCTATCACTTACCTTAGTCTGCCGCTGGTGGCAGAACGCCCCAGGGCGTGGGACTGGAGTTCTATGTTGATGAGGCTGGAGGGTAAGCTGGCAGGCTGGAAGGCGAGATTACTGTCGAAAGGCGGAAAATTACTCCTGTTGAAGCATGTGCTTTCGTTGATTCTGATTTTCTATTGCTCCACTCGGGTCATGCCGGTCGGAGTTTGCAAGAAAATTGAGATCTTGATGAGAAAGTTTTTCTGGTCAGACAGGCGACGGGCTAGGGGAGGCATATATCTTGTTGATTGGAACGCTATGATCGGGCAGAAAAGGGGGGGGGGAGTTGGGGATTAGGAGGGTGGGGGAGATCAACAAGGCCTTCATGGCGAAGTGGATGATGCGTATTTGGGGAGATTCGGAGGACCTATGTGCAAGCTTCTCAGAAGGATGTATGGGGTATCACTGTCGTTGGAAGTGGAGTTGGGGCAATTTCCGTCGTCCCTATGGAGAGGAATCACACAGGTAGCCCCCAATCTGAGATCGAGTCTGAGGCCCATTTTGGGGAATGGAGGGGGATTCCGTTTTCAGGAGGATGATTGGTCTGGGGAGGGATCCTTGGGAATCAGTATCCAAGATTGAAACAATTGACGATGGATAGGAGGGTGCTTGTGCAGGATGTATGGGGAAGAGGTGTCTTCTCACCGATTTTTGTGTCGGCACTTTTGGACCAACGATGAGAGGAATTTTTGGAGCTGCAGGCTGCGTTGGTGCAAGGGGTGGTCCCCTCAGTGGGTAGGGACCATTATGTGTGGGGCGATGGGAACTTCTCGATCAAGAAAGCCTATGGATTCATCGCCAAGGATGGGGAGGAGAATGTCACCGGGGAGATTGCAGAGGATATGAAGCTGATCTGGAGGAGCAGGGTGCCTTCTCGAGCCAAAATTTTCCTGTGGCTGTTCAAGCTCAGTAGGACTCTCACGATGGCGCGTTGGGGGCGGATTCTATGAGTGGACGGTACTCTTTGCAACATATGCGGTGTCAAAGTGGAGGATGCAGGCCACCTATTTTTTACTTGCGTTCTCTTCTGAGGTGTAGGGCAGAGCTGCCATTTCTTGGCTCGACTCTCAGGGCTACGAGACGTTTTGGAGGGATGTTAGAGCATTCTGTGGCAATAGCCCGAGGATTGTATACCTCCTTTTGCGATGCTTTGGACGATCTGGTGTGCACAGAATGCCTTTTGTTCAGAGGGGAAGGGTTTTGGTGTGAGAATGTAGCTGAGCACTGTAGGGCCCTTTGTAGAACCTGGAGCGTGTAATGCTGTAATTCCATTATATACTTATAATTAATATATTTTGAGGTGGATCCCATCCAGGGAGGCCACCCATGTTTCTATTAAAAAAAATGTTGGTGACATACTAGTTACAAGTGATGATGCACATAGAATAAAAAGAGCATAAGAATTTCTGGGCCGACAGTTTGTTACCAAGGATCTTGGCACCCTACGGTATTTCTTGGGGTTAGAATTTACTAGAAATCAACAGGCTTTTGTGATGACCCAACAGAAGTATGTAACATATATGCTAGTTGAGAGAGGAATGATTGGATGTCAACATGCTATCACTCCTATGGACATAGTATGAGGTTATATGATGATGATATAGCGGAGGTGGACATGAGAAGATACATAGAAATAGTGGGAAAGCTTCTTTATGTTACTATAAGTAGGCCATATATCTCATTTGCAGTGAGTCAGATGAGTCAATTCATGGAGCAACCCTGACATGTACACATGAATGCTGTATATATGATATTGAGGTACCTAAAGTCTTCTCCAGGTGCATGATTATTATTCAGCAGAGGGACAACACTTACCATTTCTGCATGCGCTGATGCAGACTATGCAGGATGTCCAAAGGATAGAAAGTCCACTTCGGGCTTTGCAGTTTTTGTTGGTAACTCTCTGGTCTCGTG
Source organism: Ottelia alismoides (assembly GCA_037367405.1). NCBI lineage: Eukaryota > Viridiplantae > Streptophyta > Magnoliopsida > Alismatales > Hydrocharitaceae > Ottelia > Ottelia alismoides. Next base: position 399,548 of record JAZKJV010001052.1, read on the forward strand.
GAAGAGTAAGATGCAAATTGTAGTCGACATGTCCATCGCTGAGTCTAAATATAGGGCTATGTCACAAGCTAGTACATAAATGATGTGGGTTTGAGCAGTGCTAGCAGATTTACATATGTATGTACATATTCCTATGCAGCTACAATGTGATAACCAGGCCGCCCTATTCGTTGCAAACAATCCTCCATTTCATGAGAGAACTAGGCATATTGAATTGGACTGCCACTCTACAAGGAACCTGATTCAGAAAGGTTTTATCTCTACCTCTCATGTCAACTCTGAAGATCAAACGACAAATATCTTGACGAAGGCTTTGCTCGGAGGGCCTTTCCAGAAATGCTCATCCAAGCTGAGCATGATTGACATCTAGCTCCATCTTAAGGGGGGGGGGTGTAGAAATATATTTGTCTCTGTATTGTTTGCCTATTTTTCTATTCTTTTATCTATCTTATGTAATTTACCCATAGGTCTCTCCTCTATATAAGAGAGCCTAGGGTTCAAGGAATAGATGAACTTTTCATTCTTGTTTCCAACATTATGTACATAGTAGTGAGCAAGTGGAGTCTATATATGACCATGTACTAGTTTCAGTGGAAAGAAATAATAGATCATGCGTACTCCATGAAGTAGGACTGTCTTCCCGTCTTGAATCATGTAAATACTATGTAATCTTGTCAGGGATGGCTGCATTATTCTCCTATATATTTATCAACATATGTAATATTTTCCTTTTTCGTAAAATGCAGAAAATGTACTGCTGAAGCATTGTTGTCTTTTTTTATACATGCACCTCTTGTTTTCTTTTGGCTCTGTAATTTTTTTATCCCTAGGGATTAGATGACAGTTATTTTTTTGTTAATATTCATTATGTTTGTTCTTTCTTATTTGTGGTGTAGCTTTATTAATGCCTTTGAAGACCAAATAAGGTCAGCTGTGGAAACGGCCATCACTATACAGATCAGATCAGGAATATCTAAGCTTGACTCGTTACTGCAAAAAACTCCAAAGAAAATAGAAGTAAATGATATTGTTTCTCTAAATGTAACTTTTATAGACGACCCTTTGTTGAGTGATTCATCTATTGAGTTTGACATCGATGGCCTATTCAACCCTTCTGCTAAATCTGGTACATCTGTATTGCTTGCTAAGCATCCCAAGTTCTCAGTTTCATGTGAAAATTCCACTACAATGGTCGCAATCTCATTGAATGAAGCTGTTTTCATTTCAGCATCTACATTGTACTATGAAGTAAGTATGTTTCTCATAACAATCGTGAGTCTTCTTTTCATATATGAAATTATCTGTGAATTGATACCCATTATTTTTTCTCAAGGTAGAATTTTTACACCTTTGCATTTTCCGTCGATAATGTCAGCATGTATTTATGTATAGAAATGTTTGTCAAACTGTGAGAGCTGGTCAGATTTTTAGTTTGCACATCAAATTCGGAGAAGATTGAGAAAATGAACGGCTCAATTTGATCACTTGAAACTCTACGTTAATGACTTTTTCTTGAAGATGTAAATAATTCACCGCCTTCTAGGAGTTTAAGATACGTTTATAAGAAACTGTAACTGTGCTTGCTTTTAGAAATTATGAAAGGTGGTTAATGAAACATGAAATGGAAATGAATCTTGATGTCACTTTTCTACCGTCTAAACAAATTATACATTTAAATAATTAAGCTATCTAACTTGTAATCCCATATTCTAAGCACAATGTTTTGCTGATAGTATACGGGCAGCCTGGAGCGCAAAGTTCCTGCGAGGGGGTGTCTAGATCATTATCTCTAAGCCACATGGTGGCAATTTTAGCAGCAGCCAAGGCTCTCCTCCATAATGCTCCTTTGATAGTCATATCTGTAATTTTTGCTTTGGGAAAACATACAGTTGCATTTATATCTATATACGTATAAATGTGCTGAAAGGTGGGTTTCGAACATGAAGATTCAAAACATGTTCTTATGTGAACCATTGCTTAAATTCAGGGGCGGAACCAGGATTTTTATCAATGATGGGCCACGTATATAACTATTATGTATGCTCGAAAATGAAAAAAATATTGTAAAATGGGGAAAAACATTGTTATTTCAAATGATATTTTAAATAAAGCTAATATTTTTAAAATGAACCTCTTTCAATTTTGATAGACTTACAATTTAAATATATTATTAAGGTTAGATTTTCAAATTTATTATTATTTTCAATGGTGATTTTTGAAATTTGATAAATCTAATAATTTAAGCCCCTCTAAATCCGTCCCAAAAAGCTAAGTTATCAAATGAAATTTTGAAAAAAAGTTCATGGTTAACTCAGACCTCAGTCTCCAAAATAATAACCATTTTACTCTAACTTGACCATTAAATAATTTTACAACTGTTCTCTAACAACACTATGTATTATACAATTAAGGAGGGGTCATATTAAAAACTTAATACATTGCTCAAGTGACATATTATAATCAAGGAGGGGCCATGGCCCCCTATGACATATACTAGTTCCGCCCCTGCTTAAATTGATGATGTGTGGTGTACTTATTTTACTTGAATGAGCTTGCATATGTACACATGCATGAATGCATCTATTGCATATCTTTGTACACAGAGCTGGTTTCAAATAAGACGTGTCATCTTGAATGAGATGAGTAGACACTTTCTTTAGAGTATTTTATCTTTTTTACTATTTATGACCATCGAGTTTACATAACTTTCTTACAAGGCAATTATAATAATACATGATTCTCAGTTTTAACAGTCTGCCCTTGAAGATACATTAGTATTCACATGAATTCACATTTATTCAAGATGGGGCTCAATCCCAACATGTGTATTGATGGAACTTAAATATGTAGTCTTATTATATCTCAAGTACACAATATTTCTGCCTTAAAAAACTATACATTATTTGTACCAATGACCGTTCTAATAACTGTTTATGTTAGTCACTATTCTTTATCTTTCCTTTTTCTGGTCAATTAGTGTTTTTTTGTAATTAACTGATGCTTCTTTTGTTTCTTAGGCTGGTTTGCTACACTGGACTGTGGACAAGGTACCAGACCAGTCACTTCTAAACACCGCTGCTTGGAAATTCATAATTCCCCGTCTATACTTCAAATATCCAAATGATGACATGGTGTTGAACATTTCATTATCTTCTCCTCCCGTCTTGAGAATAGCATCCGATAATATAGATGTTACCATTTTCTTAGACATGATAGTTGATGTCGTGGACAAAGGTCGGATAGTTTCTGTGGCATGTATATCTGTGGTAAGCTAATTTTTTATTTACTCTAACTTGGTCTATTGTAGGATGAGAATTAGGGTTAGCAAATAATGCATGTGGAGCAAAAACATATTATAAAAAGAATTTTCTAGACGCATTTCAAGGAAAAATATATCCATCTGCTGGATGAGCTGAGTGAGACCCTTGGGCAATAGGGCTCTCGCTAGGGATTGTAGACTGATACGGGACACAAAAGCACCATTAAGAGTGAAGATCTTTATTTTACCGAGGATAAAAAAGGTAGGCACCCAGTTTGGGGTACATCCAAATGTATGATTGAAACCATTGGGCTATCATATCCAATAATGTATTTTTTCTTTTAGCTTGTTTCTATGTTAGCTATTTCTATTTGCAACCCTGTATATTTAGGAGTCATGTTTAGGACTGTTATGTAATTCCCACCTATAGGGCTTTAGTATTTCATGATATACAAGAAACCCTACTCCTTGAATAAAGATTATTCCATTACTTTTCTGTTTTCTCTATTTGGTATTAACGTGACGGTCCTAGATTAAAGTTCATATCCGACCTCCCACTGCCACTACCGGCCTCTCCGTCACCCTCAACCTGAGGCCGAGATGTCATCTCTCCACCCTAACAACAATACATCCCCACTACCACTATCTTTGTACTAACGACAACCACACCCCTACCGACACTATTGATGTCCCAGCAGACCATTTGCCCTAGCGGCAGCTCTCGCCACAGTCGCTCTTGTCTAGCGGGAGCAACACCCCACTGACTCTGCAACTGCTAACCTAGCGGCAACCTCACTTTTTATTGTTGCTGATGTATGCCTATCGCAACCCCTCCAACGTTGTTATCGTTGATCCCTCACGATAACTTCATTACAATCGCTCCTTGATGTGTGTGTGGTCCAACGGCTTTCGTCGCCGAGGTCTTCAGCGGTTTTACCACCACTAATTTGTGCCTGAGTAAATGTCTTGATGATCTTTCTGATTCTCCCTCCCCAAACGCAATGATCACAACTCAAGTTGAAATTGAATAATTGGTATTCACCTATTCTATGGTGGTTCAGGGGATTTCTATTAAATTAAAAGATGCATACAATTATGAACTATGGTCTTGATCCTTTAAGGTGTTCACTGATGGTAAGAGGAAGATGTACATTGATGAAGGAGTCACTAGAAGAAATAGATAAGCAAAATGATTCCTGGGTGAGCAACAACTATAAGATCATGACATGGATGATCAACAACGTCGAGCCCCTCATCGCTTCCAATGTCATGTATAAATAGACAGCCACGGACATGTGGAACAAATTGCATTGGACATATTCTCAACATACGGCGAAATCCCATCTCGCAGATATCTAGATGCATATTTGATCTATTTCTCAGGGAGATTCCTCGATTGCGGATTACTATCGGCAGATCATTGGTCTATATAAGGAACTTGCTATTTTTTAGTATGTTTCTCATGTCAAACAGGTGGAAGAATGATTTGAGTGGCAAATATAAATGTTCAATGCCATACTACATCCATAACTCCTCGCCATCCGACATTGAAGGATCGGTTTCATCTCTGATACCAATCCTTCTATTAAGGTGAACTTTGGGTGTCTGTAAGGACTTGAGGCTTCTCTTTGAGAAACAAGTCCTACTCATGCTACGAAAAACACTACTTATCTCCTGACATCTGGATGTGGTATTCGCTACAGTTCTGGAGGAGGTCGAAGACGTGACTCTAGATATAGTTCTGTTAGCACTCGTCATCCTTACACTCATTGCCACATGTCCAATCACCCTTCTGACAGGTGTTGGATAAATTCTGGTAGACCTCCACATGCCTATTTGACTTCTTCTCCATACTATGATATGCTTGCGACAGAGATGATCAATGATCAAGGGCCTATTGGATAGATTGTCCAACATTTTCCTATAGACTAACAACTCTCCACAAGCCTGGCTACTATCTCAGGTATGTTATTCGTTTATGTATTTTTCCTTTTTCATGCAATTTCCTCATTAGTTATTTGCTCTCTAAGGTTCTTGTCTGTATAAAGGAGCCATATGGCAATAGAATAAACGAGTCATTTATTTCTTTCCGCATCGTATTAGAGTGGTGGTCCCCGACTGGAGCCTTCCTTTGACACCTCGAAACCCTACCCACCAGCCTCTCCACCTCGGTTCTCATGCACATTGTGGCCCTCTTCTCTTTTTAGGCCATCACACGTCTCTCTCTGAGCGCCCCACCAACGGTGCCACACGTTGCAACCACACCTAACAATGCCTTATCAGCATTATGTGCCAGCCTAGGATCACCGCTTGAGGGTTAAAACATCTCAGGAACTAAGCAAAGCCTCAACGATTCCCATGTGCCTAGTTGAGTCCCTTAAAGATTGTCTCGTTGCTCTTTTGTCTTGAGTTTTAGGGCAGTTGAGATTGTTTTCAGCCCCTTAAATTCAACTCTGATATTCGAGAGCATCAATAGAGATGAAGTGAAAGGTTGTGCTTTAATGTTGCACACATCACCTGTTATGTATATGATTGCGTAGACAAATCAGATCGTTCTACCACCCGATTGCATCCTTCCCTGTCTCCTTCGATCATCAAGATAGAGGACAAGGATGATATATCCTCCTTTGGGCTCTCAAAGGCCCAACACCAATTTCAAGATGGATGTGACCAAGTATGAATTATAGGCTATGTGATTCATGAGCATCATGGAGAGCAACAAGACAACATTTTCTGACGCAACTTGGTCGATTGACAAGTATGGGATGAACGCTTCATTGAAACAAGACAATGTAGAGTGCATGTTTGGCTCTCTAGTATTCCAATAATAGAGATGGCCAATGATATTCTACATTAGCCCATAACCAAAGCGATGTAGGACATTCACACCTCCCAGACGAAGAATGAGACAAAGATCCTCTAGCTTTAGTATGATAATCTTCACAACAAAGCATGATGGTCACCCTCTCTGTGCATTCTACTCTTAACTAAGGGGTATGTTCGAGAAGCTTGATCGCTTCATAACTTTGAATGCGAGTACTGAACAATAGATGACATGCATGAGTTCCACAATGGTGGGCACGTTTCTCTCGGCTTTTGATCCCCAACATGATGTTGCCCATAGCCAGCTCGTTACCATTACTTCTATACCTCCTATGGCAATGGCTTACAATAGACTGAGCATGATTTGACTAAAAAAGGCTAAGCATAATCACGGTACCCCTTACAGCTAATACTCATACCATGATCACAATAACCCCTGCAGCTACTACTCATACCGCCTCTTCTATAGTTGCATCTTGCGATAGAGGAGGCTCAACACATTTCAGAGGACACCCGCAATAGAGAGGATGGACACCCTTGCATACTACAACCGTATAGGGCACTCTGACTTACATTCTATAAGAAGCATGGTCGTCCTCAGGCGGGAGACAAGAAACATGATGATCTCATCTCTCATCTGAAGGAGATTATGATCTTCTTCGTCAATTTTAGTAGTGTTTCTCAGGCCTCATCTGGCATTGCGGCCTCAACCAGTACCTTAGATATAGATTATGCGCTTACTACCTTTTACAATGCAGATATTTCAGAATGGATCATGGACTCTGGAGCATCTCATTTCATAGCCTATAGTACTGTTCATCATGGCCGATCTGTAGTTATTGCTGATAGGAGGCATTCCCCTATTACAAGACAAGGGGATTTGATTTACACCTTCCATGAATATGTAGAATGTGCTACATAACGAATGAATTTTCTATGAATTCTATCAGTTAGATTACCACGGATCTGAATTGTTGTGTCATTTTGACCTATCTTCTCTTATGTTTCATGATATACTCACATGCAAGTGATTAGTTGTGGTAGTGAGCAATGAGGTCTCTACATATCGATCAAATCTCCTTATGCTTACAAGTCTTCAATTTGGATTAGTCTCTCATCATCCTTTGCAGATGTTGTGTAGAGTCCTCCCTCAGATTTCCTCTCAATCTAGTTTCTAGTGTGCGAGTTGACAGCTTGAGAAGCATCATTGTACTGATTTTTCCAGTCATCATAGTTGTAATAGTAATTGTTTATTTAAGTTGTTGCATTTCGATATTTAGGGTCCTAATCGTGTTCTTGAACATCAGGGAACATGTTCTATCTTGTTGTTTTGGATGTTTTTTTCTAGACATTCGTATTAAGTATGTTCGCTCTGATAATGCTTTAGAATTTTGTACTGCTTAATTATCCCAGTTCTTAAAGTCTCTTGGGATTCTCCACTAGACTTCGCATGCATACACTTCCCAACATAACAGTGTTTCTAATCGCTAATACTGTCATCTTTTAGGTGTTACCAAGACTCTTGATATAGAGTCATATTCCTATCCCAGAGAGATGATATCCTCACAACTTTCTACCTCATCAATCATATGTCGTCTTCCGTGTTAGGAAAAATGGTTCTGTATTCAATTGCGTTCCTTGAAAAGGGACTCTTCTCTCTGACTCCTTACTCCTTTGGTTGGGTGGCATTTATACTCGCTTGATCCACGTTGTAACAAGCTCTCCCCACATGTATCAAAAGTTCATTTGTTGCTACTCATGGACTCGAAAAAGGTACCACTGCTTTGATTCTGTCAGACAGAAGTACTGCATCAATGCTGATTTCGTCAATTTCTTTGAGTTTGTTATGAATTTTTCTCCCATATGTGATAGGATGAATTCTTTTGTATATGATGAGGAGGTTTTCTATCTATCTCCTCTTCTCGATCCTACCATACCTCCTTTGATGCAGGCTTTGCACAAGTTCTATGTTCGGAGACCCATCAGTGCTGGACCCCCTGCTCCTGTGCCTTCCCCATTATCCAGCACACCCCAAGTAAATCCTGAACTTGGTTTCTACTGATGGCGTTGTTGATTTTTTATACAGCATGAGACTTTACATGGTGAGAGCGTATTTGCTCAGGAGATTACTTTACAAGAGGTGGATCATTGACAGGATCTTTGACCAATCTATTGTACTTGTACTTCAGGAGAAGATGCGTACATGTGCTACATACCTTCTCTCAGGCCATGCTTCATTGAAGCGTCTATTGAAGGGCTTCATGAAGTTTGTGGTAAGATTATCAACTGTTACAATCCCATCCACATATCATGAAGCTATGCAGGACATTTAGTGGTGTTTGTTATGAAGGAATCGCTGCACTCCGGTCACGAGGTACATGGAGCTTGGTTAGTGCACCGACAAGGGCATCTGTGGTTGATTACAAGTGGGTTTTTACAGTGAAGTATAGACTATATGACATTGCTGACCAGTACAATGCCAGATTTGTGGCACATGGATGAAGGATATGGATTATCCTCAAGCGCATCACGGAAGCGTGATCGTCGTATCGGATACGACGAAGAACGACTAGTCATACTAGTTGTTCTGTGCGGCAGAATTTAAAAAATTTCATGCGATGAAACCACATGATCCAAGAACTATTCTCGGATCGTTTCATCCATAACCACAACAAGTATAAAAGAATACCTCTTGAAGCGTGGTTGATCGAGAGTCTAAAGAAAGAGACCTCCTGTCTCAAGTCCGATCGTCGGTGAGATCGCTTGCGAGCGCGGGGATGAACCGCATAGTCCTCGCAATCCAAGAAGATGATCCAAGCACGGTTGCTCCTGATTCGTCGTACGAGATGGAACGTCTCCTTCGTGAGCGTAGTACTCCAAGAAGACAGAGAACCGAAGAATGTCGAAGCGGCGACGCGGTGTCGAGAGCGTCGACGAGTCTCTCCTCTAGGGTTTGGTGGACGGCCACCAAGAAGAGGGAGAGAGAGGTTGGCATGTGAGAAGAAAATGAGAGAGAGAGCTCCAATATTGCATGTACCAAAGAGCAAGGTATGCCTCTCTATTTATAGGGTTTTGGGATCCATAGATCTCAATCCATGGGACATATAAAATCAATGGATGAGATTGATTTATGTCAATCCAATGGTCAAGAATGTTGTTGGTAAAAACCAACTTGTGATTTAATTTGATTAAAATATATTTGACAAATCAAATACACATCAATCCTAAAATTAAATCAAAACAAATAAAGAGAAGATTACAAAGGAGATCATGCATCCCCATGAAATAGGGTGGACGACCACTCATTCCATATAGGAATTGGGTGCCGTCCACCACCTTCGAAAGTGGGGCAATCTCATGGATTTCCATGAGATTGCATATCTCCTTGAGTTTCTCTATTATTTATTTCCAACAACATTTGTTGGGATTTATTCACCAAAATAATTCACAATTAATTTTTGGGAATATTGCAATCTTGACATTAGAAAATTGTGAATCATATTCACAACCCAAAACAACATATAATTTACATTGTCAATTAATTACACAATGTGTATCCAATACACATAATAATTAATCAACAAATATAAATGATAATTAGCTCTCTCCAATACATTATAAATCACATTTATAATATATTATGAATAATTGGATATTTCTATCCACATTATTCTTATCCATAATAATTAAATCACATTTAATTATATTGGATAATTTCTTCATACATCAAGATGATTAAATCACATTTAATCATTATTTCTTCATTGCTTAGATCTTATGGAATTATTCTCGAACCCTTCAAGAATAATACGATCTCTCCGCAGATACTTGGAGATAAGGACATGGCGACTGTATTGTTCCACGTATAGTGACTTGGATGTTGAGATCATATCTCAAATCCAGATCCTATGGACCTCCCACTGATGCTTGATCAAATCAAGACCGTAGACCTAATCTTCTCATTGTATCTGAATCTCATTCAGATCAATGTCCAGTTCATGGACTAAGATTAGGTCACTTCTCTAATGAGAGGAGTCACTAAAATCCAAATCTGTTTCATCACTCCCTCAGAATGGAAGCGTCATGGTTATACAATCGTTTATGATCACATCATCCTCAGGTATTCCCAATACCTGTACATCCTACATACTGAAAGACCTATGATCACTCTGAAGATAAAGATCATTTTTATACTGTCATCTTCAGGGTTTGATCATTAAGTTTCTCAATCTTGGTCACTGGGATTTGGTATAGATCATATGCTTTCTCAAAGCATATATCTTACCTTCAAATTCATGTCATGCTTCCAAAGCATGACGACCATGCATGGAATTTGATCAGTCCTAGTACCTCATGAGTGAGCTCATGTCTCCCGGTTCATAAGTGAACCTATATGATCCCTTTGAGAGATCGTATTACTCATATGTCCTTATATGCACACCAGCTCGCCGGTGTATAAACCTTGGTTAGGTCATCAATCTATTGGTCTGCCAAATGTACACACTCAGACATATAGCAACACATCTGTCTCCGGTCAGAGGATGCATGCCTATGTTGTGACAGTATTCAACATAGGTCTTTGGTTATCTCGATCTCGTTAAGTCAACTCATTGACTTAACTAATCTGACATCTCCGAATCACTATCCCCATGCAGAGGACCTGCATCAAGAGGTCAGTCAGATATCAACCATTTGAGCAAGGATTGCCATCTCCTATTCAGACTGGAGATCATCACTTAACAATCATTTGACGATGCTTGATGAGTCCTCTATCTAACTCCTTAGATATTCATCCAAGCATCAGCTTCTATGATTCATCCAATGAATCAACAGCTGTATGACCATCAAGTTGGCCATGGTACATAACTCTTATTGTACAGAGGGACCCTATAGTGCATTCATTCATTCAATCTCAGAAAGGGAGTGGAAAATAATCAACAACTTTTATTGGTAATTTACTTATTACAATAACATTTATTGTAGGAATGGTTCGCCCGGGGCTCACATTGCTAACAATGGATTTACTTAAACGTGTGGGACCTCACCTATAGCATGCCAGCATTCTACGGATCCTCCTTTTTATTGTTGTGGTGAGAGAATGAGCACTCTCCCAATTGGATGTCAAGAATGCTTTTTTGTATGGAGACCTGCAAGAGAAAATCTATGTTCAATAGCCTCCTAGGTTTGTTGTTGTTGAAAGGGACTGTCCAGAAGATATGCAGACTTCATATGGCTATTTATGGTCTTAAGCAGAGTTCCAAAGCATGGTTTTAAAAGTTCTTGGACCTGTTAGAACAATATGGCTTTAAGAGATTGAATCATATCTCTCGCTCTTTGTACGTAGGACATTAAAAAACCACACCTGATCTAAAGAATAAAAAGGCCGTTGTATCGAACAGGTGGATGTTAGCAGAAAATTTATTTTTATTATTTATACTCCTAATCTTAGATGTGTATAGTGTAAGTATAGGAATGTCAAATTAAGGGAGGCAAACTGTTTAGAACTAAGGTAAAATAGTAGAAAACTAAGGTAAGAAGGGTTTCCTAATTTTTATTTGATTTTAGGTAATTTTCTGGATTTTTATTGGATTTTATGAATTTTATATTATTTTCGTGATTTAATATACCTATGTAAAAATATAGGTATAATTTTTGTATTTTTATATTTGGTTTTAATTTTGTAATTTTTATGTGTTTTAATTATTTTATGATTTTTATGTAATTTTTGAAATTATTTTGGAATTTTTGTTTGGTTTTTAAAGTTGAAAACTAATTTCTATTTGAAATTGGATTTTTATTAATGATTTTAGAAATAGTAAAAAGTGAGAAGTCTTTTTATTTTATTTTTATTAGAAAATAGGTGGGAATATCTTCAAAATGATATGATGTACGTATTTATATGTATTTTATTTACTTAGTTACATACTTTTAAAGCTTTTATATATTAAGTAATTTTTTATTAGTTTTGTTATTTTATTTTTATTTTATTTTTAGCTTATTATGTAAAATATGGTAAAATATACTAAGCCAATTTTTACAGGATTTTCAAAGGTGTTTTTATATTTTATATTTGTTTTTAAGGTTTATGTATTTTTGTGCTACTTCTAAGATTTATTTAATTGCTAGAAAATATTTTCATTTTTCAAAAATATATAGCGTAAAATACAGTATTTGTACGTATTTTATTTGATTATGTATTATAATATGTATAATATTTATATACAGTTTATAGGGTTACGGGTGTAATAGCAGGAAAGTATTAGGCGTGCAAGATAAATTTGAGAAATTAGGGGGCTCGTGCTCAAAAAGTCCAGGGACACATGCTATATAACATGCAATTGCTTAGCAGGACCTGGTAGCAAATGGAAAATTTTTGAGGGGCATTCATGCAAATGACCCAAAAATATCCGATTTCTCACGCGCTTCGCACGTGAGGTGCCAAAGCATTGGGGCGGTGTGTCAATTTGGGGCATTGGATTCCTGCTGAATGAGACGGTCCTCACATCTGAAGTTTGGGGTTGTTCTTCCCCTTTCAAGTTCGGGTGGTGGCATTTCGAGGGCGGAAGGTGGTGCCGCAATTCATCAACTCTAGGAGGCGATGATTGTTGAATGTCAGTAAATTGGAGACGAAGGCAGTAGAGTTTGATCTCCGTTTACGTCTGCAAGCGGAGCTCTTCGAGGAAGATACTATGCTTTCGGATAGATCGCAACTTCGTGCGATAAAGGTGTTGCGCTCCAAGTGCATGTCGTTCTACCGTTGTGACAGTGGCGTGGCTTGATGCAATAGACGCCTCGATTCTCAAAGTTGTTCCGCCTCTTGCGGTGCTTCTTCTCGATTCTCCAGGTATACGATGATCTCCAGATGATCCGGTCCTGCTTCAGGCGTAAGGTCTATTTTTGTGAAATTCTAGCGACTCGAAGTCGAACCTCGGTCAGAAGTTCAACAAAAGATATGCGAATGGGGGAGCTACAAGTGTGGAGGATCAAGCTCCTAATTCCGACCATCGATGTTGACCGGAGGGTGGTCAGATATGGATGATAGATCAAGAAACAGTAGGGAAACGAAGGCGAGATGGAAATTGATCGAAACTGAGCCAAATCGAAGAGGAAAACAAAGAACAAAAACGAGATTAGAGAAAAGAAATGAGGATGAATAGGGATAAGAGGAAAATGATGAGATTCGAACTAGAAGCTACAGAGGAATGATCAATATGCCTACAGAAGATGATCAGAGCCCGAAGTCCGATATGGTGAACGATCGAAGTTGTAGCCTTGATGCAACTGTGGCAGGTTGTAGAGGCTCTCGCAAAGGAGTAGTGCTCGAACTCCGGTGAAGATCTCACCAACCCTCACTCCTCCAGCTCACAATGAGGGTTGTCACCTCTCTAGCTCTCGGATCTCGGTGTGAAAGTGGCGGATGTCAGAGCTCCAGGGTAGGATGCCCTCTTTATAGGACTAGGAAGCTTCGAGGCCACGACAACTGGTATGGTCACTGGAGGAGAGGTTCAGTGTCTGCGAGGAGGTTGGGGTACCGGCCAACGGTCGGGCCATTGGGAAGTTAGGCGGTCGGAGGAGAAAGAGCGGGCCACAGTTTGTGCGAGAAAGAAGGAGAAGGGTCGGGGGGCGGGAAAAAATAAATTAATAATTATTAATAAATTAAATACTTTATGACTAATTAGTTGGATAACTAATTAGTTATATAATTAGATATGTAATTAAGTACTTAAATAATTAAATATATAATTTTTTAGATAAATAAATAAATGATAATTAAATTAAAATAAATTAATAAATAAATTTTATTTAATTTATTTTTATAATAAAATATTAATAAATGTATAAATATGATGGATGCCATACATTAAATAAGATAAGATTAGGTTATATTTATACATTATATACCAATATTGTCCCAAAACTCACTTTTCGCATATTTACGCCGATTTTAGCGAAATCATTGTCATTTGGTAGATAATTCTATAAAACGAATTTAAAAGCGATTACTCCCATTCAGAATTCATATGGTTGAGTTATAAGGTATGGAAAATTTAGGTCACGGCTCCGTGGCATGGGGATTTATTGGTATTTTGACTTAAGTTATATTTTTATATTTTCCTATTGATTTTTAAAAATTATTAAAAAAATAAGTATATTTTTATATTTTCCTATTGATTTTTAGAAACTTATTAAAAAAAATAAAGTTAATAAGAATAATTAATTAGAAAATCGGGAAATTTCTACATGTAGTTCATATAGACAAAGGGGCCCAAACACGAAAACTCACCCGTTTTATTCTAATATTCTTTTGATATTTTGAATAAATATTATTAGTTATAAAACGAAGTTTAAAAGTGCGTTGGGTCAATTCGGAGTTCTCTACAAATAGTTACGAACCTTGGAAGTCGGTTTTTATAGCTTTTTCAATTCATTATAATAATTTTTATTAAATATTTGTTCTGATATTTTTATAAACTAATATATTTTTTATGAACAACTTTTGTGAAGAAAATTATTTGGTTTGAAGTTTTCTTGGTGATAAATAAAAGAGGTGAAATATTTACACTAAGGAAAACGAGTAAATGTATTTTTGTGATCTAGATTTTTTGATATTTTTATATATTAAGATCCTTATCTCCCCTAGGGCATCATCGCCCAGTGCTCGGCCCTCGCCCCCCTATGCACCGCTCGGCCCCATCGCCCCTCCGTGCGCTGCTCGGCTCCCGCCACCACCTAGGGCTTCGCTGCTCCTAGGGTACCGCCGTCCCTAGGGCCGTGCTGCCCCTAGGGTCCCACCGCCACCTAGGGCTTCGCCACCCCTATGGTACCACTGTCCCTAGGGCCTCACCGCCCCTAGGGTTCTGTCGTTCCCTCTCTAAGGGCCCTTCGCTCACACCTCCCGGTTGATGGGTTTGGTTGTGTAAGTCTACACATGCAACCAAATCTCGTCATGTCAGTGTAGACCAAAGTTTATCTGGTATGCAACCCTAGTTGTCTCCATTCATCATGACAGAAAGCAAGGTAGAGATCCCCACCACAGATGCCTTCAGAGGTCCTGCGTCTATTGTGAAGATGGATGGGTCAAACTACGAGTTATGGGCCATGCAGTTCATGAGCCTAATGAAATCGATGGGTAAGAAACATATTCTTACCGAGGACGAGCCAACGGAGAAGACATGGTTGTATGCCTCATGGGAGGCTGATGACGCATATGCTCAGGTATGGTTGTCTGGTACTTTGATTGTAGACATTGTTAATGATGTCTTGCATCAACCTACTGCCAAAGTCATGTGAGAAATTCTTGCTGGCACGTATTCACAAGCCAAGAATGAGACAAAAATCCTACAGCTCCAGTATGACATCTTCACGATAAAGCAGAATGGTCGACCCCTGCATGCTCACTATACTGCATTGCAGGGAATGTTTGAGAAGCTTCATAGCTTCATGCCACGTACAACTAATCCATAGCAGTTGAAGACATATCGGAATGCCACGATGGTGGGAGTCTTTCTAGCCTCTCTTGACTCACAATATGAGGCTGCTTCTTCTCAGATTCTGGCAGATGCTACCATTCCTCCCATGGAGGAGGCTTTTCGGAGATTGAGCCGAATCAACATGTCAAGCCCTGATACTGTGACAAATTCTTCTGCTATGGCGGCCTCTTGCGGAAGAGGTAACCCATCTCAGTTTTGTGGATGAGGACCACATGGTAGAGGAGGTCGTGGTCGTGGACCACAAATGTACTTACTGTCATCGGATCGGTCATACAAAAGATACATGCTACTCCAAACATGGTTTCCAGTATCTGGCCGCGCAGCAGAACTGATCCAGCATCATTGCACTACACCCGCATTAGATTTACGATATGATGAACTCGTGTCGCGATTACGAGATATCATGCCTCCTGCTAGTACACCTACACCTGTTTCAGAGAGAAGCTTGGATGTCGCTGCTACTGCAGAAGCTCGTTCCTCAGGTAGCGCTCATACTTCTACTTTCTACCATGGTTCAGGTACCTCAGAATGGATTGTAGATTCAGGTGCCACACATTATTTTTTATGGAGACAGGCATCAACTCACATCCTACAAGCAAGTTTCC
Organism: Ottelia alismoides; assembly: GCA_037367405.1. Lineage (NCBI taxonomy): Eukaryota > Viridiplantae > Streptophyta > Magnoliopsida > Alismatales > Hydrocharitaceae > Ottelia > Ottelia alismoides. Next base: position 415,726 of record JAZKJV010001052.1, read on the forward strand.
CTAGGAAGGACAATGGTCATAGCCGATGGGACTCATTCTCCATCACAGGACAGGGACAGATTTCCTTAACACCGTATATGCAGTTGCAGAATGTGCTTCATGCTCCTAATTTCTCAATGAATTTACTGCCAATTAGTCAGATTACTAAGGATTTACATTGTCGAACAATATTTGACCTATCATCTCTCGTGTTTCAGGACATTCTCACGGGCAATGTGATTGGTCATGGCCGTGAGCAAGGCGGGTTGTATCGACTGGTCCATACGCCTTATGCTGGAGCATCATTTCATTCTACTGGACCTGTCTCTCCTTATCTATGACATCTGCGCTTCGGTCATCTTCTATTTCAGAAACTGCGTCAAGTCTTTCCTCAAATCTCACCCCGCTCGTCGTTCAACTGTGAAGCATGTCAGTCATGGAAGCATCATCGATCCGTCTTCCCAAGTCGTCAGAGTCGGAGCAGGAGCTCTCCATTTGATTTTTTCTATATAAATATTTGGGGTCCAAGTTGTGTTCCCGATCATCAGGGACAGAGGTTCTATTTAGTTGCTGTGGATGATTTCAGTCATTTGTCTTGGATTTTCCTGTTAAAGAATAAATCAGAAGCGGGCAATACTATTATAAATTTTATTAAAGAAGTGCAGAATGTTTTTTCCATCTCTGTCAAAATTGTGCGAACTGATAATGCCTTTGAATTCTGTACCCATATATTATCTCGATATCTTTCATCCCATGGCATTCTTCTTCAAACGTGTCGTGTTTACACGTCCCAATAGAATGGTGTCGCAGAAAGAAAGCAACGCCACGTTCTTGATATCACTTGTACGCTCCTTATCCAGAGTGCTCCGCACTCATTCTGAGGCGATGCGGTTCTTACAGCATGTTACCTCATTAACCGCATGCCCTCGTCGATGTTGGGGGAGAATATACCTTTCTCCCTTGTCTTTCCTGACAAGGAGTTGTTATTTCTTACCCCTCGTGTCTTTGGGTCTGTTGCGTTCATTCACCAATTGTTTCCAGGGATTGACAAACTCTCTCCTAGGGCGGTCAAATGTGTTTTTGTCGCATATTCCAGAACTCAAAAGGGGCATCGTTGCTGTGATCCGTTATGTTGGAGGTATTATGTTAGTGCAGATGTCACGTTTTTTGAGTCAGTTAGTTTTTTCTCTCCTACAGGTGACATGTTGGCACCATCAAACACAAATGATGAGATCTATATTCCTCCTCCACCCATGTATGCACCACCACAGGACCAATACTTTCCACCACCATCTCCACCACAATCACCTCCACCAGCTTTACCTCCTCCACCTCCACCTCCATCTCCCATTTCTTTGCTTCCTCCTCTACCCCATCACTATAGTCGACGGACATCCCCTGCTCATGATCATGGTCAATCATTAAGCATGCCCCAGGTTTGTTCTGACAACATTACTTCTAATGATGGGACTAATGGTATTTCTTAGCAAGGGCTATTTTAGGAAGGGGATGACGCGGATGGTGGTACAGTAGATGCAGGACTTGATTTTCCTATTGCTCTAAGAAAGCAAAAGCGGTCATGTGCTTCATATCCAACGGCTTCTCATGTCATCGTTGAGCATCTGATAGGGGACTTCAGGAGGTTTGGAGTTGCTTTATCCGCTGTAAACATTCCACGGACTCACCAGGAGGCATTAGCTGATAGTTGATGACGTGTGGCTATGGAGGAAGAGATGGCCGCCCTTCAGTCAAGAGGTACTTGGAGCCTTGTTCCTGCTCCTACGAGTGCATTTATTGTAAGTTGCAAGTGGGTATTTACAGTGAAGCACAATGTAGATAGTAGTATTGATAGGTAAAAGGCTCGATTGGTTGCTCGGGGCTTTACTCATATGGGGTAGATTATCTGGACACTTTTTCTTCTGTTGCTCGTCATTCTACCTTGCGGATCTTTTTATTTGTTGCCGTGATTCGAGATTGGCCCCTGTTTCAATTGGATGTCAAGAATGCCTTTTTATATGGTGATCTTCAGGAAGGAGTTTACATGCAGCAGGCACCTGTGTTTACTGCTGAGGGGGAGTGTTTACAGGTGTGCCCAAGGTTTTAAAAAACGTGAGGCGTATCGAGGCGTTTTCCTAGTATTGCATCGAGGCGTAAGCCTCGAGGCGTATCGAGGCGTAAGCCTGACTCGTGGAAGAAAACTTTTCATAAAATATAATAATTAATCGTACTTACAATTTTCAAGTTCTAGAAATTAAATAGTTGTGATTAAATACATAACTTCATGATATTTCAAGGCTAACATCATGATTTAAACATCCAGGTTGTTATATAACTCTCTTTTTTTAAACTCTAAATCTGTAAGTAGTCAAGTAAATATGGATATGTAAGCACAATAATGGGTAACTCTCCGCATAATTTAAAGTTTTGAATAAAATTTAATTAAAGGTACCAGATATAACATACCATTTTCAAAATTAGGTGAGATATGTATCATTCAATTGATAAGGACAAGATAGTAAGAAGTGAATCTGTGATCACTTTTTTTTACCATAATGATTGGGGGATAAAATACTTGAATATTGCGTGATCACCTTTGTTCATGCATGCTTTGATGTGTATTAATTTAGTCCCAATTGAATAGAAGAAAATATGTGACATGTTTACAAAGTATACTTTTTCAAAATTTAGGTCAAAGTAGGGGACCTTGAATCCTAACATGTTGGAGTATAAGTTGTATGCGCCTATTGTGTTGTAGCAGGGTAAATGGATCCTGGAGAAGATCCATTTACCCCCATCCAGTGTTTAGTCCCACATGGACCAGTGGTGGGACTTGGAGGCTCTGGGAAGGCTATATAAGGAGCCCCAGACCTCCTGTACTCCATTGAGAAAATCAATAGAGAAACACGCCCCCTTAGAGGGCTTCTCCGTGGTTTCATCCCGCTCCTCACGGAGTAGGGTTCCACGTTAAAAATCCCGCGTTCTTCTTGTTCTTTATTTCTTTTCCATGTTTATGCTTCCGCTTCCGATTTTATAACATGGTATCAGAGCGGGTCGATCCTCGAGGAGTTTTTTGGTTCTTTATTTTTATTCGAGATTTGTTCCGAGTTCATGTTCGGCATTTTTTTTGGGTCTTTAGAACCCTAATTTCTGTAGTAAATTCCCTGTCCTGTAACAAGATCTGGATCCAAGAGTTTTGAAAATAGGGTTTTCTGAAACCCTTGTTGCAAGAGTCCAGCCACGTCTCTGTTGCGCAGGCGGCAGCAGTGCCCAGGCGCAGCCTTCGTCCTCCATCAGGCGCGCATCTTCCAACGGCAACCTCTCTCCATGCGGTGGATCTCACCACCGCTCATCTTCCAACGGCAACACGCAGATGGCGTGATCCAACCAGATCCAACTCGCGCCACGGCGCAGCAGAAGAAGTCCAGGCGATGGCGTATCCAGGGCGCGCGGCCCCGAGCCCTCTCGTTCCAAGGCGGCGTGCAGGAGGCGCGCTGCCCAGGTCTCCAGCAGGCGGGTCCCTCCGATCGTGATGCTCCTCGCGCAGCAAGGCGGCGCCTCCAGCACCTGCCGGCACCCTTCCGCTACCTCCATCTTCGCGTGTGGTTGACAGGAGCTCCACCTCGCGCAGTAGGCGGCGATTCCAGGCCCCTTCTCAGCGGGTTCCCAGCAGCGGCGGCATGTAGAAGGTGTCCCCCATCGTGCAGATGGCGGGGCTTAAAAAAAGAGAGAGAGAAGTACTCCCATGGAAACCCTAGTACGTAAAAGGCCCGTTATTTATTACAAAAAAAAAATGGTCTGTTGTTATGGAACTCACATGGGCCGTGAGTGGTTAAAAAAAACAGAGAGAGTCTTGTTATGTTGAGAGGGAAAGAGAACGGGCCCAAGTGGCCGTAATTAAAAAAAAAGGAAAAGGGGGGGGAGAGAGAAAAGTGGTGTCGTGAGTTATGAGAGGTGGTTGAGATATTGGGTCCGATTTGACCATGTATTTAAAAAAGAGAGAAGGTTGCAAGTTTTTTTTTCAAAAAAAAAATATCAAAAAAAAGGAGAGAGAGAGAGATTAAAAAAAAAGAGGCGCGTGCATTTAAAAAAAAAAGCCGTACGCAAGTATTTTGAAAAAAAAAGAGCCGCGTACAAAGAAAAGTCGTACGCATTTTTTTTAAAAAAATGAGTTGTGAAAGCCGAAAAGAAAAATGAAACGGCTTTAAAAAAAAAGTGAGGTTTTTCAAAAAAAAAAAAGATGACGGCTTTAAAAAAAACCGCAAGTATGTTTTGTTTTCCCCTTATATCTGGTCTTCTCCCAACTTTGTCGATGTTCATTTTCCGACAAGTATGGGAGAAAGGGGGAGTATATGTAGAGTCACAGGTCTATTCGGTTCAGATCCAGATTGATGCAGATTGCCAGACCAATCAGATTCCAGACTCTACGGTTCAGATCCAGTTTCAGACTCGATGATTGTCTTCCGAGTCTTCAGTTTCAGACACGCACGAGTGTGCGGTCATTGTCAGATGAGCATAAGTTGCCATCGTTTGTTTCGAGGTCCCCATCATTCTTCTTGTTGTCAGGCCAGAGTTTTCATGTGAGCCATAGGGACTCCAGAGCAGAGGACCATTCCTTGAGGGCAAGGGTTTTCATGTGGTATCATAGGTACACCAGAGCAGTGCACCATTCTCTGAGCCAGATGGGAGAGACCCAGTTCTCCGACGAGGAGACTTCAGGCGCAAGTTCAGACTCGATGGTCAGGTTACGAGTCTTCAGTTGACTCACACTCCAGCCCGTTCGTCCTCCTCACCTGCACGGCATGAGAAGCAACGTCCTCGACTGCAGCATGTGCGCGTTGGGTTGATATTGTCCGTAGTGTCCTGTAGCGTGAGTTGAGTTTCTCTCTGTTTGTTTGTCCAAGCTGAGCATTGCATGCTCCAGCTTGAGGGGGAGTGTTGGAGTATAAGTTGTATGCGCCTATTGTGTTGTAGCAGGGTAAATGGATCCTGGAGAAGATCCATTTACCCCCATCCAGTGTTTAGTCCCACATGGACCAGTGGTGGGACTTGGAGGCTCTGGGAAGGCTATATAAGGAGCCCCAGACCTCCTGTACTCATTGAGAAAATCAATAGAGAAACACGCCCCTTAGAGGGCTTCTCCCGTGGTTTCATCCCGCTCCTCACGGAGTAGGGTTCCACGTTAAAAATCCCGCGTTCTTCTTGTTCTTTATTTCTTTTCCATGTTTATGCTTCCGCTTCCGATTTTATAACATAACATTTTAATAAAGAAAGCATTTATGCTTGATTCGTACTAAAGAGTATAGGTATTAGATTTTAGTACTCAAGGCTCATTTTTTTGTTCATGTTGCTTTATAAAAAAGACATGCATAACAAAGTAAAAGTAAGCTTAATATGTTAATAAATTTAAAAAAATTGCATTTCGGTGAAAAAGAACTGAAAATACTTGTCTATGGAATATGAAAAGCTCACAATCAAAAAGAAAAAGAAAAAAATTGCATAAAAAATGAAAAAAACAGCCCATACATGAGGCAACGCCTCATAAGCCTCGAGGCACACGCCTCACTGGGGCTGAGTGAGGCTATAGCCTCGAGGCATTTTTCCTTGAAAAACGCCTTAAGGCGTACGCCTCAACGCCTCGAGGCGCGTGTTTAAAAACAATGGGTGTGTCAACTTCATAAGGCAATCTATGGCCTAAAGCAGATCCCGAGAGCTTGATTTCAGAAGATCCCAGATTTCTTTGAGAAGTAAGGGTTCAAAAGGTCAATTGCAGATCATTCTCTTTTTGCGCAAAGGACTTCCAGAGGTACAACTGCCATTATAGTGTATGTTGACGTTATACTTATTACAAGAGATGATATGCACAGAATAAATAGAGCAAAAGAATTATTGGGCCGTGAATTTGTTACCAAGGATCTAGGAGTGCTTAGATATTTTCTGGGGTTGGAGTTTGCTAGAAATCAACAAGGACCTGTGATGACTCGGAGAAAATATGTCACTGACTTGCTAAGTAACACAAGTATGCTTGGATGTTGACCTGCTTCTATACCCATGGATCCAAGCATGAAGATGCATGATGATGATACTGAAGAGGTTGACAGGAGGAGATACATGAAACTGGTAGGAAGGCTACTTTATGTTACTATTACCATACCATATATTACATTTGCATTCAATAAAGTGAGCCAGTTCATGGAACAACCTAGTCAGGTACACATGGATGCTATACATATGATACTAAGATATCATAAGTCATCTCCAGGCGCAGGACTGATGTTTAGAAAGGAGGGTACTATTACTATCTCAGCATGCGCAGATGCAGACTATGCAGGGTGCCCACAGAACAGGAAGTCTACATCTGGCTTCACTATATTTGTTGGGGAGTCACTTGTCTCATTGAAGAGTAAGAAGCAAACCGTGGTTGCGAGATCCGGTGTTGAATCGGAGTATAAAGCTATGGCCCAAGCATGTACAGAAGTGATGTGGGTTCGCGCAATCATGGCAGATCTGCATATAGATGTTCCTCTTCCCATGTCACTAAAATGCGAAAATCATGCCACATTACTCATTGCCAATAATCCTGCATTTCACGAGAGGACAAAGCACATCGAAGTTGATTGCTATTATATACGTGATATAATCCAGAAAGGCTTCATTTCTACAATCCATGTCAGCTCAGGAGACCAAACAACAGACATTCTTACCAAAGCTTTACTTCGAGGCCCCTTCCAGAAGCGCTTATCCAAGATGAGTATGATAGATATCTATGCTCCATCTTGAGGGGGAGTATATAAGTTTATTTTATGTTCTTGTATCTTTTTATCTATTTTCCTTTCTCTTTATCTACCGTATGTAATTTGCCCATAGGTCTCTTCCCTATATAAGAGAGCCTAGGGCTCAAGGAATAAACATATCTCTTATTTTTCCCAACAGTTTATGCGGAGCCCATTAGTCCCATGGAAAAGCAAGAGGCAAACTGTTGTTGCTAGGTTAAGCGTTGAACCGAATACAAAGCTATGGTGTTAGGAAGTACTGAGATGCAATTTGACTGATCCATGCATCTATTATGTGACAATCAAAATGCACCGTTCATTGCCAATAATCTAGCTTTTCTTGAGAGGATCAAACACATCGAGGTGGATTACTACTACACTAGAGACATGATACATAAGGGCTTCATCTCTACTTCCTACATTAGCTCAGAGGAACAAACTGCAGACATATCCCCCAAGGCTCTAACTAAAGGGTTATTCCAGAAGTGTTCTTCCAAGCTAATTTTGATAGATATCTATGCTCTCACTTGAGGAGGAGTGCTACATGAAATAGTATTCATGTATTTCTTATTTGCTTTTTTTATGTTATTGCTCCATCGATTATTTATCCTCAAGGGTTTCTCCTCTATATAAAGGAGCCCTATGGCCATGGGTACAATAGTCAATTCTGCTTTTGCATTTGTGCCAGCATGGATAATTGACTCCGAAGTATATACTCAATTGAATTGGAGAAGGTAGCCTTTTGACATCCTTGGATCTTCGTCCATTATGAAATCTATACTACACACTCACCGATCACTACTGTTAGGTCATTGGAGTTCTCATCCAGACTCAAGCTATCTGAATTTTTGTGCTCCTGACTTTCCATTAAGCTTACTATCTTTTTATGGGTTATGTTTGGAGCAGTGAGTCCGATTATTGGTAGTGGTGAGACTTTTAAACTTTGGTTGGACAACTGCATGGTGCTTGGGATTTTAAGAGATTGTTACCCATGCCTTTTTAAGGGATTTAATAGTGAAGAATAAAACAAAGAAGGTTGTAAGCGAAGCTAAGTCAAAAGATTATGAAGTTTTCTACGAAAATCTCGACTCTAAGGAGGGTCAGAATGATATATTCAGATTGTTCAAAGCAAGAGAAGAAATATCAAAGACATTTCTCAAGTGAGATGCATTAAGGATGAGGAAGGACACGTGATTGTTACTCAGAAGGAGATAGAGACTAGGTAGAAGCAGTAATTCCATAAGCTTTTAATTGGGAAGGAAATATAGAGATCACTTTGGGAGATCTAGCTAGTAGTGAAAGTTACTTGAATCGTGCAAGATATAGACGAATACAAAGGAATGAAGTAGATGAGGCTTTGAAGGTTATGAAACATGGGAAATGTGTAGGACTTGATGACAAGAGAGTTTTAGGTGAGCGTGGTTTGACTTGGCTTACAAATTTATTCAATTTTATTTGGCGAAGCAAGAAAATGCCCGAAGATTAGAGGAGAAGCATCGTGATGCCTTTTTATAGGAACAAAGGAGACATGCAAAATTGTTCGGATGAGGTCATGCTTCCTAAGGGTGAGCGGGTCTCGGCGTTCGAAGATTAGTACTATGAATGAAGCCCTACTACTGAAGTGGGTTAGCAGACTCTGGGGTGCCTCTGATGATATGTGTTGCAGCCTTCTTCGTCGGATTTATGGTATAAATGGTGCCTCGCCTATGCCTAGCTACTATATTTGCCTCCGACGCCCTTCTGGAAGGGGTTCTTGGGGATTCTTCCTCATTTTCAGTCTTTCTTCAGACCGGTTCTTGGTAACGGGGGCAACTTTGCTTTCTGGACTGATGATTGGACGGATGAGGGGCCTTTATGTGAGTGTTTTCCCCGTCTGTTTGCTTTGGCCGTGGAGGGGGGGACGTGTGTTGCCTCGTACTGGTCGGATGGAATCTGGATGCCTACATTCTCTTCAAACTTCTCGGATCACGCCTTGAAGACTTTCTTGTATTGCTGGACGTGAGTCGGGGAGACCTACAGGACGCAGGGATCATTGGATCTGGCGTGGGGGTCCTTTTTTCCGTCAGGAAGGCGTGTGGGGCGATTCGCAGGCTGTGCCCTTCGTGCCCCGAGGCTTTGTATAAGGACTGTGGCTTTCTGTGGAATCTTGCTCTCCCGGAATGGATTGCTCTCACCGCACCCTCATATAGTCAGGTGTAAGGGTCACCATGACTGGCACTCTAATTTATCAATCATTATTGAACCACTATTGCTGACTTGATACCTTAATCTTTCTCGTTCTCTATTGTGGTTGACTGTACCGATCTAGGTCTTTAAGTCACTGATCTTATTGTTAGAAAATAGAGAATACTGAAGTTAATTGATAAACAGAGCATAGAAACTAGAAATATAAACATGGAACACGAATAATTTTTACGTGGAATCCTACTTCCTAAGAAGCAGGATGAACCATGGGAGAAGCCCTCAAAGAGACAGATATTGCATTCCCTTTTTCTCATTGGAAACAGGAGGCTTGGGGCTCCTTATATAGCCTCTGCAGAGCCTCCAAGTCCCATCACTGATAGATGTGGGACTAAACATATGGATGGGGTAAATGAACTTTGGAGAGATCCATTTACCCTCCTACAACTCATATGGAGCACAACCAAATACTCCAACACTCCCCCTCAAGCTGGAGCATGCAATGCTCAACTTGGACAAAACAGAAAGAAAATCAACTCACAATACATGACACTACAGACAAATATCAACTCAACGCGCACAACTGTCGGCTGTTGTCGAGGACATTGTTTCTCATGCCATGCAGGTGAGGAGGACGAACATGCTGGAGTGTGAGTCAATTGAATCTCCTCGTTGGATAGTGTTAGAAATATGTAACAGATCTTTCCAAACCCTTGTAAGGGTTTTTTTTGTACTTTTCTCATTTCTGTACTCATTAGGATTTCTAGGTTTGTCCTATGTATGGACCCCTAGACCCATTGGAATAAGACAAGAAATTTCATCCCATCTCTGTCATGGTATCAGAGCACTGTCGTACGCATCTCTCCCGCCGCCTCCCTCCCGATCCCTAGCCTCTCTCTCCGGTTTCTCTGCATCGCGCTATATCCCTCTTCATCGCCTTCCCCTTCGATCCATCGCCGCATCCCCCCGATCCCATCCCATCGCCCAATCCCATCGTCGCCTACCCATCCCCAATCCCATCGCCGCCTACCTCCGATCCATCGCCGCCTCCCTCCCGATCCATCGCCGCACCCCTCCCCGCATCCCTCCCTCCCGAACCATCGCCGCATCCCCAATCCCATCGTCAATCGCCCAGTCGCCGCATCCCCGATCCATCGCCGCACCCCTCCCGCATCCCTCCCTCCTGAACCATCGCCGCACATCTCCCGCATCCCTCCCTCCCGAACTTCGCCATCCCCAATCTCCCAACCACATCTCCATCTCGCCCCACATCTCGCCCAGACAGCCGCCCCACTTCTCCATCTCTCCCAGATGCCTTCTCACCTCCCATCTCACCCTACATCGCCATCTCGCCCCACATCGCAGTTCCTCAAACCAATCGCCCACTCGCCCCCCCTTGCCCTATCTTCACATCGAGTCTTCCCTGTCACCCTACCTCCAAGAGCCTCTACCAGGACTTCTCCAACGACTCCCACGACTACTCCAAGACTCCATCGACGGAGACTACTCCAGCGACTCCCACGAAGGACTCCAGCAACTTGAAGGACTCCTGCTCTGTCCAAGCGACTCTCAAGTGCACAGAAACACTCCAACGAGCAGTCATTATGCGGCCCGATTACTCCAACACTCCAGCAATACCATCCGGTGATATTTTACTACAGCCTCATGTCCTCTGAAATTACCACTTTTATCTAGTCCTTTGCTACTAGTCTTGTGTGGCCGCCATGACTTCTACTCCCACATCTGTGGACTCCAAGTCCCTGTACCAATCTACATCTATGATAGTTCAGGGCACTACTATAAAACTTAAAGGATCCAAGAATTATGTTCTATGGTCTCAGTCTTTTAAAATATTTATTGGCGGCTAGCGGAAGGCCTATGTCCTTACTAAAAATCCCCCAGCAGAGACAGACAAAGACTTTGATACATGTTCGTCGACAACTGTCAGGTTATCACTTGGATGACAAACAACGTTGATCCATCTATTGCATCTAAATCTTCTATATAAAGAAACTGCAAAAGCAATGTGGGAGAGTCTCGAAAATACCTACTCACAGAAAACTACCAAATCTCGGCTTTCAGATATATGTACTAGGATTTGGTCTACAAATTAAGGAGATACATCCTTGATAGAGTATTACAGGTTGCTAACAGGGTTATTTGAGGAACTCCTCATTTTTCAACCAGCATGTTGTGATAAACAAGTTGGTGAACGAGCAGAATGGCAAGTATATCGATTCCTATCAGGTTTACACCCTCGATATAAATCTGCGAAGGACCAGTTTCTAACTGCCGGTGCATTACCTACTCTTGAAACCATCTTTGGCCGACTTCAGGAAATTGAGTCTCCACACCCCCTCCATCTGCTGAAATATCGGCTCACTTTGTAAGGGGACGATCAATCCATTACGGGGGTCGAGGCCGTGACTCTGGTCGCGGACGTGGTCGTACCTTTGACGGGGTCGCGAATCATCACGGGCCCAAGGTCGTGATCATACTACTACCCGCTTTCCTCCGTGTACTCATTGTGGTCGCCTGAATCACCCATCGGAACGTTGCTGGGCCAAATTGGGCATGCTTCTAATGCCAACAGTGCGTATGAGATGACTACCTCTGATACTGACTATGAGATTGCTGTCCCGACCCAAGAAGAACCTGCGAATGCTAGTCAGCAATTTTTTACTGCCTCTGAATATGCCAGTCTACGTCAACTACTACAGAACTCTCAAACCAACGTTATCACTTCAGCTTCAACAGCCAGTCTTGCCACAACTTCGGGTACAGTCGCCAATACAACTACTACATCAACTCCTACATGGATCATCGACTCTGGAGCCTCGACACATCTAACAGGGGAAGGTAGTATTCTTACTTCTTCCCGACCATCCTCAGTTGTGAAAACCGTACGTGTTGCCAATGGAGCGCACTCGCCGATTACTAGTGTGGGCACTATGGAATTTTCTCCCTCACTCAGACTCACGAACGTGCACTGCGCTCCAGCATTTCCTCTTAGCTTATTATCTGTCCATAAACTATGCACTGAGCTTAACTGTCATGTGATATTTGATAAATTTTGCTGTTACTTTCATGACATCCGGACGAAGCAGGTCTTTGGTGGGGGATATGAGAAGAATGGGCTGTATTATCTTGACATCCCTACTGATTCAAATTTTGCGGGTGCTGCATCCATTTCCACTGATCCATTACTATGGCATCTTCGTCTTGGTCATCCATCTGCCAAAGCCCTCTCCATGATGTTTCCGGAACTTTCGTCGCTAAAACCTTTTGAGTGTGAGGCATGCCAGTTTGGGAAACATCATCGAGCATCCTTTCCTGCTCGAACTGAGCCTCGTCGTTCTACTCCTTTCGCTCTAGTCCATTGTGATATTTGGGGACCCTGTCCGGTTCGTACACTTAGTGGCCATAAGTATTTTGTTGTTTTTATTGATGATTTCAGCAGACTATCCTGGGTTTATCTACTAAAAGAATGTTCGAACATAAATATTATCATCAAAAATTTCTTTCAGTATGTCAAACCATTTTTTCCACTACTATACAAATTTTTCGTTCGGATAATGCGTTGGAATTCACCCAAAATGACCTTGCCACATTTTTTGCTTCTCAAGGGACCATACATCAAACCTCATGTCCCTATACATCCCAACAAAATGGGATAGCAGAAAGCAAATTAAGACACCTCCTAAACATTGCTCGATCACTTCTCTCTCAAATGAAAGTTCCCAAAATCTACTGGGGTGATGCTATATTAACTGCAGTTCATCTTACCAACAGAGTACCTTCGCCTTCTCTAAATGGGTCTACTCCATTCTCTTTACTCTATCCCACAGAGTCTCCTTTTCCTCTACCTCTACGGGTCTTTGGTTGTGTATCATTCGTTCATAAATTCCAAAATACAGATAAACTCTCGCCACGTGCGATCAAATGTGTTTTTCTGGGGTACTCTCGCACTCAAAAAGGGTATAGGTGCTATGATCCTCATGGTCATCGCTATTACATCTCGGCAGATGTTACATTTTTTGAGAATACAAGCTTCTTTTCCCATACTGTCACTGATATTCCCCTTGAACTTCCACCCCCACCCATAGTCTATAAACGACGAAACATTTCGGCACCTTCAGACGTCCCTTTACCCGTTTCAGTACTTCAGGATGATATGCCCTCTTCAAGTATCTCCCACAAGGATGTCCCGGATGATCCTCTCGAGCTTCCAATTGCTCTACGGAAGAGCAAGAGACAGTGTACTTCCTATCCGATGTCTCACTACATCTCTACTGCTAGTTTATCTGACTATGACAGACGGTATACGGATGCTCTAATGACATTCTCCATCTCACGAGATCACCACAGTGCCTTACAGGATTCAGGGTGGCGGCAGGCTATGGATGAAGAAATGAATGCCCTTATATCCAGACAAACGTGGGATCTTGTTCAGTGTCCGAAAGGGACTCGACCGGTGGCTTGCAAATGGGTCTTCACGACCAAACAAACACCGGATGGCGCAATTGACAGGTTAAAAGCTCGTCTTGTGGCTAAAGGTTTTACACAAACCTATGGTGTAGATTATTTTGAGACATTCTCACCAGTTGCACGTATGGAGTCTATCAGGACTATTATTTCGTTAGCAGCAAATAAATCTTGGCCTATTTTTCAGTTAGATGTGAAAAATGCTTTTCTCTATGGCGACCTTGATGAGGAAGTATACATGCTGCAACCTCCTGGTTATGAAGTCGAGGGGGAGTATGTATGCCGACTTCGAAAAGCAATATATGGTCTCAAGCAAAGCCCAAGGGCATGGTTTGACAGACTTACCACAGAAATTAGTACGATTGGATTCCAGAGAACGAAATCTGATTACTCAGTATTTGTCAGAAAACGAGCAACTGGTACTGTTATACTTGCCGTTTATGTTGATGATATGGTTCTCACAGGTGATGACTGCAATGGGATATCAGAAACCAAGGCCTTCCTTCAAAAGGTATTTGTTACTAAAGACCTTGGTCACCTACGCTACTTCTTGGGCATAGAAGTACTTCGCACCACTGAAGGACTTCACCTCTCACAGAGGAAATATTGTATGGACATTCTTACTGAAGCTGGGGTTCTCGGATGCAAGCCCTCTAGCATCCCTGCAGACCCAAAGAAACATGCCAGCCTGTCTGAATCTACTTTTGATGATGTCACTCGATATAGAAGTCTTGTGGGTAAACTACTCTATCTTACTGCCACCAGACCAAACATCTCTTATGCAGTTAGCAGAGCTAGTCAGCACATGGAACAACCGAGTTACAGCCACTGGCAAGATGTCCTACAAATCTTACGATACTTGGAGGAATCTCCAGGACGTGGTCTCTTCTATGGGGCAAATGGGCACACGAAGGTTACTGCATACGCGGATGCTGACTATGCTGGTTCTCCAGAAGATCGACGCTCTACTACAGGCTATGCGATGATGGTTGGAGGAAATACAGTTACATGGAGGAGCAAGAAACAAACCGTTGTATCCAGATCCAGTGCAGAGGCAGAATATAGGGTAATGGCCCAAGCTACATGTGAGATTACTTGGCTATTGGCTTTCCTTCATGAACTTGGCATTAATGTCACTACTCCTGTTCCTCTATATTGTGACAATAAATCTGCAACCTACATAGCCACAAATCCAGTATTCCATGAACGAACCAAGCATATAGAGATAGATTGCCACTTTGTACGTGATGCTGTCAAAACTGGAAGAATTGCTACTCCACATATTAGCACTGATCTTCAACTAGCAGATATCTTCACAAAGGCCTTACCCAAGAAACGACTACTGTGGATTATTTCCAAGTTGGGCATGACTGATAAATATGCTCCAACTTGAGGGGGAGTGTTAGAAATATGTAACAGATCTTTCCAAAACCCTTGTCAGGGTATTTATGTACTTTTCTCATTTCTGTACTCATTAGGGTTTCTAGGTTTGTCCTATATATGGACCCCTAGACCCATTGGAATAAGACAAGAAATTTCATCCCGTCTCTGTCAGAGAGCATGTGCTCTAAACTGCGTCTATCAGAGTCACTGCAACTGGAAATGAGTCTCCTCGTCGGAGTACTCTGGCCCGCCACAACATGTGGACAACTGTTCCATCTCTGAAAAGGGACGAACTGAAAGGCCGTGGAAGTGCAATCGTCGTTGGAGTCCACGATCGCTGGAGAATGAAGTCTGAAAAGTCTCCTCATCAGAGAATTGAGTCTCTCCCGTCTGGCACAGAGAATGGTACACTACTTTGGAGTACCTATGATACCACATGAAAATCCTTGCCAACATGGCATTGGGAATGGTTCTCTACTCTGGAGTCCCTATGGCTCACATGAAAACTCTGACCGAAACAACAAGAATGATGGGGAGCTCGATAAAAGATGACAAACATGTGCACATCTGAAAAGAAGATCGCATACATGTGCATGTCTGAAATTGAAGACTCGGAAACCAGGATCGTCGAGTCTTAACGTCTGAGAAACTGTAGAGTCTAGAATATCTGGCTGGTCTGGAGGATCCGAATCTGAAGAAGACCTGTAAGTCTACACAATACTCCCCCTTTCTCACATACTTGTCGAAAAATGAACATCGACAATGTTGGGAGAAGACAATAACATGGGAAAAATAACATGAAATCAATAAGCCGATCTTCATCATATATTATTTATTTTTTCGGCTTTTCTTGCAAAAAAATTTCTCCTTTTTTCGACTATTTCCATTTTTTTAATAGCCGTCGCACACCTTTTTTTTTGAAATCTCCCCCTCTTTTTATATTTTTTTTGGAAACGATTCTTCTTTTTTAAGTCATTATTTTTTTCCGGCTTTCCTTCTTTTTTTTCCAGAATACTCGTGTACGATTTTTTTCCTTGTACGCGCTTCTATCAAAAGATAATGATTTTTCTGAAAATTTTACGGACCCCCTTTTTTCCTTTATTTTCTAATTTTGGGTCGCCCTTATCATTTTTTTAAGCCTACTGGTGGGTTGCTCTCTCTATCTCTCTCTTTAAATGGGTCGCACCCCCATTATAGATATTAGGGTCCCTCTCACTCGTCGAAGACGAGCCTGGAGGGTAGCCTCTACACATCGCCTGGAGATAACAAGCTCCTCCTGGAGCTCTGCTGGTCGCCGCCTCGTGATAGGAAGGGGCGACATGCAGTGAAGAATGGAGTATGGGGAGCGAAGATGCTTGATGGAGGCGCGATGCCAGCTTGGTGGCCTTGTGTACTGTGCCCCTCTGCCTAGAGGTGCAGGAGGAGAGCGCCGCTCATGGAGTCGTGCTTGGAGTCGCCGCTCAGGCTGCCAGGAGGAGAAAACGGCCTGAAACTTCTAGAACAGAGGTGTCGACTTGAAGGGGAGGCCTTGCAGAAGGGATGGGAGGCAGAGCACCTGTGTATCTCCTGCGAGTTGGATGGGCTCCGCCTGGGGGCTGCGGCGGGTTGGTGCATCCGCCCGAGCCGTGAGCGTCGCCGAGAGTGCGGCTGAGGGCTCGCGCTGCCAGGAGCTTCTGGATCCGATGGAGGCCTAGGGCGACACTGCCTGGACTAGGGCTTTACCGCACTATGCGGCTTGGAGCAGATTGGAAAGAGCACCATCTGTAGGAAAGTGCACCGCCAATGTGCTTGGAGATGTTGAAGAAGTCGCTGGAGTGCGTGCGCTCAGGTGCACGGGGGCAGGGTGCTGTCTGATGCGTGATCGATTCAAGAGATGTGCGTCTGGAGGTGCATGATGCATCGCCCTGCCTGTATCTTGGAGAATCAAGATTGGGGTTCCAAGAACCCTAGAACCAATCGGACTGCTATGCAACAATCAGGGTTTGAAATCCTAGAACCGATCTGATCATGAACTTGAACAAATCAATTCAAAAATAATCTTCAACAAACAAAGTGATTGAATCTCGAATGATCAACGAACCTGACTGATCTTAAAAAAACTTCAAGAATAAAACTTCAGAATCAACCGAGAATGATCCGCTATGATACCATGTTAGAAAATAGAGAATGCGGAAGCTAAATGATAAACAAAACATAGAAACTAGAAATATAAACATGGAACACGAAGAATTTTTATGTGGAACCCTACTCTCGAAGGAGCGGGATGAAACCGCAGGAGAAGCCCTTAAAGGGATAGATATTGCATTCCTTTTTTTCATTAGATACAGGAGGTCTGGGGCTCCTTATATAGCCTCCGCAGAGCCTCCAAGTCCCACCATTGGTAGATGTGGGACTAAATATGTGGATGGGGTAAATGGATCCTGGAGAGATCCATTTACCCTCCTACAACTAATATGGCGCACAACCAAATACTCCAACACTTATTGACAAAACTGATTCACCATTGATTTCACTTATTATCTACCCCGTCCTTTCTCGGTCTCTGATGTGCTTAACTTTACAGATCTAGGCATCTTATTGACTATCGTATTGAGTAGTGATTCGTAGTTAGTGATTCATATCTAAATGATTATGCACGAAGATTATCAGTCATTGATTATATATTATCTCATAATTTGGTGGCTTGCTAGATTTTCTAAGTTACTATGTGAAAATACCTTAATGATTTAAAATTTCAAATCATGAGATTAAAAGTTGTTCATTAGATCTGGATTTAAATTTAGATCAATGTTATCCTCCCAATTTTTTTTATTTAATCTAAAACTTATCTCATCTTGTGTACTAATTCATCCCCAAATCTCTAATTTATTGTCATGAGATTGGTGGCTAGTTGGTGTTCTTAAACTTGATTTGATTGCATACGAATCACCATATAAAGTATGCAAAACTGAACATTTATAGGTCTGATTTTGAGTTCTAATTGCATGTGAAATACCTCAACCTTTCATCAAATGAATCATGAATCTGTAGCTATTCAGTGGTCCGAAATTAGACTCTATTCACATGCAATTTATTCTCAAATCCTTATCATTTTAATCATGAAATCAAATCATAACACTTGTTTTGAAATTGGGTCAAAATATATGTAGACAAGAAAAACATGATATACGCTACTGTGAAGGGAATTTAGTCTAAAGGCTAGTCTATGAGAAATTAGTCAAATAAACAATTTTTTAAAGGAAAGGATGGTCCTCAAGATTATTGATCATCCGTAAATATATTAAAAAGTAATGACAAGGCTATAAATAGTTGTCCAACTAATCACAATGACCAAACATACATAAGATTAGTCTCCCTTGGCATATATAACATCCTCCTACAGATCTCTGATCTCCTTTACATAACCACTTTGTAGTGGTGACCCAATACTAACAAACTGCAGTGAGTCAGTAATATGTCATGATATTCCAAAATTTTGAAACATCTACCTCTGAAGTATTCTTTATCCAAGCCAAACCCAACAACTCTAAAAATCCATAATGAATGAGCATTCAGAAAAGACGTCAATAATCATCATTTATTCATATGGAAAACTACAAGTCATATTAACAACCATGACAAACTTTAAGTAATACATCTTAATAAGACTCTCCTCCATAGGAGCGACATGAATATCCACACACTTATTGGACCTTCCTCCTTCCAAATCAGCCTGCAGTCAATCCCTTAGACAAAATGTCATTAACCTGAGAATCCCAAGCTGAGCATATGCATCCGTAAGTGAAAGACGACCTCCCTCCCTGCACTGATCATTTTACAAACATAACTTGTAAATGTCGTGGATAATCAAGCAATGGGTCATAATCAAGAAACGGGGATCCGGAGATTTATTAAAAATACACAAACCAGTCATTTATTGCTTACTCGTGTCTCCATTGTAGATTGTTAAATAATGTAACAAATCAAAACAATCTTGATATGGATCCATTTAACCTGTGTAAATTTGTTCTCTGTAACTAAAATACATCACATTAACTATTGTTCCCTTTAAAACATATCTTAATTATAGAGGCCCTAATACTTATCCTTAAGAATTCAATTATATATAGTGGACGTAAAATTTTGATGAATTTCATTTAAAACTTCACATTCTCATTTAATTTCAAAAGCAAATTAAAAAGTTTAAAATCATGCATGGAAGGTAGCAAGAGGGGGTGTCTTAGATAGTACCTTTGATCTCCAAGATTTGGAGATCAAAATATATGCATGTAGCTTCAATTGGGGAAGGAGAGCAGTAGCTGGGAAGTCTTCCAACAGCAGCTAAAAGGTCTCTTGGTAGAGGAAACTCGCAGCCTCTCCTCTTGAGGCAGTAGCAACACCAGGTACTACTTGGACAACAGCTGTTTGACTGCTGGGAGCAGCTCCAGGGGAGGAGGGGCTCCAGCAGGGCCCAAGTGGCACAAGGACAACAACTAGAAGCTGCTGGAGCTGCAGACATATCTCCGGCTGCTTGGACAGCAGCTGAACTGGAAGGAGAGTGACTAGGAGAGGCCCCTTCGGTGGTATTCTATGGGGGATAATTGGGAGAATTAAAGAGGGTTTGGGGTTATATTTATAAGGAGGGGATTTGCCTCTTGTTGCCAAATGGAGGAAGACTTGGTCTAAGTGGAAAGGGAAATTTGAGGCCAAGTGGAGAGAAGAAACATGGCCAAGTGGAGAGAAGCAGATTTCTGCTGGAAATAAGAAAATTATTTTTATTTTTTACTTTTATTGGTCACTTTTATTTGGATACTAAAGTCGAATGTATTCGCACCTCGAGTCTCGAATTCTGGCGTACAATAGCTCGTTTTGACCGTCTCTGAATGACAGTCAAAATGAGCATAATATTCATATACTTCGGATTGAAGTTGAATCCTCGAAATTTCCGAGATACAATTTTGATTTATGGTTAAATTTTACGGTTTTAAAATATCAAACAACCTTTGATTGACGGACGGTCGATTCTGTTGGTTTTATTTCATTGAGTCGGATTTTTGGGTGGTCTCGATTTGTTTTGCGGTTTTCAATTTGCGTCACGGCTTTTCCATGGCACACATTACGGTGCGATCAACTTTTGGTTGATTGCGACCGAACAACTTTTGATTCGAGATCAATTGATCAATTTAGGTTATTCAATATTGATTGATAATTCTATTGGATTTAAACGGACCCTAATCTGATCGGGTTAGGGTTTAATTTGATCCGGATGTTACACTATGGTTTCTCAATCTGAAGATAAGGCAAACATCCATGGAAATCTGGTAGACAGGGGGCCATTTCCTGTCCAGTTATTAGTCCAAAAGGCAAAAGAATTGCGATCTCCAAGCAGTAAGTCAAAATAAGTTCGCAAAATGTGGCATCATCGTTCTTATGCCCTTCCAAAATGCAGAAGCAAAGAAGATGGTTTGATCTAAGATAATTGATCGGCTATGATGTTATATATAACGAATTAATCTGCAACAAAGGTCATCATTACTACCCCAAGTAATACTGACCCACTTTAGGAATGCTTTGTTCATTGTCTCCAAGTTTGAGGTTCTGAGTCAACTAGCGGTCTTTGAAAGCGTAGTTGTCTCCCTGTCAACTAGACACCATCCCTCTTACTTCCTATAGACCCCCAAATGAAAAGGATAGTGTCATCAACATATTGTAAAAGAGGGATATGATATGTATATCATTTAAAGAGTATCATGCTGTCATGCCGTTATGACACCTGCTCTACCATACAAGCTAAAACATCTACCGTAATAACGAAAGATGGGGGCAAGGGGGCTCCCCTGCCCCACCCCTCTTTGTGGTTGGAAGAACCCCCCCTCAGATCTGCCATTGATGAGAACCGAAAATGATGCAGTATTAACACATCTTTTCATCCACATTATCCACATATCAGGGAATCCACGACGTACTATGACCATTCAAAGAAAACACCAATCAACAATGTCACACGCCTTAGAGAAGTCAACCTTCACAAAAAGCCCTTTGTGCTCCATCTCTTGTAGTCCACTGTGATCTCCATTGCCATTCCAAACTATCAACGATCTGTCTTCTTGAAATAAAAGATGATTGGAATAGCGGAATGATGTGATCCGTGACTCAGTTCTATCCAATAGTGAATACCTTTGTAATGATAAAATAAATAGCATTTAACAGGGCAATAAACAGATGTCCTTCACCCCCTAAGAAAATCCCCTTCTTCGGTAGTAGGAATAAAAATTCCTTATTAAGCCTCTTGAACCCCACATTACTTTCTTGAAACTCAACCACCACCTTAAAAACCTCCTTGCCTACCATATGCCAGAGCTCATTGAAGAAATAGACCGGGAACCCATTTGGTCTAGGTACGTGAAGAACATGGCAGTTGATTTTCTTGTAATCATGCTTCGAATAGTAGGCCCTTCCCTACAAATAGACTGGGAACCCTGAAACCCTATAATCAACGTCAGAATAGGCTATGTAATTGAAGGCATTGACTTTGGAGAATAGTACGCCCTTCCCTTGTGAAGACTTGATGTATCTCAAGATCATCATACATGCGTGGAAGCGAGTTGAAGTATGAGCGTCCATAAACTGGACCAGTTTGTTAACTGCAAGAGATATACATTAGCCCACTAGTCGCATGTTTCCAAGGCCTTTAAAAGTGTAAGGCGGATCGGGGCAATTTTTCGTCTTTGAGGCGAGGCATAACCCTTGAGGCAGTCAAGGTATAAGCCATACTTTTAATATGAAAAACAATAAAAATCTATAATTTTGTGCTACTATGGTAGAACTGACCACACACTATGAATCTATGCAAGTTGTAATAGATAGTAAACAAAATATCCATAATGTCAATTATATCTCAAAATATAGGGAAATTCCTTAGTAATGTCCCGGTAATGTACCTAAATCGCATTTAAAAAATGCGACATAAATGTCGATGTCGATAATGGGACATTCCTTCATTTATGTTTTGAAGTTGCAAAATATATAGTTGATGCTACATTCACAAGATGTGACATCAATACAAGAAGCTATGGGTGTCGCATATTGTGTATGCGATATCCATTTTCTAATGATGTTGCATGCATAAGATGCGACATTCACTATATATATTTCGCAACTTCGAAACATAAATGAAGATGCGACATGTTTGATACATGTGACATATATATCACATTTTCTAAATGCGACTTAGGTACACTACTTAGGTAAAACAAAAATATTTTACACTACTCTGGGAATTATGTAGTTCCAGAACATTACTAAGGAACTTCCCTCTCTCAGAAGAGATAAAGTTTCCAAATACATGGATTCAAGTTATCTTCCACTTATCTAACTGAGCATTCTTATGATCGATTTCCTCCTCCATGTTATGGCCCTCATCCATGCTACTTATCGGATCCTCCAATAATTCATCATCGTAATACACAACCACACCATCTTCAATGTCTTCATATGTATGCCCTTCGCTTTCTTGAAATTCCTTATCAACATTGATAATACTTTTTCCAACCAGCAGTCACAATAGAAACAAGTAGAACCACAACCAAGAAACAAGCACAACAAAGAGAGCCACAACCAATAAAGTTAACAAACAACAGAACGACAACTGTATAATGAAAGCGTCAGAGCAGTAGACCTGCTCAATAATACCGAGCAACAATATGCGCGTAAAGGAAATAAAAAAGCACATATACCAGCGAGATCATCAATATAACGCGCAGAAGTGAGGGAAACAAACAACTCCAATGAGTGATCGAATCCCCAACCTTGAATAACACCCTCGAACAATGAGAGAAGCGAGAGAAATGAGAGGCAACAACCAGAACATCCATGAGCAACCCCAACGAACGGTCGGACCCTCTGCTTCAGCATCGAACAACGTCGCAACAACCGAACCTCAGCGTGGAAACGATCTCTCAAGCAACACCACGAATAACCTTATTTGTAGACGGAAAAGAATTGATTGCATTAATGAGAGGCCTTTGGGTTCTCTTATATATGAGAGGGACCTATTGGGCAAATTACATGAAGAAGACAAAATAAATAGATAATAAGAAAACAATAAGAAAGGAAATATCTCAACACCCCCCTCAAGCTGGAGTGCAAATATCGATCAGGCTCAACTTCGAACAACATCTCTGATGAGGCCCTTTGGCTAGGGCCTTAGTAAAAACATATGTTATCTGATATCCAGAGTTGACATGAGTAGTGGCAATAAGACCCTTCTGTATCATGTCACGAGTGTAGTGACAATCTACCTCTATGTGTTTGGTCCTCTCATAAAAAGCTAGGTTGTTGGCAATGAAAAGAGCAGCCTGATTGTCACATTAGGGGTGCATGGGAAGAGGCACTTCCATAATCAGGTCAGTAAGAATAGATCTAACCCATATCATCTCCGTGCTCGCTTGTGCCAAGGCCCTGTATTCTGACTCAACACTCGATTTGGCAACCACTGTTTGCTTCTTACTCTTCAAAGAAATCGGGGAATTTCCTATGAACACAACGAAACCTGAAGTAGACTTCTTATCCTTTGGACACCCAACGTAATCTGCATCTGCACATGCTGTAACTGAAAGAGATTCTCTGCTGAACAGAATTCCCGTACCTTGTGAAGTCTTCAGATACATCAAAATCGTATGGACTGCATCCATATGTGCTTGTTTTGACTGCTCTATAAACCGACTCACTTTGCTCACGGCAAAGGATATGTCGGGCCTGGAAATAGTCACATATAGTAGCTTGCTAACAAGCTCCCTCTACCACCTCTTGTCAATCTCCTTAATGTCATCATCATATAATTTCATGCTTGGGTCAATAGGAGTAGTGACAGGTCTGTAATCTGCCATGCTTTTCTCTGAAAGAAGGTATGTAACATACTTCCTCTGGTTCATCAAAAGACCTCGCTGGCTCCTGGAAAACTCTAATCTAGGGAAGTAACGTAAATTACCAAGTTCCTTGGTCACGAACTACTGACGTAGGGAGTCCTTGGCACTTTGAATACCCTGCTCGTCATCCCCTGTAACAATAATATCATCTACGTAAACAAGAATGACAATAGTACTTCTCTGGTCTTGTTTAAAAACAAAAAGTGATTTGTAGTCGATCGCACAAACCCATGTTGCTCTATCAAATCCGAGAGCTTCTGAAACTGTGCTCGTGAACTCTACTTAAAGCCATAGATGGCCTTATGAAGCATGGAAACCTTCTGACACTCTCCCTTGTAGCAAACTCAAGTGGTTGTTGCATGTAGACCTCCTCCTGTAGATCACCCTAGAGGAAGGCATTCTTCACATCAAGCTGGTAAAGGGGCCAATCTCATGTCGCAGCAACAGAAAGTAGAATGCGCATAGTAGAATGTCTGGCAACTGGAGAGAAAGTATCCTGATAGTCCACCCTATATGTCTGGGTAAATCCACATGCCACAAGTCTCGCCTTCTAGCGATCCACATTGCCATTTGCACGATGTTTCACAGTGAATATCCATTTGCATCCCACAATGGACATACCAACTGGAGCAGAAAGAAGACTCCACATACCACGTGACTGTAACACATCCATCTCCTCCTCCATGGCTAATCTCCACTGGCTGTCCTGAAGAGACTCCTGATATGTCCTTAGTATCTCCACGGCTGATAGTGCCAAGGTAAACCTCCAGAAGTCCTCTGACAGTCTCCTCAAGGAAACCTAAGTTGTAAAAGGATAAGTAGCACACCTACGTTTCTGCTTGTTCAGAGCAATCGATGCATCAAGATCATATGCCAAGGGCACCTGCTCATCTTGTATAGAATCCTGTTGCACAGACAACTTATTAGTGCCGTCAGTTGAAACAATGTGCTCATCACATACATGTGGCGTGCTGGATGATGGGCAAGGCCTGCAAGCAGGGTAAACTGAGCGAAACCTGCGAGTAAAAACACATGGCAAAAACTGAGTCACAGTTTGAGGTGGGGCCACAAGAGCAAGTATGGAGGCAGGTGTAGGTGTAGGTGGTGGTGGCGGCAATAGTGGTGGTTGAGGAGGTGGTGGTAGAGTAGGAGTAGAGGTACAACAGTAGGAGGCGGAGGCATGCAGATCTCATCATCGGAGTCAGACAGGACTAGTATGTCGTCTGTAGGAGAAAAATACATGACAAACTCAAAGAAAGTAACGCTAGCACTGATAAAGTATTTCCGCTTGAGCGGATCAAAGCAACGATACTCCTTCTAAGTACGAGAGTAGCCGACAAAAACACACTTTACAACTTTGGGAGAGAGCTTGTCACGGTCTGGAGAGACATCATGAACAAAAGCAACTGAACTGAACACATGAAGTGTAAGAGAGAAAGATCTTTCTCGGGAAACACAATCAAGAAATGAATCTTCTCTTCCAACACAGCCGAAGGAATATGGTTCACCAGGTAGCTAGCTGTGAGGACAATATCTCCCCAGTAGACATGAGGAACATGACTCTGTATCAACAATGTTCATGTCACATCAAGTAAGTGACGGTGTTTGCGCTTGGCAACACCGTTCTGCTGGGATGTATAGGCACATGAGGTCTGGTGAACTATACCAAGAGATCTAAGAAAGTCAGAAAGTTGTAAGGTGCAGAACTCTAAAGCATTATCAAAAGATTTGAACACAGATTCGGCTTTAGACTTATTCTTCTATAAAAGGCCTAGGTCTAGAAAAATCATCGATAACAACAAGATAAAAACGGTGTCCTTGGTGATCAGAAACACGACTCGTACCCAAATATTTAAATGAAAGAGCTCAAATAACTGAGAATTACTCCGACTGTGACGGGATGGAAAGGAGGAACGATGATGCTTCCCATGCTGTCATGCCTCACACTGGAAGGAGGATCTCGTGGAAATCTGAGGGAGAACATGACATAGCTTCTGAAGAGGAAGGTGGTTAAAATGAAGGTGCTACAGATATGGTGAGACTGGTCCAATAGGTATAATAGAAATGCCAACATTAGGAGGTTGGACTAGTTTGTAGAGTCTCCGCTGCTCACGACCATATTCAATCACCCTGTCCGTGAGTATGTCCTGAAACACAATAGATGAAGGGTCAAAGATGGCACAACAATGCAGATCCTTAGTAATCTGACTAATGGAAAGTAAATTCGTATGAAATTAGGAGCATATAAAACATTCTGAAGACGCACGGTCGTCGTCAAATGCATCTCCCCATGTCCTGTAATGGGTAAGTGGTCATCATTGGCAATGACAACCCATCTAACAGGTGGTATGGTCCTGTAGGACCTCAGATGTGTTCTGTCTCCACAAAGATGATGGGAAGTACCGGAGTCCATAATCCACTTTGTCATATCTGCACCATTACTATCAGTGAAAGTATAAGCGATACCTGAGGAGCTCGAAGAGGCTCTGGCTGCGGCTACGGTATCTATAGTGGTGGTTCCTACAACAGGAGTCGTGATCTCTTGAATACGAGAGACGATATCATCCGGACGAGGATCGGCCTGGGAAGCAAGTGTATCTGAAGGTTCAATTTGTTCTACACCGCGATCAGAAACTAGATATCTATGCTTCTGGTAGCATATATCCTCTGCATGTCCCAGTCAATGGCAAAAGGTGCAAGGTTCACGTGGACGTCCACTGCCTCTGCAACGAGGGGTACGTCCTCTAGACTGGGTCGTCACTCCTCGGCCATGAGAAGCGATTATAGTTGATGAGGGCTAAGGAGTGGTCATAGGAGGCATGATAATTCGGCTGAGACAGCTATAGGCCTCCTCTATGGGAGGTATGGTAGCTCCAATGAGAAGTTGAGTACGTGCTGCATCATACTCTGTATCAAGGCTGATAATGAAAACTCCAACCATCGTGGAGTTCCTATATGCCTTCTACTACCCAAGAGATGTCGCAATAGGCATGCTAGAATCATTATATTGCAATTATGTTTGTAATCCTTCGAGTTCTGTAATCTTTAATCCTTCGGGTTCCGTAACCTTTATCCCTTCGGGTTCCGTAACCCCTCAGGGGTATTTATGTATTTTTCCTCTTATACTCTCTAGGATTTTCTCTCTATATAAGAGACCCTATCCCTATGGAATAGATATCCCATTAGTCTCTCTTCTTCACATGGTATCATAGCAATGATCCTAGACCGGGGTTCTGACCTAAAATCCCCACCGCCACCTTCAAGCCTCGCAAAAGCCTGCGTGGGCCCTCTTCCCTGAATCGGAGCCCCACGCAAGGCCCTCCGGTTGCATCTAGTGCAGCAGCCCTTCCGCTAGCGCTACCCTGTGCTTTCAAGACCTCCTACGATGGTTGTCAGCCCCACAACTACCCTCCACCGATAACGTAGTGTTAGAAAATAAAGATGCGGAAGCGTAACAGAAAAAAGATAAAGAACAAGAAGAACAACGGGATTTTAATGTGGAACCCTACTTTGTGAGGAGCGGGATGAAACCATGGGAGAAGCCCTCAAAGGGGCATATGCTTCATTGCTTTTTCTCTCAATGGATACAAGAGGTCTGAGGCTCCTTATATAGCCTCCACAGAGCCTCCAAATCTCACCACTGGACGATGTAGGACGAAACATATGGATGGGGTAAATGGATCTTCTCAGGATCCATTTGTCCTCCTACAACTCAATAGGCGCATAACCAAATACTCCAACACTCCCCCTCAAGCTGGAGCATGCAATGCTCAACTTGGACAAACTGAAAGAAACTCAACTCAACGCTATAGGACATTACGGACAATATCAACCCAACGCGCACAACTGCTGTTGTCGAGGACGTTGCTTCTCATGCTGTGCAGGTCACATGAAAACCCTTGCCAACATTGCAGAGGGAATGATCCTCTACTCCGGAGTCCCTATGGCTCACATGAAAACTCTGGCCTATAAAACAAGAAAGGATGTGAATTGATGGCATACATGTGCTCATCTGAAAAATGACCTCATACATGTGCGTGTCTGAAAACGAGTCTCTCTCTGGAGAATTCGAAAATGGGTCTCTCATCATGGAGTGCCTTGATCTTGGACTCTGACCAATCAGTCGAGTCTGAACAACTGTGCATCACACATGTGGACTCAGAATCTGAACATTGAGTCTGAATCTTGCGCATGTAAAATCTTCATATGAAAACTGTAGAGTTTGAACAACTGGTTGACCTGGAATCTGAATCTGGATCATGGAACAGACATGTGACTCTATATATACTCTTCCTTTCTCCCATACTTGTCGGAAAACAGAGAAATCGACCAAGTTGAAAGACGACAAGATAATATGGTGGTAAACATGAACTTGCGGCTTTTTGTCAAAATAATTTTTTATTTTTTTTAAATAGACGCCAAATTTTTTTGAAAATACGTACGGTTTTTCTTTGTACGCGCCTCTTTCAAAAACAAATTTTTTTCATGCGTATGACTTTTTCTTGTACACGCCTTTTTTGTTTCATCATTTTTTTAATTCCTCCTCTTTTTTACTGGACTGCCTCCCCTCCTTTTTTAGCCCTTTTCATTTTTTTTAAATAAAAAAACACCTACAACCCTATTTAGGGTTTCCCCATATGGGAACCCTTTTGGACGAAATAACTGGCCGCCACCACGAGAGAAAGGGAAGGCTCGCCACCGCGAGGAGATCGGCCGAGCAGTGCCGCCGTGGGGCACGACAAGGAGGGATCGTCTTCGGGAGGTGCGAAAGGTCGCCTGTGAAGCGATGGCGCGTGATGCGCCTGGCAGCCTGGGTGCGCGACCTGGGTGGTTGAAGTAGAGGGCAGCGCCGACTGGGTCCTCCACGAGAGAGAGGCGGGAGCTCGCCGCCTTGCGCCTGGAGGAAGGAGATGGGCCCTGGGTGCTCGCGCGCGATGCACGCTTGGAGATGAGTGGCCTGCATGGTGCCGCTTGTGGATAGCCATGAAGGCCTGGTGGTGAACCGCCGCGCTGCTGCGCGTGAGAGAGGGCTGTTGGGCGAGGCCCGCGTGAGGGGATCTGGAGGAGCTTCGTGCGTAAGGCTCGTCGCTCGCGCGGCTTTGCGCATGGAGGGACTTGATCCCTTCATCAGAGAGGTGCAACATCACGCATGGAAGGTTGTTGCTCGCACGTGCCACTTAGAGAATGCGCGCGCGACCTGTAGATGCGCCTGGATCGAGGCGGTTGAGTGGCGCTGCCTGCGCCGAAATCGGAAGATGCAGTTCTGCTGCATGGAAGATGAGAGATTTGACGACAGAAAGTAGGGTTTCAAAAATGAAACCCTAGAACATAAATCCATCCATAGAACAAGAATGATATGAAAAGATCTCCAACACGAACAAGAGATCTTCAAGATAAAACGAATCTCGAACATATTACGAACGAACATAAAAGAAAATCCTCGAGAATCGACCCGCTCTGATACCGTGTTAGAAAATAAAGATGCGGAAGCGTAACATGGAAAAAGATAAAGAACAAGAAGAACGGCGAGATTTTAACGTGGAACCCTACTCCGTGAGGATCAGGGTGAAACCACGAGAGAAGCCCTCAAAGGGGCATATGCTTCATTGCTTTTTCTCTCAATGGATAAAGGAGGTCTGGGGCTCCGTATATAGCCTTTACAGAGCCTTCAAGTCCCACCACTGGACGATGTGGGACTAAACATATGGATGGGGCAAATGGATCTTCTCCAGGATCCATTTACCCTCCTACAACTCATTAGGCGCATAACCAAATACTCCAACACGTAGGACTCTTTGGAGATTCAAAACTCATCACGGACCGCTGCCTAGAATCTAGGTCTGTTGTCCATTGGGGGTTTTCAGCCCTTCTTCAAGGGCAAACGTGAGTTCTAGGGTATTTATTAGCTCTTATATGCATTCTTAATTGATCATAGGATTCTTTCTATTTTAAGACCACCATGGCGCCTTTTTTTTTAGAGTACCATGGCGCCTTCTTTTACTGAGACAAATCCCTTGACCACGAATATTATGACACAAGGCACTACTATCAACTCAAGGGCACAGAAAATTACGTGCTCTGGTCTCGATCTTTTATGGTGTTCATTGGTGGTCAGAGGAAACTCTACATCTTGACTAAAGATTCTTTAGATGAAAAGGACAAAGAGTACAACAACTGGAAGACTGTCAGCTATTTGGTTATCAACTGGATGACCAACAATGTTGAGGCTCACATTGCCTCAAATCTTCTATACGGCCAAGGAAATGTAGGATGATATCGAGCAAACATACTCCCGGGTATATCGCTTCCTTGATGGCTTGCATTCTAGATACCATGCAACGAAGGAGCAATTTCTTATATGAGACACAATGCCAATAATGAAGGTCATCTTTGGCCGACTTGAGGAGCTCGAGACATCTGTTGCCTAGCCTCCCGTCTTACCTTCAATAGAGAACTTTGCACACATTGCCTCATCTGGGCGAGGAGGCAGTTACGACTTGTGAGGAGGACATGATCATGATCCAAGTCGTGGCCGTGGACGGAAATCTGGACGAGGTCGTGACTTTGATCGTGGTCGTGGGCGAGACTCTACTGCCCCATGCACTCGTCTGCTGATGTCACCTTCTTTGAGCAAACATGTTATTTCACACAGACTGTGAATGACATTCCTCTGGACCTCCATCCTCTACTAATCGTCTATACTCGCTAGCATACCTCTATACCTTCTACACCAGTGTCTGTACCTTTGCCTGTCCCATTTATGAAGGATGATATGACCACGTCGAATGCTCCCATTACTATTGTACCAGATGTACCTGAGGAGCTTCCTATAGCTCTACGCAAGCAAAAAAGGCAATGTATGTATCACTCCATGTCACATTTTACTTGTACAAATGGTTTATCTAGCTGTGACAAGAGATTTGCAGATGCTTTGAATGCTATTAACGTTCCAAAAGATCATTTCAGTGCAATGTAGGATTATGGTTGGTGACATGCCATGGATGAGGAGATGGATTCATTTACCTCCCGGGGCACGTGGGATCTTGTGCCGTGCCCCCTGGGAGTTCGCCCCGTGGCTTATCAATGGATCTTCACGACCAAACATTCGCCTGATGGTTTTATTGACTGGTTGAAAGACAAACTTGTTGCCAAAGGTTTCACACAAACCTTTGGAGTTGATTATTTTGAGACATTGCCCATTGCCAGAATGAGGTCGATACATACCATTCTCTCTATTGTTACCAACAAGGCTTGGCCCATTTATCAACTTGATGTGAAGAACACCTTTCTTTATGGTAATCTTGAGGAGGAGGTCTACACAATGCAACCACCGGGATATGTAGTCGAGGGGGAGCATGTATGTCGACTACGCAAGGTCATTTATGGCCTGAAGCAGAGCCCAAGGGCATGGTTTGACAGGCTCACTACGGAGATCAACACACTTGGTTTTCAGAGGACAACATCTGACTACTCTGTCTTTGTTAGACGGCGGTCTACTGGCACAATCATCCTTGTTGTCTATGTTGATGATATGGTTATCAAAGGAGATGATATAGATGGTATTTAAGAGACCAAGACCTTCCTCCAGAAGGTTTTTGTCACGAAAGATCTCGGCCAACTTCGTTATTTTCTTAACATCGAAGTAATACGTACTACAGAAGGGCTCCATCTTTCACAGAGAAAGTATTGCCTTGATATTCTGACTAAGGCAGGACTTCTTGGATGCAAGCCATCCAACTTTTAAGGATGCAACACGATAGGAAAATTACTCTATCTCACTGTTACTTAGATCATATATAATAATATGCTGTGAGTAGAGTCAATCAACATATGGAGAAGCCTCTTTACAGTCACTGGCATGATGTTCTTTTGATCCTTCGATATTTGAAGGAATCTCCCAAACGTGGACTCTTCTATGGGGTGAATGGACCATTGTTTTAGATTTCGCGAAATTTCGATTTTGACAAGGGACTGAAATCTCGAGCGAAATGGCGATATGAGGACAGTTTTCGATCATTTCTTCACAATCGGTGGTCGATATGGGCGAAATGTTGTCGAAATTTCGACGTCGAAATTTCGACGAAATATCGTATCGACATGGTATCGATACGATATCCGAAACTGATATTTAAACCCATGGAATGGATACATTAATATCTCCGCCTATACAGATTCTGACTATGCTAGCTCTCTTGAGCCGATCCACTACATGATACACCATGTTTGTTGGGGATAACCTTGTCACTTGGCGAAGCAAGAAGTAGACAATGGTATCCAGATCCAGTGCGGAAGCAGAATACAGGGCAATGGCTCAGGACACATGTGAGATCACATGGCTTGTTTCTTTCCTAACAGACTTGGCACGTCAGTCGCCACTCTTGTTCACTTATACTACGATAACAAGTCTACCACGTACATCTCCACCAATCCAATTTTCCATGAGCGGACAAAACACATTGAAGTTGATTGCCATTTTATTCGTGATGCAGTATGAGGATGACAAATCAACACTCCACACATCTCCACTGAACTTCAACTTGTAAACATCCTCACAAAGGCTCTTCAAAGGAAGCGTCTCATGTACTTAGTATCCAAGTTGGGCATGATCGACATATATGCTCCAACTTGAGGGGGGTGTTAGAATCATTATATTACAATTATGTTTGTAACCCTTTGGGTTCCTTAATCCTTAACTCTCCGGCTCCTGTAACGTTTAACTATTCGGGTTCCGTAACCCCTCAAGAGTATTTATGTATTTTTCCTCTTCTACTCTCTAGGGTTAACCATTCGTCTCTCTTCTCCACAAGGTATATAGTTATATCGCTTCTCAAACATGCCATGTAATGAACTGTAGTACACGTGCAGAGGACGATCATTCCACGTGGCCTTGTAGATGTCAAATTGTAGCTGAAGAATCTTGGCCTCATTCTTCGCTTGAGCATAAGTGGAAGCCAAAGTGTCCCGCACCGCCTTGTCGGTGTCATGGTTGAGAATATCATTGGATATCTCTATAGTGAGGATCCCACATAGCCAAACATGTGCATATGCATCACCTTGCTTCCAAGAAGCATTTGCCCAAGTCCTATCTGTTGGCTCTTGATCTGTCAGGATGTGCTCCTTGTTGTTGCACTGCATGAGGGTAAGAAACTGCATGGACCACAACTCATAGTTGGTCCCATCCATCTTAGAGATGGGAGCCATGTCGTTAAAGGCTCCGGACAAAAAATATTTCGCTTGTTCTCTAACATGACGGTAAAACTGCCGAATAATGGAACTCAACTGGGGAGTAGATCGATATAAACGAGTCTACATGATCATATGGAGGATTGGTTGTACGTGTAGACTCATACAACCATCCTCATCAATCTTTGCTGCAGAAAACATGATTTATAGGCCTAAAATCACATTTTCCGGTCAAAATCAGACCGGTTCAGACCGCAGAACGACTTGCAGAGGCGTATGGGCTGACGACAGTCTGGGCGGCCGAGGTGATGGCTGGGGAGGCTTGGATGGCCGGGGTGACAACCTAGGAAGGCCGGGGTGACAACCTAGGAAGGCCGGGGTGGTGGATGCCGGAGGGAGGGGCGACGACCTAGGCCACTGCCGGAGGGAGTGGCCGCGGTTTGAGCAGGCGGGGAGGGGGGCGGCAGGTTGGTAGGGTTGGGGTTTGGTGGGATACGGGAACTCTTGTCTAGGACCATCGCTTCGATACCATGTAGAGGGAAAAGAATTGATTGCATTAATGAGAGGCCCTTGGGTCTCTTATATAAAAAAGGAATCTATTGGGCAAATTACAATAAAGAAGACAAAATAAATAGATGATAAGAAAACAGTAAGAAAAATAGGAAATATCTCAACATTAGTGAACACCAAAGACTGAGAAATGATACCAGGCAAATGATGAGCACATTGCCGCCGCAGAAGGCTCTGATACCATGCAGGTTAACAAGCATCCAATCACACAATGGTTTATGTGGGAATCCTTTACAATGAAAGGGTGAAAACCACAAGAAAAGTCCACGTTTTAAATGTAGACTACGGTTTTTATTTTTCTATTTGGAAAACAAGGGTGTGAGTTACATATATTCCATTGGTTAAATGGATCCTCAATCACGACCTATTTACCCATGACAAGATACTCAACAAGAACAAGATAGGAGCACTGAAACCTAGAGAGCTAATATGCTTTCCTTCTTCTATTGATACCTATAAGGATCCTATCATTTTTCCTAATACTTTATCTCTACATGCATAACCTCATAGAATTTCTATGTCTTCCAATGCATGCCTTTTTCCTTTATAGATTCTATAATTTCAACAAATGTTGCACATTGAATGAAAGAGAGGATCTCTTGAAGTGCGTCGACCTAAGTCACTTTGTGAGGGTCGTACCATTATGAAAACCCCTCTTATTTGTTTCCTGTATGCATATTGAGTTGCATCATCTGTAATAGGCGAGCTAGCAAAGACTCGTTGAGATATTTTCTATCTTTTATCTCTTTTATGTATTTTCAATCACATATATCACCCATAATATAAAATTTATAGCAGCAATTGCAAGGAAAAACGAGGATAATGGGTGCTCTATGTGACTACTCTTCGGCAACTTAGCAGTTTCCACTCGTTCTTGAGTAGTCAAGCAGTTTCCACTCGTTCTTGAGTAGTCATCCCTTTTCTTCTCTAGAAATGGTAGTCTTATTGCCAAGTTTAATTTGTTTGAAAAGCAAGACCTGATATTGTGATTGTTTAAGCTATCTTTTTTTGCATCACATTTCTCATCTGTAATCTATGCAAATGTTGGCATTTGATCTTATTACTATATCAGAAGCCCAGGGAATGTTTAAGCACTTAACGGTTAATGCTTTTTCTGATCCGAAGTTCTGAAAATTCTTTGATGCAAAAAGCAACATTATTTCTTTATCCAGGACGTTAGTGCTTCTGGAGTAGCAGTTATATCAGGGAATAATCTCGCTGGTAAAGTTGAACTAAAGGGCTTCTCTCTGAAATTAAAATGGAGCGAAATTGGAGACTTCCATATGAATCTTATTCAGGTTTTTTCTTTTACTTTAATACTAGTTCCTTTACCATAGCAAGACATGAGATGGCAAATTTTGTTGTTAAAGATAACAAAAGTTTCGCCAGTTTTGGGAGCTTGTGCTGGGTGTTCACTCGTACATGTGTCGCCAACTAGTAAACATCCTCATCTGATATTACACCTTGGTACTTATTGATATCAAGAGAAATGACGTTACACTCAGGAATGTGGATAGTGCTGTGTTTGTAAAACAATATGGAATTGTTGATGCTGTGACATCTTATTTTAGATTGTCAGGAGTACCGTCTACAAATAGAACTCTGAGAATTGCATTAATAGTTAGATGGAGTGTCAGTTCTAAAAAATTAAGCTAGTTCAGTCTTTATTAGTGCTAACTGCTAAGGATTTTAGAATTAAGATTATGTTGAGGGTAGTAGCCAATCTATAGCACTTTGTGTACTTGTTTTCTCATGAGGAAATCAGCTTAATGTAACTGTTTTGGATCTTAATAGTACTTATTTCTTAATGAGAACTCTTTCGTATTTTGATGATTTTTAAACTTGTTATATATTCAGATGATCATGTTGATTTTTAGTAATCCTAACTTCTAAATATTAATCTATCCTCACTATTTTGAGGCCTGCAGTTGTAGGGATGCACTGTACAGATGTCTGTAGTGGAATGGTAAATGTTAAGGTGGTTGGTGGGTCACAAAAAGATGGTCGAATCCATGATAAGCTTATCAGCAAAAAGGTTATGTGGATCCAATAATTTTAAATATGTGATGTGAGAGCACATTTAAGGTGGGTTTGAGATCTTTAAATGATGCTGCAAATTGTTAGTATGAGAAGTTGGTTATGGGAATTGTATGATGGATCGAGGAGAAAGACCAAATAAACACTGGAAGGGGACTACGAGAAATGGATTTTCTTGGTAATATCAGTGTTGGTAGGAGATTATCATAATGGTTTGGCTTGATTGGATCTAA
Source organism: Ottelia alismoides (assembly GCA_037367405.1). Taxonomy (NCBI): domain Eukaryota; kingdom Viridiplantae; phylum Streptophyta; class Magnoliopsida; order Alismatales; family Hydrocharitaceae; genus Ottelia; species Ottelia alismoides. Next base: position 451,453 of record JAZKJV010001052.1, read on the forward strand.
TCCCATATGCGACTATTGTGGAAGAAAGTAAATAAATTGATTATTCATGGATCCATAGGGCTCTCTTACATAGAGAATAGAGAAGAAACCCTAAAGGGTAAATTACATAAGAAAAACAAAAGAAATAGATAACACAAAATAATTCTCAACACTCCCCCTCGAGGTAGAGCATAGATGTCAATCATGCTCAGCTTGGAACAACACTTCTGGAACGGCCTCCTTGCTAGGGTCTTGGTGAAAACACCTGTTGTTTGTTCCCCTTGAGCTCGCATGGGAAGTAGAGATAAAACCCTTATGTATCATATCTCATGTTTAATGGCAATATACCTCAATGTGTTTGATCCTCTCATGAAAAACTGGATTGTTGGTAATGGATAGAGCATCCGGATTGTTATAAAGCAACTGCATGCGAAGCAAGGTATCAGTAAATAGGTTTGTTTGAGTGGATTTGATTTGCATCATCTCAATGCTCCCATGCACCGAGCTCTATATTCAGACTCGACACTAGATCTAGCAACCACAATATGCTTCTTGCTTCTCCATGAGATTGAGGAACTCCTTATGAAGTCTATAAAATTAGAGGCAGATTTATGTCTCAACATCTGCATAGGTCGTGATTGCAAGAGATGTCTCTCTGCTAAATAGCAACCATGTACTTGGAGAAGACTTCAAATACCATAGGTTCATGTAAACTGCATCCATGTGAGCCTGTCGTGGTTGCTCCATAAATTGACTGACTTTGCTCATTGCAAAAGAGATATTTGGTATGGTAATAGTCTTGTAGAGAAGCTTCCCAACAAATTCTATGTATTTCCTCTTGAGCACTCATCTGCATCATAATTATAGAGCTTCATGCTAGCATCCATAGGAGTAATGGCAGGTCTACAGTTTTCCCTATCTCTAGAAGATCTATAATATATTTCCTTTGGGTCTTTACAAAACTTCTTTGATTCTTTGCAAACTCAAGCCCAAGGAGGTATCGTTCGCTAAGGTCATTGATGACAAACTGTTGTACAAGGAACTCATTAGCCTCGTTGATACCCTATAAGTCATCTCCAGTAATAATGATGTTTCAACATAGATCAGAATGACCACAACACTTCTTTATGTCCTTTGTACAAAGAGCGAGTGACCTGTCGTTGATCTCTTGAAACTTTTCCACTTTATCAAGTCCGAGAACTTCTGGAACCATGCTCTAGGACAATGCTTAAGGTCATAAATAACCTTATGAAGTTTGCATATCTTCTGACACTTCCCTTCAGCAACAACGCTAGGTGGCTGCTCATATAAACTTCCCTTGTAGGTCACCATATAAGAAAGCGTTCTCGATATCAAGTTAAGAATGTGAGAAGTCTCATCCCACATCTACAGAGAGGAGGATCCCAAGAGTAGAATGACAAGCCATGGTTGGAAAGTGTCCTTATAGTCTACCCCATATATATGAGCAAACCCATGTACCACAAACCTATCCTTGTCACAATCACACTACCTTTTGCTCTCTGCTTCATTGTAAAGATCCATTTGCAACCAATCACAAAAATCTCTGCTAGGGCAATAACCAAGCTCCATGTGCCTTGAGACTGGAGTGCAACTATTTCCTCCTCCATAGTAAGACACCACTGACTATTTCGCATAGCCTCATGATATGTGTGTGGGCTCGCAACAACTGACAATCTCACCATGAACTTCTCAAAACCCTTTGATAAAAGCCCTAGTGAAACATGTGTTGCAAGATGATAAGTAGCACACGTACGCCTCCTTTTCCAAAGAGCAATGGGCCCATCAAGATCCTTTGGACGATCTATCTATTGTTCAGTACTCTCCTGAGGTGCTAAAACCCAACCGGTAAAGTTTGTCACTGTACAGATAAATCAACAACGTAATCATTAGAAAACAAGTACTCTGAATTTAATTAGGGCATGCGGGATAATGAGGAAGGCACATGAGCATGGGGTATAGTAATTAGTATGCGAACATAATAATGAGACAAAGTTTGATCTATGGTAGGTGTAATGGGAGGTGGAGGTGAAGTAGGGGGTAAAAATGTAAACTTTCTCACGAAACTCAGAAAAAGTCATCCCCTCACATGTGTATGAAGGCAGGATGTCATGAAACTCAGACGAGATTGTGGCCCTCTTGAGGGATTTGGCGGATGTTGACAGCCTCGGTAAGGGCATGGACCATTTTGCTTGGAAGGAGGTGAGTTTTTCGATGAAGAATGCATATCTGCATTCATCAGGATGCGTGGGGTTGTTCAGGAGGAGTTTGCTTAGGACTACAGAATTATTTAGGCTAGCAGGGTTCCTATGCGAATTAAGGTTTTCATGTGGTTGGTGAGACGCGGACGCCTACTTTCGAAGGCACGTAGGGCAATGCTGCTGGGTACTGGGGAGATCCTATGTGTTAGATGCAACCTTGAGCAGGAGGATTCCGAACATCTTTTTTTGGCTATTGTACCTCGGTTATAATATGGGAGAGGGCAGCTGTGCCCTGGCTTCGTTCCGTAGACAACGCATGGTATTGGAACTCTGGTAGAGCGGGCTTTGGGCCATAAATGAGAAAAATCTTTTGAGGGCGTTCGTTTCTCTGTGAGAGGGTTTTGGGGCACTATAGGGCATTGATGTTGTTGTGGAATAACATGAAATTTTTATTGTCCAGTAATTTCTAGCTATAATATATTTGTACTGTACTCTGGTTCTAGTTTAATAAAATTGCAGTGGGTTTCAATCTTGAGACTACACCCTTGTTCTCCTGAAAAATTATGTGGGTGAAAAATACAAAATAACCTCAAAGAAAGTGACATCAAAACTAACGTAGTACTTCTATGTAACATGATTAAAACACCAATACCCTTTCTAGATCTTAGAGTAGCCAACAAAGACACTTGATAGCTCTGGGTGAGATCTTATCATGACCATGACTCAAGTGATGAACAATGGCCACAGAGCCAATACACTAGGTGTTAGAGAGAAAAGGCCTTTATAGGGATGCCATCGAAAAAAAGAATCTTTTCTTCTAACATGGATGACATCACAAGATTTGCCATGTAGTAGGTAGTAAGGAATACATCACCCTAGAAAGAGTGGGGAGCATGACTCTGATAAGAAGAGTCCTAGCAACATCAAGAAGATGACGTTTGTATTGAACAACATTGGTCTACTAAGAAGTGTAAGCACATGAAGTCTGAAGTAGTATGCCAAGGGACCCGAAGAACTGAGAGAGTTGAATGATACAAAACTCTAAGACATTACATTGGCAAGCATTCGGAATAACAAGTGAATTACAATTCAATTGTATTGCAATTGGTGCATTGGTTTTTGCAGCGTTAATGCTTTTTGCCGGTTCGTTCCATTATCACAAAGTCGCCCCAAACCCAAGATGTAGAATCCTTGTTGAATCACCATTTAGCAGGGTTACTGGGACTTGGATCTCTTTCTTGGACGGGACACCAGATTTATGTATCTTTTTTGATTAACCAATTTCTCGACGTTGGAGTGGTCCCTAAAGAGACTGAACCATCGCATCTTCCTTCGTTTTTTACAAGAGATATATAATCAATCAGAACGGATGTTAAAGAGGGTCTTTATTCTCGGCGTGTTCTTTATATAGAAATTAGAGGCCAGTGAGCTATTCCCTTGACTCGTACTGATGAGAATTTGATTCCATGAGAAATCGAACACGAAGCTGCGAAATCAGCCTATTTCTTGCATGTACCGTATTTTGAAATGCAGAATGTTAACTAATCAATTACAATAAATTGGATATGATTTTGCAGTTTTTTCTTCAACAGTACATCGACGTGGCATGCGTGTGAAAGAGATCCAAGAATGTGGCATCCGTATCCGAATAAACCGAACTTGACCCAGTTAAGAGTCTGCAAGATCATTTAATATTCAATTGATATTGAACAAACTCAGATCGATCTGCAAATTGTAGATAGATGCTCGTTCGGTCGCAATCGACCAAAAGTCGATCGCATCATAATGCATGCCATCAGAAAAAGCAATGACGCGAAATCCAAACAACAAAACAAACCAAGACCACTAGAAAATTTGATTCGACAAAATAAGACCAACAAACCAATACCGTATCTCGGAAATTTAAGGAATTCATCTTCGATCCGAAGTATATAAATATTATACTCAGTTTGATCGTCATTCAGAGACAATCAAAACAAACTATTGTACATCAAAATTTGAGACTCAGGGTGGAAATACATACCTCTTTGGTATTATAAATAAGAGAGAAGGAAAGGTTTGAAAAAAAATAAAAAAATTAAAATAATCCAGGACAAAAACTGCTGCCCCTCCACATGACCTTTACTCATCTCCACTTGTCAACAATTGAAACCCCCTCCTTCCCTTATAAATATCACCCAAGTCTCCTTCCCTTTCTCTCATCATTTCTATCTTTTATTTTCTCATTTCTCTCCACCGAAGGAGCAAATTCTAGCCCTTGAAGCTCCGAGATCCGGAGCTGCTGCTGCTCCTATTTCTCAAGAGCTGTTAGAGGCTCTCAACTACTGCAGCCTTCTCTTGCCGCTTCAGCTCCAGCAGCTTGCAGCTATTGCAACCAAGGCCTAGCAACACCCCTACTGAGCTACAACCACTCCAAGCTGCTGTTGCAAGGCATGACTACTCCAGCCATCTTTCTCCCCTGAAGCTACTGCTATTTCCAGCAGCTAGATCCCCTGGAGCTGCTGCTATGGGTGTTGTCCATTAACTATTCTAGCTGTTGTAAGCCACCATTCTCTCCAATTAGGAGACCTACGATACGAGAGATACAATCTTCCCCCCTCTCTTGTTGCCTTCTCCATGCATGTTTTTAGATTCAATTTCAAACCATTGCTATACTTTTATTTCAAGATAAAATGTGATAAGATTGGGGTTAAATTACATATAATTAGATCTAACTTCAAAGATTCAATTTCAAACCATTTCTATACTTTGATTTCAAGATAAAATGTGATAAAATTGAGGTTGAATTACATATAATTGGATCTAACTTCAAACCATATCATATGCCCTTGATTTCATGATAAGAATTGAGAGATTTGGGAGTGTATTACATGGAATTTGATTGAAATTCAGACCAATGATAAGCTACAGCTGTATGCCTAAAAAGATGAGAGATTGAAGGTGTTTTAGTATGTCATTAAACTAAACTTCAGATCAGGACATGCTACAGTTTTCATGCTTGAATTGGGGAAGAATTGAGGATGAATTTCCTGTATTAACATTTAATTTCAAACCGTTGATTATACATTAATCTTGTGTTTAAATTGTGAAAGATTGGGAATGAATTGCATGCAATTTGATCAAAAATCAAACCACAAATAGCTACAGATTTAGGCTTGAAAAAGGAAGAATTGGTGATGTTTGGCTTGCATTTAGCATGAAATTTAAACCACAGTTATGATCTGATTCCATGTCAAAAATGTGAAGGATTTGGGAGTGATTGGCGTATAATTGAAGCCTAGTTTCATAACATTGGTAGTTCCCGATTTTATACTCAAAATATGATGATTTGGGAATGAATTAACACGCAATCTGAGTTTAAATTTTAAACCAATAAGCCACAGATTTTAATGTCTGAATTATGATCCAATTTGGGGGTTTTGTATAAAGAATTTACTCTCTAAAAGTTACTAAATTATGAATCTTAGAACTGAATTTAAGATCAGATTATAGGCAAATCTTAGATTTTTAAAAAGTCAAAAATTGAGGATGAATTTCATGTATTAAGATATGAAAATCAGTATGGTCTGACTTCATGATAAAATATAAGGATTCAGTGGCGATTTCCATGCTTGAATTGAGAGATTTGGGGGTGATCAACATACTAGACCCAACTTAAGATCACTATTTTAGCTACTAAGTTCATGATCAAAGACTTCAAATATTTGAGAATTTTGTAGCATTGAATTTAATTTCGGATTTAATAAGTAGGTCTAAATCTCATGATTTGAAGATAAAAAGATTTGGGGGGAATTACATGAAAATAAACTTAAATTCAAATATAATGAGTAACTCTAAATATCATTAATTAAAAATGAAGAAATTAGATGTCTTGGCATGAAATCAACTCAAATTTCAGATCACTAATTAGTTCTAGAATCCATATGTAATAAACAAGCTTCTAATCTCATGATTTGAAAAATGAGAATATTGGGGTATTTTTCATACAAGGGACTTATAAAATTTAGATCAATAATCATGTCACTAAATTACAAGTTAAATAAGAAAAGAGGAATATCTTCATTGAATCGAACTTAGACCAGATCCAATGAATAACAGCTACTCTCATGATTTTAGAAATGATAACATGTGACCACAAGGATCGATCATCTTAATGAATGAATCCTTTAGTTATGCACTACTTACTATAGATCACTATTAACAAAATTATTGACAAAAGAACTTGATCTGTAGAACCAACCACAGAAGGATTGAGAAAGGATGGGGAATCAGGTTAGTGATGGTGATTCAATGATGACTCATAATTAAGAGTGCCAATCATGGTGACCCTTACACCTGACTGTGTGTGAGTGCGGTGACCCTCAACTGGGTGGGAGATAGGAATCCTAGTTCGGGCAGCTGCTGCTCAGTACGCAGGTTTAGGATCCCAATCTTTTTCTCGATTTTCACGAGCGCTCGTAGTTTTATGACTCTTTGGGGTCCACAGGTTTTCTTTTAGACCAGTTCTACTGACCCTGTGTTCTTTAGGGTGCCTACGTTGGAGGGCCCTCGATTTTGATTTTTTGAGCTCGTTTACATGTACTGATCGGGCCTAATTTCGGATTGACTTGTTCCAGAAAGTCTCTCCCGCATCTCAGGGGCGTAGTTTTGGAGTAGGCCTATCCCTCCCCTAGATCGCACTTTCACTAGGTGGGTGAGACGGAAGGGTTTCTTTGGAGGCTTCCTCACCATTTTAGCTTTGGTTACTGTTCTTGCGAGTTGGTTATAGTTGAGTTGGTTACAGTTGAGTTGGTTATAAAGTAGTTGGTTACAAATTGAGCTTGGTTACAGTTGAGTCTGGTTACAGTTGAACTAGTTGTTGTTCCGCCAGTAGGTCATGATGAAGAGAAAAGTGTGAAAATTATCTTTATCAGACTAAGAGATACTACTATAGTTTTCAGAGAAGTTAGTGGATGTATTGGGAACTTAGTTAGGATGAACATTTCACTCCACCACATGGCTACAGAGACCCCCAACCCTAAGGCATTCCTTACTACCTTAGAGTCATAATGTGAGGTCTCACCCAGACCAAGACCACAGACTATCCATTGAACTTGAGAAATTTAACAAGAAAAGAATCGAAACACGAGGTACATCATCTACACTTACTAAGATCCATCCACATGACTCATAAACATCAAAAAGAGATCTAGATCATCTCGATCATAATAAGCTTTTTATAAATTAAAGAATTTGAAATAGGATGGGAAAGAGTAGAAATCTTATACGGTTACATATACTGGAAACTACGGTTGTTAGTTGGAGCTAGTGGACCTGTTGCATTACACTCCACCGCATGCCTACACAGGTCCTCCAACCCTAAGGCATTCTTCACTCCTTAGAGTCATATTGTGAGGTCACACTCAGACCAAGATCACAAACTATCCACTAGGCATAAGAGATTAGATAAAGATAAAGATCAGATCATAGACTCATCATTCATATCACAAAGATCCATCAAACTTGAATTATAATTAATAAAATGATGATAACTTAAATATGGATCATATAATCAATATATGAAAATGTTAATTATGGGTAATTGAGGTAGGATGAGTAAGTCTGGGGATTCACATACAGAACAAACTTGAAAATCAGTTTCCATGCAAGTAGCTCATTAAATTTAATTGTCAAACCCTATCTACTTGCTTTTTTTTTGGAGCCACTGGATTATCTATTATTTTTAATTAATATATAGGAATGAACTAAATAATTCTTTCAATTTGAAATTGAAATCTTAAAATTAAACAACCATTCTCAACAATCAACATTTATGAGTTCTAGTTATTAATTAAATTGATCAATATGAAAATAAAAAGCCCTGATTGTGTATATGATTGCTTATATTATATAAATTTATAATTAGTAATTGTTTCGAATTCAAAGAAGATTGTGCTCAACTTTTGTTGATAGTCTTTGCTCCCTAATACATGATTCTAGAATAAGTGCCTGCATCGCACTAGTCCAACAGCTGAACCTGAGATTCCGCAGTTACTCTCGACAGGTACACATGTTATAGTTTCTGTTCAGGATAATATTAATGCTTTTCTTTCTCTTATGTTATAATTTGTGATACATGCATATAATGAAGTTCTTTTGTTACATGAAAAATTATATAGAAATTATTGTAATATAAATTGGTGATACATTGTTGGTTTTGTGGCTTGTTAGTTAAATGTGAATGTCATTCGAAATGCAAACATGATAATACAAGTGATGTGTAAATGGGTAACATGGATCCCCAGGCAACACAGTTATGGTATCCGAGCAGTGATACCGCACTACACATATCTGCAGTATTATAGTTCTGATCGCATTAAGTTCTCGAATAGCGATAGTCTTCCGAGTTCCGACTTGTCTCGAGTCTGAGAGGGAAAAATGACATTCAAAATCAATAACCACTTATATCACCATTTTTAACTATTTTCCATAATCCCAAGAAGAGAAAAGCATATCTAGAGTTATCCGCAAACACCAACTATTGTAATTAATGATATTGGTTCTTACATAGAACCATGACGTCTAGAGCTATCCTTCTATGTTTTATTTGATTCTGGAGCGATGAATGAGCTTCGAGATTTCTAGCTTCAGTAGGAAAGAGTTGTAGAGGCCTTAGATCCTCCTCGTCACATCTATGGACCAGGTGGCCAGTTGTTCATCATGAGACTGATAGTCAGAGGGTTGCTAGTGTTGATTGGTGATCACGAGATAATCGCAGACTGTCGACTACTACAACTCAACGAGTTCGACTTGATTTTGGGCATGGATTGGTTGTCAGCTCATCATGTCCTGGTTAATTGCTTTAGGAAGACGGTTGTCTTCATGATTCCGGATTTTCCTGAGTTCACGTTTGAGGGTACGTTAATGACTCCAAAATGGAATACATTTTAGTGTTGAGAGCTCCGAGACTCATAGTTCGAGGATGTGACACATTTCCAGCATTTGTCCGAGAGACATCTGATGGAGAGCCTATGACTCAGGACATCAAAGTAGTGTCAGATTACCCTGGTGTGTTTCTTGATGATTTGTCAGGTTTGCCGCCTGAGAGTGACATTGAGTTCGAGATCACATTACTACCAGAAATACCGCCGATCTCTATGGCTCCTTACTGCATGGCATCAACTGAATTGAGAGAGCTAAAGGTGCAGTTGCAGGAGTTACTTGATTTAGGTTTTGTGAGGTCGATCACTTTACCTTGGGGTGATCCCATTCTTTTTGTTGGGAAAAAGGATGGATCGATGAGATTATGTGTAGATTACAGACAGAATAATAAGGAAACAATGAAGAAATATTATCCTTTGTGATGCATCGATGACTTGTTCGATCAGTTACTGGGATCTTCAGTGTTTTCAAAGATGATCTCCGATTTGGTTACCATCAATTGAGGATTGGAGGAGTCAGATATTCTGAAGACAACATTCAAGATTTGATATGGGCACTACAAGTTTGTTGTGATATCATTTGGGCTCAAAAATGCCCCTGCAGCATTCACGAACATGATGAACATTAATTTTGTTCATACTTGCACAACTTTGGGGTTTTGTGCATTGATGATGTATTGATATATAATCGAAATGAATGAGATCACGTAAATGATCTAAAGATAATTCTGGACACACTTCAAGTGCATAAGTTGTATGCTAAGCTGAGCAAATGTGAGTTCTGGTTATCCCAGATCTCATTCCTTGGGCATGTCATTTCTGAATCAAGTATCACAGTTGACCCTGCGAAGATTGATGCAGTCATGTCCTGAAAGCAACCCAAGACCATCACTCAAATTCAGAGTTTCCTTGGACTAACAAGATATATAGATGCTTCGTCAGTGGTTTTCCCGAGTTCTTCCCTTGATACGATTGACACAGAAGGGATTTCTTTTCATTTGGGATGATTCACGCGAGCATGCCTTCAACACATTGAAGGAAAGATTGAATATTGCACATATTCTTGCACTTCCTTCTTGCACTCAAGATTATGCAATCTATACAGATGCTTCAGATGAATGTTTAGGAGCGGTTCTGATCCAACGAGGTCACGTGATTGCTTATTTATCATGTCAATTGAGTCGCATGAGCAGAATTCCCCACTCATTACTTGGAGTTGGCGGCAATTGTCTTCGCCTTAAAGATTTGACGGCTCTATCTCTATGGGGTGAATTTTGAGATTTTCAAAGATTAGAAGAGCATGAAGTACATCTTAAATCAGAAGGAGCTGAACATGAGACAACACAAGTGGCTTGAGCTACTGAAGGATTTTGACTGCATGATCTTTTACCATCTCGGTAAGGGAAGTGTGGTGGTAGATGTGCTTAGCAGGAGAGCTCATGCACATACAACAGGCTAGCTATACACGTGGGATATGCTCTTAGCTTTAGCTAATTGGTATCCTCATGAGAGTGCATCCATATCTATTGTTGTGCCTCCGTAATTCAACAGTCTTTGGGATTACATAGTAGAATGAAAGAGAAGTGATCCTTGTATTCAAGACAGATACATGTGTGTTATTCAAAGACGAAGATAAGGATTTTGTGGTTACTAAGTTTATTTTGTGGAAGGTTGGTCAAGTTGTGCTCAATAATGAGCAGTTATGCAGAGATAGTCTTGATGAGGCACACAGTTCTTGATTGCCTATTCATCTGGTAGCACGAAGATGTATCGTGATCCGCGCCAACATTTCTGGTGGGACGTGATGAAGCGGAATGTGGCACATCATGTTAGCAGATGCTTGACCTGTTAGATGGTCAATGCTGAAAATAGAAGACCATCAGGGTTATTACAGTCTCCCATTCCCTAGTTGAAGTAGGAGAGTATTTCTACGGATTTTGTCACTTGAATACCGAGGACACCAGGTGGCCATGATGCTATTGGATCGTTATTGGCAGATTTACCAAGTCAGCCCATTTCATACTTGTTAGCATGACCTACACTCCATCTAGGTTGGCCAGATTGTATGTGTTTAACATTATCATGCTTCATGGTATACCACGTGAGGTTGTGTTTGACAGAAGACCATCAGGGTTATTACAGTCTCCCATTCCCTAGTTGAAGTAGGAGAGTATTTCTACGGATTTTGTCACTTGAATATCGAGGACACCAGGTGGCCATGATGCTATTGGATCGTTATTGGCAGATTTACCAAGTCAGCCCATTTCGTACTTGTTAACATGACCTACACTCCATCTAGGTTGGCCAGATTGTATGTGTTTAACATTATCATGCTTCATGGTATACCACGTGAGGTTGTGTTTGACAGAAACTCGAGATTTACATCTCACTACTAGCGCCAGTTCATGTTAGCACTACAAACAGAGCTGAAGATGAGTTCCACATACCATCCACAGACTAACGGACAGAGCGAGCACCCTATTCAAAAACTGGAGGAATTGCTATGTGCACGTACTTTAGAGTGGAAAGGGTTCTGAAAAGACCACATGTCGTTGGTAAAATTCCCGTACAACAACAACAACCATCATTCCAGTATTGGTATGGCACAATTAGAAGCCCTATACGAGGGGAGATGCCTTACACCTCTCAGTTAGTGTGAGGTAGGTGAGCTCGCTCTTTACTCCTTAGATCTCTTGTAGGAGACTGCGAGGGTTGTTGACTTTGTGAGGCGAAGGCTTCTAACGATCCAGAGCTATCAGAAAAGCTATGCAGATCGTCGGAAAAGATATTTGGAGTTTCAGGTAGGAGATTTGGTGTCCCTATGAGTATCTTCCATGATGGGAGTACGGAGATTTGGTGTTCGTGGTAAGTTGGCACCACGGTATGTCATACCGTTTGAGATTATTGCTCGTATGGGGAAGGTAGCCTATCGAGTAACCCTTCCTCCACATCTATCAGCCATACGTGATGTCTTTCATATATCCAATCTAAGGAAGTATGTGCACGACCCTCAACATGTCATCAGCTACAAGAATCTTGACGTAGAGTCCGATTTGACGTATGAGGAGATGCCAGTGCATATACTCGATAGTACTATGAAGAAGCTTCATAGCAAGGAGCTCCCTTAGTCAAGGAGCTATGGCACCGATATGGTGTCAAAGATGCAACATGGGAAACCAAGGCAGACATCAGGCACGATACCGACAACTCTTTTCATGGAATCGTCAAAACAAGCCCATTGAATTATATACATGTTGAAAGAACATGGCTTGTTTTTCCTTTGAGATTTTTATGGGTTCAAAATTAAGGTTTTTATGGTAAAATAAAGCTTAGATAAACTCATAGTGACGTTGGCCCGAGTCTCAAGGACGAGACTCTCTTTGACATTTTTATATTTGTAACATCCGGATCCGAATAAACCGAACTTGACCCGATTCAGAGTCTGCAAGATCATTCAATATTCAATTAATATTGAATGACTCAGAGTGATCTATAAATCACAGATCGAAGTTTATTCATCGCAATAGACCAAAAGTTGATCGTATCGTAATGCGTGTTATTAGAAAAAACCGCGACTCGAAATCCAAATCGTAAAACAAACCAATACCACTGAAAATCTGATTCGACAAAATTATACCAAAAAAATCGATTGTTCGTCGATCAGAGGTTGTTTGATAATTTAAAATCACAAAATTTAGTTGCAAGGGAAGATCGCATCTCGGATATCTCGGTAATTCATCTTTGATCCGAAGTATATAAATATTATATTCATTTTGATCGTCATTCAGAGACAGACAAAACGAGCTATTGTACATCAAAATCCAAAACTCAGGATGGAAATACATGCGACTTTGGTATTCTAAATAAGAAAGAAAGGTTTGATTTTTTTTTAAATCCAGGACAACAGTTGTTGTCGCTCTATATGACCTTTGCTCATCTCCACTTGTCAACAATTGAAACACCCTCCTCCCCTTATAAATATTACCCAAGTCTCCTTCCCTTTCTCTCATAATTTCTCTTTTTATTCTCATTTCTCTCCACCGAAGGAGCAAATTCCAGCCCTTGAAGCTCCAAGATCTGGAACTGTTGCTGCTCCTATTTCTCAAGAGCCGCTGGAGCCTCTCAACTATTGCAACCTTCTCTTACTGCTGCAAGGCCTAGCATCCCCCTCTACTGATCTACAACCCCTCCAAGCTGTTACTGCAAGGCATGGCTGCTCCAGCCATCTTTCTCCCCTGAAGCTACTGCTATTTCCAGCAGCTAGAGCCCCTGGAGCAGCTGTTATGGGTGTTGTCCAACAGCTATTCTTGTTGTTGTAAGCCCCCATTTTCTCCAATTAGGAGACCCAAAAGAGGTACAATCTTCCTCCTCTCTTGCTTCCTTCCATGCATATTTTTAGATTCATTTTCAAACCATTGCTATACTTTGATTTCATGATAAAATGTGATAAAATTGGGGTTGAATTACATATAATCGGATCTAACTTCAAAGATTCAATTTCAAACCATTGCTATACTTTGATTTCAAGATAAAATGTGGTAAAATTGAGGTTGAATTACATATAATTGGATCTAACTTCAAACCATATCATATGCCCTTGATTTCATGATAAGAATTGAGAGATTTGGGAGTGTATTGCATGGAATTTGATTGAAATTCAGACCAATGATAAGCTACAGTTTTATGTCTAAAAAGATGAGATATTGAAAGTGTTTTAGTATGTCATTAAACTAAATTTCTGATCAGGACGTGCTATAGTTTTCATGCTTGAAGCCTTCAATTGGGGAAGAATTGAGGGGAATTTCATGTATTAAAACCTAATTTCAGACCACTGATTATACATTAATCTTGTGTTTGAATTGTGAATGATTGGGATGAATTGCATGTAATTTGAGTCAAAATCAAAAAACAAATAGCCACAGATTTAGGCCTGAAAAAGGAAGAACTGGAGATGTTTGGCATGCATTTAACATTAAATTCAGACCACGGTTATGATATGATTTTATGTCAGAATGTGAAGGATTTAGTAGTGATTTGCATATAATTGAAGCCTAATTTCAGAACATTGGTAGTTCCAGATTTCATACTAAAACTATGATGATTTGGGAATAAATTAACATGCAATTTGAGTTTAAACTTCAAACCAATAACTCAGATTTTCATGTCTGAAGTATGATCCAATTTGGGGGTTTTTGTATAAAGAATACTCTAAAAGTTGTTAAATTATGAATCTTAGATCTGGATTTAAGATCATATTATAGCTAAGTCTTGGATTTTTGAAAAATCAAAAATTGAGGATGAATTTCATGTATTAAGATTTGAAAATCTGACCACTATCTGTTGTCTGACTTCATGGTATAATGTAAGGATTTGGTGGTGATTTTCATGCTTGAATTGAGAGATTTGGGGGTGATCAACGTATTAAACCCAACTTAATATCATTGTTTTTGCTACTAAGTTCATGATTAAAGACTTAAATGATTTGAGAATTTTGTAACATTGAATTTAAGTTCGGATTTAATAAGTTGATCTAAATCTCATGATTTAAAGATAAAAATATTTGGGGGAAATTGCATGAAATTGAACTTAAATTCAAATCTAATGGATAACTCTAAATATTATTAATTAAAAATGAAGAATATAGGTGTCTTGGCATGAAATCAACTTAAATTTAATATCACCAATTAGTTCTACAATCCAGATGTAATAAACAAGCTTTTAATCTCATGATTTGAAAGATGAGAACATTGTGGTATTTTTCATGCAAGGGACTTGTAAAATTTTGATCAATAATCACCCCACTAAATTACAAGTTAAATGAGAAAAGATGAGTTTCTGCATTGAATCGTACTTAGATCCAGATCCAATGAATAGCTGCTAGTCTCATGATTTTAGAAATGATAACATGTGACCACAAGGACCGATTATCTTTATGAATTAATCCTTTAATTATACGCTACTAATTATAGATCACTATTGACAAAATTGACAAAAGACCTAGATTTGTACAACCAACCACAGAAAGGATTGAGAAAGGATGATGAATCAAGTTAGTGATGGTGATTCAGTGATGATCGGTAATTAAGAGGGCCAGTCATGGTGACCCTTACACCTAACTGCGAGGGTGCGGTGACCCTCAACTAGGCGGAAGATAGGAAGCCCAGTTAGAGTTGCGGCCGCTTAGTGCGCGGGTCTAGGATCCCAATCTTTTTCTCAGTTTTTCGCAAGCGCTCGCAGTTTTACGCCACTTTGGGATCTATAGGTTTTATTTTAGACTAGTTTCGCTTGTCCTGTGTTCTTTGGTATGCCTAGGATGGAGGGCCCTCAGTTTTGGTTTTTGAAGCTCATTTGCCCGTACCGGTCAGGCCCGTTTTTAGAGTGACTTGTTCCGGAAAGTCTTTCCCCTATCTCAAGCGTGTGGTTTTGGAGTAGGCCTATCCCTCCCTTGGACCGCATTTCCACTGGGTGGGCAAGATGGAAGGGTCTCTTCGGAGGCTTCATCACTGCTTGAGTTTTGGTTATTGTTCTTGCGAGTTGGTTATAGTTGTGTTGGTTATAATTGAGTTGGGTACAACATAACTTCGTTACAATTGAGATTGGTTTTAGTTAAGTTTGGTTATAGTTAAGCTTGGTTACAGATTGAGCTTGGTTACAGTTGAATCTGGTTACAATTGAGCGCGGTTTTAGTTGAGCTAGTTACTGTTCCACCAATAGGTCCTAGCGAAGAGAAAAGATCATATTACGAAAATAATCCTTATTAAACTAAGAGATACTACCACGGTTGTCAGAGAAGCTAATGGATGTGTTTGGAACTTAGTTAGGATGCACATTACTGCCTATGGAGGTCCCCCAACCCTAAGGCAATGTGAGGTCTCACTCAGACTAAGAATACAGACTATCCACTGAGCTTGAGAAATTTAACAAGAAAAGAATCAGAACATGAGATACGACATCTACACTTACTAAGATCTATGCACATAACTCATAAACATCGGAAAGAGATCTAGATTGCCTCGATCATAATAAGTTTTTTATAAATTAAAGAATTCGAAATAGGATGGGAAAGATTAGAAATCTTATGTGGCTGTATATACTGGAAACTACGGTTGTTATATGGAGCTAGTGGACGCGTTAGGAACTTAGTTATGATGCATTACACTCCACCGCATCCCTACGGAGACCACCCAATCCTAAGGCATTTTTCACGCCTTAAAGTCATAGTGTGAGGTCAAACTCAGACCAATATCACAGACTATTCACTAAGCTTTAGAAATTAGATAAAGACAAACATCAGATTAGAGACTCATCATCCACATTACAAAGATCCATCAAACTTGAATTATAATTAATAAAAAGGCGATAACTTAAATATGAATCATATAATCAATATATGAAAATGCTAATTATGTGTAATAGAGGTAGGATGAGTAAGTCATGGGATTCACATACAGAACAAATTTGAAAACCAGTTTGCGTGCAAGTAGCTCATTAAATTTAATTGTCAAATTCTATCTACTTCATTTCTTTTGGAGCCATTGATTTACCTATTATTTTTAATTAATTAGATTGTGCTCAACTTTTATTGATATTCTTTTCTCCCTAATACATGGATTGCAGAATAAATACCTGCATCGCACTAGTCCGACAGCTTAATCTGAGCTTCCGCAGTTACTCTCGACAAATACACATATTATAGTTTATGTTCATGATATTATTAATGCTTCTTTTTCTTTTGCTACAATTTGGGATACATGTACATAATGTAGTTCTTTTGTTACGTAAAAATTAATATGGAAATTAATGCAATATAAATCGGTGATACATCGTTGTCTATGTGGCTTGTTAGTTAAATGTAAATGTTATTCGAAACGTGAAAAGTTTCCCTCATTTTGTTACTCTAATGCAATCTCTAGCGAACATGATAATACGAGTGATGTGTAAATGGGTAACCCGGATCCGCGAGCATCACAAAAAATTAGTTCTTTTTATAAGGGCTAAAAATGAATAACTTATTTTTTTGACCTTATGTCAAAAGAATAGAATGTCACGACCAATGTAGGGATCCATATATAAACATAATATTTATTTACGTACGCTCGAATAACTCCTTATAATGAGAATGCACATAACCCTATTTCGGTCTTGTCCGGTATGGAATGAACTTATAATCTGTTGATCGAATCGATTTCGTGATTATAAGTTCATAACCCCAGCCCATTCGCATTTTGGGCGGAACATATCTACTAATTCTTTTATTCTAGTTAATAAGAGGGATCTTGAACAAAGAAATAGACCCTAGAAGCTAAAATAAGGTATCCTGAGCAATTGGAAGAATTGGGTTACCCCTTCCACATGAATTTATCTTAAATCAAGATCTTTTGGCTCAATTCTGTCATAGTTTTACTGAGGGAGCAACCCCATTTTTTACTTTGAATTTATCAAAATACGCGGATTTTTTTAGTTTTCATGAATGATTAGATCCAATAACATGGGGTTTATAGCTGAGCGATACCACTCACCATCATTTAGCTATTGCAGTTCTTTTCCTTATAGCGGGTCATATATATAGGACCAACTGGGATAATGGTCATGTCTTGAAAGACATTTCGAGGCTCATAAGGGTCCGTTTACAAGTCAAGTCATAAGGTCTTTTATGAAATCCTAACATCATGGCATGCTTTATTATCTCTTAACCTGGCTATGTTAGGTTCTTTAACCATTGTGATAGCTCACTGTATGTATTCTATCCCTCCTTATCCATACTTTGCTATTAACTATGGTACACAACTTTCCTTGTTCATGCACATAAACATATTTTTTTATATGAAGTAGGGTGAATCCCCGTGGTGGGGATCACCACAAAAATTTTATTAACAGACTTTAAGGTACATTAACATGATAGCCAGAAATCATAGAGCGAGTTACAACAATTTGCTACATATGTGATGGAGAAGCTATTGTTGTTGAAGACAAGGTCGTTCCTTCCCAGCCAGATTGCCCAGACGGTCGCACAAGATTTGGCACAATCATCCGTAGGGTTGCAGCCCACCATCCGGATGGCCTCCCAGAACGGCGCAGCATCACCCAAAGGTAGCCAGGGGATTCCCACAGCTCTCCAGACCTGTTCAGGAATGGGACACCAGAAAAAAAGATGTTCGGCGTCCTCCTCCGAGCCCACACACCTGTCACAACGAGACTCGGCCATCCCCAACAACCCTCTCCTTCTAACCTTGTCACACCCGACCTCTCCTCAAGCACCACAAGAACACCTTGACCCTACAGGGGACCTTCGACGCCCAGATTATGCACATGTCGTGGCAAAGCTCCTCATCCGTGCCTATCGTAGGCTGCCTCATAA
Source organism: Ottelia alismoides (assembly GCA_037367405.1). NCBI lineage: Eukaryota > Viridiplantae > Streptophyta > Magnoliopsida > Alismatales > Hydrocharitaceae > Ottelia > Ottelia alismoides. The sequence goes on from JAZKJV010001052.1 coordinate 469,929, forward strand.
GCCTTCTTGACAGAGAATTCCGATCCCCCTAAAGGTAGTGGTCCCTCTCCCCTGCAAGGTCTCCCGGAGGGGGGATAGCCGTCTGCAGCCCGAGGTACTCCTCCAGACGTTGAGCGGAAAGATCTGCCAAAAAAGTTGGAGTCCAAGACCCCGAGGAAGCCACCTGAGTCAGAGAACTATCTTTTGCAGCCGAAAGAGCGAAAAGTCTAGGGTATCTGCTCTGCAAGGTACCCTCGTCGATCCAGTCGTCCCGCCTGAACTTGAATAACATGCCATTACCAACCCGCAGATAGAGTTTTAGCGCAATGTCCGGCAAGACCGCTCGTATGCCCTTCCACAACGGCGATTCAAAACGAAAGCTGGTCGCGCTCAAGGTAGCCCCAATCCCATAGATCCTCTTGATGAGTTTGACGATCAAGGAATTCAACGACCCCCATAAACGTATGATCCATTTCGTAATTAAGGCCTTTTTCATGCATTCGACATCACATACGCCGAGACCACCATCCTTATGCATCTTTATCACTTCCTCCCAACCAACCAAGTGCAGACCACGACCCTGTTGTTTCCCATCCGACCAGAAGAAAGTTCTCATTAGAGTCTCAATCCTCTTCCTGATCCCCACTGGCATTAATCTTGTGGAATGGAACAAAATGGGAACCGCCGAGAAGATGTGTTTTAACAGGACCAACTTCCCTCCCCTCGATAGTGACACCGGCCTTCCATCCCGCTAGACGCTGCTCAAGTCTCCGAACCACGTCATCCCAGTCACCTTTCTTCAGCTTCCTCACGACCAGCGACAGGCCCAAGTAGCGAATAGGGAGAACCCAAGTGGGCACTTCGTCGACCCTGCCAGTCTGGCACTCTCGTCCTCCGACATCCAAAATGTGATCACCATCGACTTCTGCTTATTGATCTCGAGGCCTGACAAACAACAAAAAATACGTACCACCCGAGCCGCCATATCACTCTGCTCCTCCGTCCGGTCGAGCAAAATAATCGTGTCATCGGCGTACTGAAGAAGGGGTACCGAGATGTCGTCCTTGCGGAAGCCCTCGCACCACCTGCCCTCAACGACCTTCTTCAATAACACACTCAGAGCATCAACCACAATGACGAAGAGCATAGGGGCTAAAGGATACCTCTGCTGCTCCCCGCACTGCGGCTGGAAAAATCCCCCCCTCCGGTCTCCCATTCACCATAATTGAAAAGGAAGAGTTGGTGACACACCGCTTCATCCAGTTTATCCATAAGGCCGGGAACCCCCGCCGACACATGGACGTCCACAGGAAATGCCAATCGACGTTGTCGTAAGCCTTGGAATAGTCGATCTTCCGTAACACCCCTCTCGAGTTCGTCCTCCTCCACTCAAGACAGATCTCCAAAGCCATGACTAGGCCATCCGCCATCTGCCTCCCTGGTATGAACATCGTCTAACCCTCGAGCACCACATCATCCATGACCCCTTTCTAGCGATTAGCTAGAACCTTGGCTAGGGTAAGATAAATTGCATTCGAAAGAGCTATAGGCCTATAATCTTCCACCCGTACAAGGGTGCCCTTCTTTGGTAACAGAACCAGCAACGCCCTATTCACCTTCTCAAAACCTCCATTCCTCGTTTTGAACTCATCAACCAGCTCCATTATTTCCTCCTTCACGAGATCGCAGAACTCCCAATAGAACATTACAGGGAAACCGTCCGGTCCCGGGGCCTCCTCCGCGTTTAGGCCCTATACCGCCCGCCTTGTTTCCTCAGAGAAAGGTGCCAAGAGACCTTCTGCCTGCACATCCGATAGCGTTTGAACCCCTCTCCCCACCCAACCCCAACCACGCCCGTCTATCCTTCTAGACGCCTCAACAAAGTGACCTCGCAAGGCGCTCCCAATTGCCGCCTCCCCCAAGTAACGAAGTCCCCCTACATCGATATCGTATAATCGGTTCCTTCTCCACCCCGAGGCCGCAGCATGAAAAAATCTAGTGTTGGCATCCCCTTCTTTTAGCCATTTCTAACTTGATCTTTGCCTCCATTCCACCTCTTCTTTGTAGTCATCTAGACGCAGCTCCTCAGGAGTGTCTCCCTCTCAGCGAATTCCACCTCGTCTAGCCCTCTCTCGTCCTCCACAGAGTCCATTCTCGAAACCCCAGCCAACATCTCCGACCGTCTAGCCTTCTGCCTCGCCCTCGACTCCCTCCCGTATGAAGTCAAAAAGGTCTTCAGATTTTGGAGCTTGGTCGCCATCCTTGACACAACAGACCCCCTCGGAGACCAACCTCTCCACTTCTCTGCCACCAATTCCCTGAATCCTTCCTCCAACAACCAGCTGCGCTCAAACCGGAATAAGAACCTGCTCCTCTCGGCCTCCCCCAAGGACCATAGGATTGGCGTGTGGCCCGAAAGGGCATGCGGGAGAGCCCACGTGCGGGAAAGAGGGAAGAACCCCACGCCTCCGGAGAAAACAAAAATCTGTCCAGCCGGGACCGCGTGCGGACATTGCACCACATGAAGGCGCATCCGCTGGCATCAATGATCGAGAGCCCCACAGATCTAATCGCCCTTCGGAGGCCCTCAGAGCCAGGGTTCACCCGTCCGGCAAGAGGGTGGCATTTAGGTCCCCCCTGATGAGCCAAAAACGTACCGGTCGCGCTAGATCGACCTGCGCCAGGTCCTGCGCCTGGGAGCCATCACCATTGCCTGTGGACCCATACACATTTGAGATGACTAGAATAATACCGTTTGACTTCCTTCTTAGAGTAACGGTGAGACAGAACCGTTCCCTAGAGACCTGAAGCGAATCAAATAAGTCTTTCTTTCATCCAGTCATGACGCCGCCCGACGCTCCCTGAGCCTCTAACTCCACTAGCTCAAAAATACACCCTCTGTCCAAGCCTTCTCTCACCGTTGCCGCCTGCCCTGACAACTTGGTCTCCTATAGAAGGAACACATCGACCTTAGCTTCCTCGATGGAAGTCTTCACTCCTAATCGCTTCTTTGGGCGCCCCGGGCCCCTGACGTTCCGTGAGAGGATCTTCATAGGGAAACAAGAGGAGGCTTCGATGGTGGGATCAACCTTAGGAACTCTGGCACTTCCTTGTCTAACGCATCAAAGCTGTTGGTAAGAGGCAAGCTTTTCTCTTCGAAGTTGAAGGGCCAAAGAAATCAAAGTCGCGGTCCTCCGCCCAAGGCCAATGCCTCTGCCCGCCTCTCTCTCCTCGACGCCTTGTTGAAACCCTTTCGCGAATAACATGTGCCGAATCTTGAGTCGCGACCTTATGGTCCCAGAAAGCAGCCCTCCATAACATTGCACTGGCCCTCGGGAGCGCCTCCGCACACGACAGGAATCTGTGTCGTCGCAATCTTTGGGTCGTCCAGTCCCTTCCCAAGGTCATCTTTTCGCTCCACCTTCTCCGCAGCAGAGAGCGCATAAAACCCGCACACCCCTCGACCCATGAGGTGGCGGCCCCACCGGCGACGATGCTAGGCCCCGGACCTTCAGAAGTAGAGTTTCCAAGCATGTCTCGCAAGTTCGCCGAAGTCAAATTCGAAGAGGCATGCATCGTCCGCGTAATCTCCGAAATTGGGTCCGCAACAACAATCGGACATGAGTCCACGACAACACTCAGGTTTGGGTCTTGTACAACATTTGGATCCTCCGATCGCGTACGCTCGGGGTAGACCCATGCCTGCCCGAGATAACCTGAGCCCCCCCTCAAGATCTGAAACCGACCTGACATCCTTCATCACGATCTGGGTCGACCCACGAGGAGATACAGATCGAAGACGCCCCCTCGGGAACTCTACGTACAACAAAGACCGAACACTCCTTTTCAAGTTGGAGCTGAGAAAGCTTTCGCTTGCAATAAAATAAAAAATATACAACACACTTCACACAATACATCTCACAAAGAATATATGCCCGCTGATGGTAGATCTTGTTCGACGATGGGTCTGCGACGCTCAGGTCAGCGGGAAGTACCTCTGTCGTGCTTGTAACAATCAATACGATACCAGGTCGTGCTTGGAGATGAGTCGCTATAGAAGAAGAAAGTCCAGTGCAGAGTAGTAGTCGGGGATAAAGACACCCCGACAAAACAGTCGATGCTCGGTGAAGACAGTTGATAGCAATAGTAGTCTGGAGTGCTGGTCTGTCAGTTGTGGACGGGCAGTAGAAGTTTTATAGATACGTCAAAAATATATGCACGCTCTCACTACCCCATTCTCCCATACTTAATAGAACAGGAACATGGATGATCAAGTTAGGAGAATCTAGAAAAAGCATGCATTTTTTGTGCTCTTTTTTCTATACAAATCATTTTTGTGTAACCAGCTTCTTTTCTTTCATTTTTTTTCTCGGATATTCTCTTTTTTCCTGTGGTATTTTTTTTAATAATAGCCTTCTTTTTCTTTTTTTTAACTTCTCTCTCTCTTTGTTTTAGCCATTTAATTTTTTTAATCAATTTTTTTCTCTGTCCTTTTTTATCTCAATCAGTAGTGGCCCTAACTGGGCCCTTTTATTCCTTCGCCTCCTTTTTATTAATATACATCAATGGCCCATTTTCAGTCCCAAAATAATTTTTTTAACATGTAGCAACAACCTTTCTCAAGTGAGATGCATTTAGGGTGAGGAAGGACATGTACGGTGAGGAAGGACATGTGCTTGTTACTTAGAAGGATATAGAGAGTAGATGGAAGCGGTATTTTCCATAAACTTTTCATTAGGAAGGAAATAGGGAGATCACTTTGGTTTATCTATCTAGTAGTGAAAGCTACTTGAGTCAGGCAAGCTATAGACAAATACAAAGGTAGAAAGCAGAGGAGGCTTTGAAGGTCATGAAACCTGAGAAAGGTGTAGAACCTGATGACATTCGTATAGAAGCAGGGATTTAAATTTCAGAAAATTTCGGCGAAATTTCGGTTTCGAGAGGTCATGGGTATCAAAACTCCTATATATATGTTGATTTCCCGGATTTCGACTGAAATTTCGATGATTTTTCGACATATTGACTTATTTCGACCCATTTCAGTTGAAATTCATGGATTTTTGTACAAAATTTCTTGGATTTCGACCGAAATTTCGGTGATATTTCGACACATCGATCTATTTCGGTTGAAATTCATGGATACATTGTAAGGTGCGACAGGAGGGTACATACATCGGTTATTCAACTTGGGGAGCTTCATCCCCTTTGGGTTTAAGCAATGGAGATGAAAAAACTCTATACCTTCTATATATTTGATATAGATTGTTCGTTTCATTCGTTTATCATTTATCTTCGTAAATAGATGCATCTTTATTATAAGTATGTAATTAAATTTGTAATTCATTCGAACTTTGTCTATGAAGGTTATTTCTATGAACAAAACATTGTTTAATTAATCATTATCTACATTTTAGAAAAAAAATGCTTGTTTATTTTTATGAACAAAAGACATTTTCTAAGTGTTGTTAACATAGTTATTTTGATTTCCATTTTCAGTATCTATCAGTCAGCTCAACAATATGTCTAATATGACCGATATGGTATGTTATAAGGCACGCGAATGAGAGATATGTGTGATATAAGTGTGCATTTATAAGATGTTGTTGTTTTAAGATCTTGGATTGGAAGATATTAATTTCCAGTATGTATCAGTCAAGAATCAATATTAGCATCGATTTGGCCGATATGATCGATATGACCAATATGTGTGATATAAGGGGCATATGTAAGCTATATGTGTGATATACGTGTGTATTTGTAAGCTATTTATTGTTGCAATAACTCGGAAGATCTTAATTTACAAAAAAAAATGATCGGAAAATGGGGTTTTTGAGACATTTTCGACATTTCCACCGAAACGATCGTCACCCAAATTTCGGTTTTGGAGGGGACCGAAACAAAATCGAAATCGAGATTTCGAACCTTGTATAGAAGGTTGGATAGTCCTAGGTGAGTGTGGTTTAACTTGATTTACAAATTTATTCAATGTTATTTGGTGAAGTAACATTGAGTGTTATTTTGTACCCACTTAATGGTCTAGTGGTTGTACAGTGTGTCTACCACACAAAAGACTAGGGTTCAAATCCCACTCTTGCAGAGGTTGCGTTAGGTAGTCGACGACCAACGTAAAAATAGTCGAATCTTTCAACATGGATTTGAGCAAGAATCCATATAGTCGACCCTGCTTATAGTGGGATAAGGCTTAGTACTTTTTTATTTGGTGAAGTAAGAAAGTGCCTAAAGATTGGAGGAGAAGTATCGTGGTTCCCTTTTATAAGAACAAAGGAGACATTCATATTGTTTGAATTTTAGAGGTATCAAGTTGATCGAAAGAAGGTATCGAATTCTAGAGTTATAGAATGAAATTTTGGGAATGTATGATCGAAAGAAGGTTGAGACACGATTCCAAAGTAAAAGAAAACCAATTCGGTTTCATGCCAGGTCGCTCGACTATTGAAGCCATCCACTTGATGCAGAGAACAATGGAGATTTATAGAGCTAAAAAGAACTTCCATATGATTTTTATTGATTTGGAGAAGGCTTATGGTTATGTCCCACGAGAGACATTATGGAGAGTTTAGGAGAGAGATAGGCATCCGTCATATACATTAACCTCATAAAGGATATGTATGATAGTGCTTCATTTTATGTAAGGATCCAGTATGGGAAGAATGACTACTTTGACATCAACATGGTTTGTATCAAGGTTCAACTTTAAGTCCATTCCGTTTTACTTTGATTATGGAGATATCTTAGTGTATGTTATTTGTTGATGATATTGTGCTGATTGATGAGACTAGAGATGGAGTAAATGAAAAGCTTAGGGTCTGGAGACATGCATTAGAGAGACTAAAGGATTTCGTACAAGTAGGGCTAAGATTGAATATATGGAGTGCACTTTTGATGGAAGTAATGGTGAAGGAATACATGTGAAGATTGGTGATGATAACATTCAGAAGAAGATTCTTTTAGATACTTGGGATCTATTTTGCAACATGATGGGGGAATTGATGGAGATGCTACTCAGAAAATAAATGCACATTGGCTGAAGTGGAGAGGACACTCTATTGTTCTATGTAATAAGAAACTTCCTATGGAAATTAAAGGAAAGTTTTACAAAGCAGATGTGAGACCTGTTATGCTCTATGGATATGAATGTTGGCTTGTGAACCATAGACATGTGCAGAGAATGGAAGTTTCTAAGGTGGATGTGTGGACATACACGTAAAGATTGAATTCGGAATGGTGCAATCAGAAGGAAAGTGGGTGTAGTTCCGATCGAAGATAAGATGCAAGAAAACCTCTTAAGGTGGTTTGGCCATTTGCATAGGAGGTCGGGTGATGCACCAGTTAGGAGATGCGATTGTTGGGATGTTGATCCAGCTAGGAGAGGGCAAGGAAGGCCCAAGAAGTGTTGGAATGAGACTATCCGAATGAATCTTAGTTTTTTGGATCTAAGTCTGAGAATGACCCAAGATATATTTGAATGGAGGCAAAGAATCCATGTAGCCGACTCTACTTAATTTGGGAAGAGGCTTTGTTGTTGTTGTATGTAGCAACAGCCTTAAACCCAAAGACCTTTTAAAACCAGACTCCTTATGCCTACCAGGAGGGAACCCAACCTCTTCGAAGGGCGACTCTTTCGATGATATCGTCGTCGACACCTGTAAGGAGGTTCTTTGCCTCGCTGCCGCTCGATGGCCCATCTGATGGGGCCAGAGATCTTCTGCGTGTATAAGTGGAGCTGTAGGAATGCATGGATCAGCATATAGAAGATGATCGTGGGGAGTTGTGCGGGGGTTGAGTGATGCCGTGGTGGGGTTGCGTTCACAACGGATGGGGCTCTAGAGGTGATCGCGTTGAAGAAGAAGATACCCCCCTTTATAGAAGTTGTTGTGCAAGGGAGATGCACGAAAGAAGGAAAGCCTCACTGGAGGCCCTCGTCCCGATGAAGAAGTACTGCTTGGAGTAGAAGCCACACCGTCGTCGGTGATCTTCTCCGTATGGGGAGGATGAAGAGTCGTCTTCTTCTTCTCTCTTTTCTTGCGTAAGAGGGCTGTAGGTGATTTGCCTTCGTGCATGCACAAGGACTTCTCGTGTGAGAAGGAAGCTCGTGGTTCTTCAAACATGGTGTTTCTATCACATCTCTCTTAGATGTATCGAGTGAAGATATGTTGTGTACAATTTCTTGTTGTTACAAGCCGCAACTTTCTCAACTCCAACTTAAAGGGGAGTGTTGAAGTATGTAATAAAAGGGCAATTGAATCTCTCCAAGATCCAATTACTCCTACTCATGTTTAGTCCCACATGGATGAGCGACTGGACTCCGATCTTTCTGTAGGGCTATATAAGGAGCGTTATACTCCATGTACTCATTGAGAGAAATTGCAATAGAATATCTGCCTCTTTGAGGCCTTCTCCCATGGTTTCATCCCGTTCCCTCACGGAGTAGGGTTCCACGTAAAATCTGATCATTTCATGTTTTATATTTCTTTATTTTGTTTGTTCTTATTCTGATTTTGCTTCCGTATTCAACATGTCACTATCTCACAATTTAGAGGAGTAAAAGGCAATATGTCCATGTGAGGTGTAGTGCTAAAGTTTAGAGTAGAGTAGTTGTAATTGGATTTGTAGAGATGTTGCTCTAGATTATTTTAATAGATATTTGAATCAATATTGAGTTATATGCGAGATTATTCTATGAAAACAAAATTGTAATATATACATGTAATAAACGTGCCTTGCATGTTATGGCAAATTATGTTGAAGTTAATCGCCGCTTCATAAGAGAAAATAATTGTTCAAAGGGGCTTGGGGCATATATATATATATATATATATATATATATATATATATATATATATGAGGAAGGGGATCCTACTCCATGGAGTAGGTAACTTACCTACTCCACTCTCTTTTTTTCAATTTTTTTTATTTTTTTTGAAAAATACTTCCATGGATTTTCATAATTATATCCCTCTAATATGTCATTCAAATTTCGTCAGAAACAAAGACTCCTACGACCTCCATCCAGAACGCGAAAAATACAGCAAATCTGAGACCGTTAAAAAATGACTGTCTGGATGGAGGCCGTAGGAGTCTCTGTTTCTGACGAAATTTTATTGACATATTAGAGGGATATAGTTATGAAAATTCATGGAAGCATTTTTCAAAAAAAATAAAAAAATTTTGAAAAAGAAGAAAATGGAGTAGGTAAGTTACCTACTCCATGGAGTAGGATCCCTTTTCTCTCTCTCTCTCTCTATATATATATGTTAGAGAACAACTCGTTGATGTCTTCACTGTTGGAGTATTTGGTTGTGCGTCCATTGTGTTGTAGCAGGGTAAATGGATCCTGGAGAAGATCCATTTACCCCATTCTGTGTTTAGTCCCACATCGTCCAGTGGTGGGACTTGGAGGCTCTGGAGAGGCTATATAAGGAGCCCCAGACCTCTTGTACTCATTGAGAAAGTCAATAGACAAACACGCCCAGTTGAGGGCTTCTCTCGTGGTTTCATCCCGCTCCTCACGGAGTAGGGTTCCACGTTATATCCCGCGTTCTTATTTTGTTCTTTATTCTTTTTCCATGTTACGCTTCCGCATTCTTTATATTTTATAACATGGTATCAGAGCCAGATTTACTATCATTCATGCACAACTCCAAGAATTTGAGGGTTCGTTCTGGTTCTGGTTCAAGAAAGTGCAAGTTCACGCAGCCCTAGGCGCTAGGGCTATCATCGGCGGGTGTCATCAGGTTCATCACCCGTCGAGCTCCTGCAGCCCACGCCAACAGCACATCCTCCAGACTTCCTCTTGCGCGCAGCGCCCCGAGCGACATCCAGGCGCATCCTCCACATCTAGGCGCTTCTCCACGGCGGCATTCATCGTTATAGGCCATCCATCGCCATCGCCTACAGCCCTAAAACCCGAGCTCCATCGCCAGGCGGCGCACTTGCGCACCAGACCGTGGGCTGGCGGCACCTCCTTCGCAGCCAAGTCCTCCTGGCGGCGCCTCCCCATGCTTCCAGCCGCAGAGCCTCTCCTCTGGCAACCCCTGTGTCGACTTCTTCTTCCAGGTTCCCCGCCATCATCGACGCATCTCTCGAGGCCGCAAAGAAGGCGCCCCGAGCACGCATTCTCCAGATCGGCGTGCCCCTCCATCGCGGCGATGCGCGCCTCTCGCGCTCCTCTCATATTATGGAGCGGCATCCCTTTCTTCCAGGGAACCCAAGCCATCGGCGGCGGCTATTGTCTAAGAGAAGAGAGGGTTCCCAACGGGGGAACCCTAATGGGTACTTTATAAAAAAATTGAAAAGCCCAAGGGGGCTGCGACAGAAAAAAAATGGGGGATCTGTTTTCAAAAAAAAGAAAGGAGGGCGAAGTTAAAAAAAAGAAGTGTTTTTGTTGTTGAGCCAAGCTGGCCAGTTTAAAAAAAAGAGTGGGGCATCTCTTGGCCCAAGTGGGTCTTATTTCAAAAAAAAAGGAAGAAAAAAAGAGAGAGATGTTTGAAAAAAAAGACGCGTACATATAGCAAAAAAAGTACGCATTTAAAAAAATGATGATCTGCAAAGCCGAAAAAAAATCAAGGCTTAAAAAAATGCATGAAAAGCCGAGAAAAAAAAATGTTGAAGTCGGCTATTTGTTGTTTACCCCCTATTTATCTTGTCTTCTCGATGTCCATTTTCCGACCAGTATGGGAGAAAGGGGGAGTATATGTAGTCACAGGTCTGTTCATGATCCAGATTCCAGATTCAGATGCCAGTCTCCAGACCATTCCCTTGATCAGACTCTACAGTTCGGTTTCAGACTCGACGATCATTGTTTCCGAGTTTCCAGTTTCAGACACGTACGAGTGTGCTATCAATTTTCAGATGAGCATATGTTGTCATCATCAGTTCGAGGTCCCAATCATTCTTGTTGTTCGGCCAGAGTTTTCATGTGAGCCATAGGGACTCCAGAGCAGAGGACCATTCCCTTGTTGGCAAGGGTTTTCATGTGGTATCATAGGTACACCAGAGCAGTGCACCATTCTCTGAGCCAGATGGGAGAGACCCAGTTCTCCGACGAGGAGACTATTTTCAGACTCCATTCTCCAGCGACCGTGGACTCCGACGAGGATTGCACAGCCACGACCTTTTCAGTTCGGCCCTTTCAGAGATGGAGCAGTTGTCCACATGTTGTGGCGGGCCAGAGTACTCCGACGAGGAGACTCATTTTCCAGTTGCAGTGACTCTGACAGGCGCAGTTCAGAGCACATGCTCTCCGACGAGGAGATTCAGAAGACTCACACTCCAGCCCGTTCGTCCTCCTCACCTGCACGGCATGAGAAGCAACGTCCTCGACTGCAGCAATGTGCGCGTTGGGTTGATATTGTCCGTAGTGTCCTGTAGCGTTGAGTTGAGTTTATTTCTGTTTGTCCAAGCTGAGCATTTCATGCTCCAGCTTGAGGGGGAGTGTTGGAGTATTTGGTTGTGCGCCCATTGTGTTGTAGCAGGGTAAATGGATCCTGGAGAAGATCCATTTACCTCATTCTGTGTTTAGTCCCACATCGTTCAGTGGTGGGACTTGGAGGCTCTGGAGAGACTATATAAGGAGCCCCAGACCTCCTGTACTCATTGAGAAAGTCAATAGACAAACACACCCAGTTGAGGGCTTCTCCCGTGGTTTCATCCCGCTCCTCACGGAGTAGGGTTCCACGTTAAATCCCGCGTTCTTATTTTGTTCTTTATTCTTTTTCCATGTTACGCTTCCGCATTCTTCATATTTTATAACATTCACTAAGGGGCTTGTCATGACCAATTTTAAGAAGAATGTGTGGAAGTTGGCCATACATATTTTATATGCCTAACTTAGGTGGGTATTGAGGAATTGTTTTTAAACCAAGTATTGAGGAGTTGTTTTAAACCAAGTATTGAGTTTTTTTATAATGATTAATAGGCCATGATTAAGGATCCATTAATTTTATGGGGCTATATTCACTATAAGGTCTAGGGGCTTTCATCCCATGTTTTTTTGCTTTTTGTGAGAAGGGTTTCCATGTAAATCCTTGCGTTGGTGGTTTGTTTTATTGTCTTCTTGATTTACCTTTAAGAATGGATCAGATTTTATTAGAACATGCTAAAATGTGAAACAATAACAACAACAAAACCTTTTCCCACATTAAGTAGGACCAACTACATAGATTCTTTGCTTCCATTACGATCTATCTTGGGTCATTCTTAAGCTTAGATCCAAGTAACTAAGATACCTTCAGATAGTGTCATTTTAATACTTCTTGGGACATCCTTGCCCTCTCTTAGCCAGCTCAATATCCCAAATCCCGCATCTTCTAACTGATGCATCATCTGACCTCCTTTGCAAATGGCTTAACCATCTTAAGCGGTTTTCTCTCACATTATCCTCTACCAGAGCTACATCATTTTTTTTCTGATCACATCGTTCTGATAACGATCTTTTCGTGTATGACCACACATCCAATGTAGCACTTTCATTTATGTTGATGTCATTCTGTGCACATATCTATGGTTCACAAGCCAATATTTAGATCCATAGAGTATAATAGGTCTCATTGTTGCTTTGTAATACTTTCCTATGAGTTTCTAGGGAATTTTTTTATCAATAAAACAATAGAGGTTTCTCTCCATTTTAGCCAACTTGCATTTATTTTATTAGTAGCATCCATTGATTTCTCCGTCATGTTACAAAATAGATCCCAACTATCTAAAAGAATCTTTCTCTTGAATGTTATCTTCTCCAATCATCACCTTGATTCCTTCACCAATTGTGTACTCCGTATTCAGTGTTAGCCCTACTTATATGAAATCCTTTGATCTCTAAGACATGTCTCTAAACCTCAAGCTTCTCATTTACTCCATCTCTAGTCTCGTCAATCAAGACAATATCATTGGCAAACAACATACACCAAGGTATCTCATCCTGAATGTGTCTAGTCAACTCATTCATAGTCAAAGTAAAAAAGAATGGACTTAAAGTTGAACCTTGATGCAAACGGATGTTGATGTCAAAATAGTCAGTCTTCCCAGACTGGATCCTTACACTAGATGAATCCCCATCATACATATCCTTTATATGGTTAATGCATTCAAAACCGCTCCTTGTCATACTAAATTATGAAAGAGCATATGATTTACTTATTTTTCTTGCATAATACACCGTGTGCTAAAGGTAATATTTGTCTATTGAAACATGCTCAAATATGAAATAGAATACATTTTTTTTATTGTCCTTATATTATGCACAATTTTACAGAGATAATGGGGAGAGCACTAATAATTCGGTACTTTTTGTGCATGGCAACAAAGGGAGTTGGGTTGTTTTGCTATATTGGTAACGGGCCATGAGTGAAAATCCATTAAATTTGTGGGACTATATGTAATCATCCCCCCTTTTCAAAGATTAAGTGTAGGCAACCCTAGCTGCTTTGAGTGCTAAGGTCACTCCCATGATTTTCTCATTTCATTGAGAAGGGTTTCCACGTAAATTCTTGCATTTTTGGGTTTGCTTGTTTGTCTGCTTGATTTCTACCGTGACGGATACTGAGTGAGTATTTACTAGAGCAAGCCCAGGTTTGAAATAAAACACAATTTACTGATTGTCCTTACCTAATACGCCTTACTGCGGAAATAACATGTTTTTATTAAAACGTGCTTAATATACGAATTACTGATTGTCCTCGCATGACATGATATACCATGCTCTGGAGATAAACATCCAACAGGAAGAGCACAAATTGATTTGGTTGTTTGGCTTATAACAGAAAGGCTGTCTGGCCCCAAGGTACCATAAGCATAACAGATTTTGTCTACCTTTCTTACTGGCAACTACATGAAGCCTTTTAGATGTTATAATGTTCCTTTAATCCTATCTCACAGTTGTCATTCATCGCAGTTGCCCATGTGTACAATGATCATCAAAAGTTTGTCTGGTTTTAGACTATAAAAACTGACTAATGACTAAGCTGCATCTGACTGCTCATTGTCAAAAATTCCAACTTCTAGTTGGTTAGTGCTATACTCAATTACTAAGCTTTTTGGATATCACATGCAGTACAAGGTCTCATCTTTTCATCATTCATTTCAGAGTTCACATATTAAAATCAGAAACTAGGCAAACGCTTTGTTACCTTTTTTTGCACTAATTCTTGAAAGAAACCACAGAAAATGTGATTTGAAATAGTCAATTTACTCTGGTACTTTGTACTTGGTACATCTTGGCAATATTATATGGTTTTTATATGTCCATTGTCCAACCATTCCATATTTTATATATGGTTTTACTGCATGTTGTCCAACCATTCCACCTTTACCATATAGTTGAGTTCAGGTGAATATTGCCCAACTAACATCAATATTGATCAGCTATAAACGGTCTAGTCATGCTGAAAGATTGTAATAACACAAGAGTTTGTTGATCGATTCAAAATAAATATTAACTCTTGAACTTTCAACTAACGTTCTTTTGACCAAAAAGGGGATTTCCTTAAAACTGAGTATTCTTTTATTCACGTAAAAAAAACACTCTTTCTTCCTGTGTCTTGGATGAAACATAGAAAGACATTTCCTACGCGCTGCATCCTTGGGATGTGGCAAATCATTATTCATTGTATGGAGAATGGAACTAGAGGATTAGTTATGACTATAGTGACAGTTATAACTGTAACATCTAGGAAGTTTATTTAGCCGCTAGGCCTGCTGCCGGTCCAAACAAAATAGATTCAGAAATCCAACTCCAAATAAAACCTGAGCACTCACACCATCTCAACAAATTATTCTGACTTCTTTTGAAATATTACTCGTGCTGTTGAGGGTGAAGAGCTTCAAGTTTTAGGTCATCACAATCGTTATCTGAACAATAGCCTTTGATTTTCTAGGTGCCTGGTAGCTCAATAATTTTCGCGATAGAGTTTATGGACCAGCAGGCTTCCAAGATTCCGGTTATCAGCATAGCCTTGTATCCTCTTTGCTGATTGGCTCATCTCAATTGCAATGGCGCTATAAAACCTAGACTGACCTTCTGGTGTTGGAGGAACCTTCTTTTTAGAAAAACTCACATGAGGATGCTCTTTCCTCATGTGGGTGGATTTCTGAGTCTCTTGTGTCTCTCACCACTTGTGGAAGTTGGTGTATGGCACGTCTAGAGAGAAGAGAAATAAACAAAAAAGGGGTTAAAAAAGGGCCGGCTTTAAATCTACCTATGAAACAGGACATGTTATGTGGATCTGCTTATGTTCAAGTTGTCAAGATTAAGTGTGGAAATTATAATATTTTTACCCATTCGTATGTGTGATCAAGAGTACCAGAAAATGGATCATTCATGAAAATAGTTTGTAGGGATACATGTGAAGACCAGAACAATCTACATGGGATTGCATACTGATTGCTTTTTTTTCGCTTTGACATTGTTTTTCATCGAATTTGTGAATTGATTTTCTGCCTTTCTATTTCTGTTGCAGGGGGTGATGCGAGCTTTACTTAATACGGTGGTTGTACCTTATATCAACTCGCATCTTCACAGTGGATTCCCATTACCAATTTTCCATGGGTTGACTGCGACAAACGCAAGCATACACTACTCCGATTCAACTATAAGTGTATGCACTGATGTGGCACTCACGAACTCCACTACAAGCTTCACACCGGTACTTGTGATATAATGCTCCTAATGTTGAGGAGGATTGTAGCGGTCTTCGTGTAAAATCATGACAAGAAAGATAACATCGCCTTATAGCTGTACAGATCCTGTGTACATATTCTGTGCATTCTTCGGATCGCCATCCCAAATTGTTCTACAGAATATTGAATCTTATCTCTGTAAATAGTAGTTGGATGGCTATGATGGTTGGAATGATAAATGTAATGTATTGTCGCATTGTTATATATTATATTTGATTATTTTTTATGACTATAATATCTTTTCGATGTTACCTTATTTATCTGCATGTGGTTAAAAAATATTATAACAAAGAAAATGTGGAATCCATATAACTAAATCCAACCCATGAATGTAGGGGATGTAGAACTGGAGATAACCCAGAACATGCTTTCTTTGACAAAGTAAATGGTCTTTAATGATAATATTTCAACATTTTTCTTGACTGGAAATTTTGATGTCAAGCTGTTTGCAAGAAATATTTTGGATGTGTCGGAATACATTGAAACTTTCCATTTGTAGCCACTAGAGGATGCATACAGTTATTTAGCAGGTCTGACCACGTTCAACTAGAGCATCAGCCACACAACACATCCAACATGCTGAAACAAACACTATTTCTGACGTGCAAACCAACAAAATTGTAGGATGTGCATCAGCATGGGTCACTCCAAGGGGACCCTCCAAAATGGTTCACAGTGCATACCCATTTTTGTGCTGGAAAAAAAACTAGAACGTGGGTAGTGCAAGTGTGTCTTAAAGTTTACAGATAGGACAGTTTCCACAGTTCATAAAGTACTTGGACCTTGTAGAGTAGAATACATTACACTTGCATTATCACATTAAATTGCATAGGTCACACACATAATGCTGAAATAGAGAAAACATACGTCCTCAGATGGAGACCTTGGTTCAAGTTATTATATAGTTTCTAAACTGGTTAATCAACGACCAGATTGGATATCGTAAGCTTCACTGACATCATAGTTATCTGTCGATGTATTTGTTATTAGATCCACCCTTTCTTGGTTGGGCGATAACCATGGATGCACTGCAATCCCCTCCATCCCCTCGAGCTCCATAACAATGTCCCTCATCGTAGGACGATCTTCTCCTTTTATACTCAAGCATCGCAGTGCCAGTTTCGCAACCGATTGGACTTGCCTTGTGATCCCATCCTGAACAATTTCAGCATCCAATATATCAAGCAACCTGTTTTCGTTCATGCATGAGATGAAACTGAATGCAAGGCTCCTCTCTACTTCTGGACCATCGAAAACAAATGGGGTTTTTCTCGTCAAGAGCTCCACGAGCACGACTCCAAAGCTGTAGACGTCGCTTTTGTCGGTTAATTGGCTTGTTTGCAGATACTCTGGATCCAGGTAACCATATGTTCCTTGCACCAAGGTTGTGAACTGAGATTTATCTTTGGGAGCTAAAGTTGAAGTTCCGAAATCAGAAACCTTGGCTGTGTATGTCTCATCCAAGAGTATGTTGGAAGACTTGACATCGCCGTGGAGAATCGGCGGCAAAGCATCTGCATGCAAGTATTTCAAGGCTTGAGCAGCTTCTGTCGCTATCTTCAAACGATTTCCAAAGGGAAACGGCATGATGCGTCCCTCTCTATTATGAATATAATTGAAGAGTGTGCCATTTGGAATGTATTCATATATCAGCATCGGAACCTCTACCTCCAAACAACAGCCCAGGAGCTTCACAATGTTCTTGTGATTGATCTGTGAGATGATGAACATCTCATTCGCAAATTCTTTGCTCTTTTTCTCATCTATGATCGATGATTTCTTTACCGCTATCATCGTTCCATTTGCTGCTGCTCCTCCATAGACTATTCCAAACCCACCGCGACCGATTATGTGATCCTTGTGAAAATTATTTGTCGCGCGTTTTAGCTCATCGATTGTGAATATCTTGAATGTGCTTCTATGATGGGATAACAGACTTTGTTGCAGGAAAGTTCCGCCATTTTGTTGGAAGAACATGTCCCTTAATTTCTTGAGCTTTCTTTTTTGCATTCCTAGATAAATTACCGAGATAACGATAAATAATGAGAAAAAACCGGTCACGATTCCTGCGCAAAACAAGGAAGGCAGTAGAGTAAATCGTGATATATATCTAGAAAAGGCTAGTTGTAATTCCTTCAAAACAATGAACTCTAACAAATGTCTAATGATGGACATTCAGATAGCAGAACGTATATAACATTAGAACAGTATAACTTCTATTCACGACATAGATATCACAGAAATACTGACAATTAATCTTCTGTTTTAAACAAAGTAAGATTTCTCTTCTCAAACTATTTACAAAAACTAGTTGAATTTAATGATAATCTAATTAAACCATGGAACAAAATATTCGCCCAGAGGTTGTTGGCTGAGAATATTATGCATGTAGAAAACAAACAAACCAAAGATGACACGCAGGTAAATTGATTGGAAATCTTTTTTTGATGAGGGATTGTGTGAGGGGACACCCTGACACTCAAAGGAGTTAAGGTTGGGCTCACTTTCTTCTGTGTTAGAAAAATGAGGGTACGAAATACATACATAATCCTGCAGTATTAAATGGATCTTCAACTATGATCCATTACCTCATATTGCAACAATGAGTCGACATGTCCAACATGCCCACATTTTTATCAAGATTGTTCGTCGAAAGTATCTTAATTAAAAACATCATCAACTTATTCCTCCATTTTATGTTCTTTTGAGTTAATCTTCTCTCCAATAAAGTTACTATCCATTCCAAAATAGTTTTTCTTTTATTCAATAATGGATTTTTCGACTAATTTATCGCATTCCCAAGTTCTTTATATTATTCAATATTAGATTTTTAGACTAATAAATCGCATATCTAATTCTCATATATTTAAAAACGATTTTGAGCCACAACTTATGTATAACCCTCCTAGCAACAACTCTATACGGAACTTCAGCCTTAAGCATTACCACTTGTCTCCTATTTCCATGTTATGATGTACTTCTTACTATGTACGGAGTTTGGCATTACACAAGTAGGTTGCATCTTGTGCCTTTTAATGGCAAGATTGTCCCCTAGATTTATGCATGCAATATTTGATGGTTGATATCCTAGTCACATGATTCTTATTTATGTAACACAATACTTTCCACAACCTTTAAAAGCACATTAGTTTTTATGCATAAACTAGACTACTAGTTAACATAATAGGTGATGGTGGGTCTCGTTACAAATAAATAGACAAACTTTCCCACAAATCTCTATTAATAATCACCATAGTCTTCACTAAGTTATTTTTAGTCCTAAATGCTCAACTTATGACTTCTCTCAACATGATTGGTGACAAATTATTTTCACAACTTTCAGGTTTCGTCTAAAGTATTTTAAGTCCAAGACCCTTCAGGTCAATTTGGATACAATTTCTTTTTTTATTATGTAATCTCCTCTTCACCATCTCTTATGATGATTATATCGTCAACACAGACAAGAAGAAAAGAAGATACATTTGTTTCTACTCCTTTTCATAATAGAGTACAATCCTCATTTCCATCGTAATATACGTGTTTAATCATTACTAGGAGATTACTTTAGTCCATGTAATGTTGTTTTCAATTTGTAGCATTTCACCATCTTTTCTTACCAAGGTAGTATATGGTTGTGAACTTATTCTTAGGTACACAATTTAAGAAGAAACTCTTTACATATATTTAAAGAAGTGTCAAATCTCCAATACCTCTAAAAAGCATATAACATGGATCATTTTCATTTTCCACAAGATAAAAATTTTTCAAGTAGTCAATCACATACTTATATTAAAATCATTTGCAGCCATTCTAACTATGTACCTCTCAACTTTTCATAAAAGATATTTTAGGGGGTGTTGTAATTAGATGACATTAATCACCAATTGAAGTACTATTTTGAATATTAAAAATTTCAAGTTGAAGCTTGGTTAACTCAGTGAGAGAAAGATGATATCATATTTCTTAGTTCCAATATTTTGTTGGACTCATACATGAGTTCCCCTTAAGTATTGTTGGGTGAGTTATCCTTGTGGGAGTCTAGCCTTC
Organism: Ottelia alismoides; assembly: GCA_037367405.1. NCBI lineage: Eukaryota > Viridiplantae > Streptophyta > Magnoliopsida > Alismatales > Hydrocharitaceae > Ottelia > Ottelia alismoides. Next base: position 489,648 of record JAZKJV010001052.1, read on the forward strand.
ATATAGACATTAGTAGTCTTAGCTGGAAAAGAAAAATCAAGTTCTAATTGGAGAAGGAAATTAATTAATTATCTTTTGAAAGAGCACTCTTATCCAAATCATGTGGGAAGTAGGACTTCAAGCTTTGTTATTCTCTCCTTTCCATTAACTATAAATAGAGGGTATAGGGTGCATACCAATACACCCAACACAAGTTCTCATAGCACAAGAAATAAATCAAATAGAGAGGGAGATCGAAGAAGGTCCATGGCTACAACCAAGTTTGGAGGGAGCGATCTTTGGAGTTGTTCTTCTCCAACATTCCTCCATGCAGTTTGGTAGCATAATTCTCTCTACCATTCTCCATTATTTGGTGGTTTGAAGCACTATATAGATGGCCGCCTTTGTGTAAGCCTTTCATGTGAGATTGATTTGGTTATAATTCTTGATTTTGGATTGTGAAAAACTATATGGTTTTATCCTTTGCATTGAGGTTTTTTATGTTAAAAAATCTGTGTATCCATGCTTGATTATTTTGTTCTCAGATTTTTTTATCAGTGGTTGTAGTTGATATATTGTGCAGGATCTGCTTATCAACTTTAGTATTTTCCTGTGATTTAAAATATACAATAAATCCATCTCCAACAACTATAATCAGAGCATGCTTGATAACAATTACATCACCAGTAGGATGATCAATCTGAATGGGACAAACTACAATTTATGGAAAAATAAGATGAAAAACTTGTTGTTTGTGAAGTTGATGCATCTTCCAATTTTTTCCACTCAAAAGTCCGAATCCAAGAGTAATAAGGAATGAGAGTTAGAGAATGAGAAGGTATGCAAAGTTATTTGATAGTTTGTGGATAAGAATGTATACAATCACATTCAGAAAAAGGTTCATGCACATAAGCTTTGGTCAAAATTGGAGAACTTGTATGCCTCAAAACTAGAAATCACAAGTCATTCCTACACAGGTCATTAATATTGTTGAAATGAAAGGATGACACTTCTATTCATGACCATCTAAATGAATTTCAATGAATTGTCAGATAATTATCTAGCATAGGAGTAAATTTTGAAGATGAAGTTCTAGACCTCCTACTAGTTGTTAATCTTCCAAATAGTTAAGAAATATTTTGAATCTCTCTCACAAACTCTATGCTTAATGGAGTTGTTTCCTTGAAGATGGTGAAGACCGGTGCTCCGAACAAAGAGATGAGAAGAAAATCTCATGGTTTTTCACAGCAATCAGAGACTTTGGTTATGGAAAATAGGGAAAGAACTAAATTCGTGAATGCTTAAGGAAGAGATCAATGCAGAAGCAAGTCGAGATCCAAAAACAAAGGTTTGGAGTTTCTTTATAAAAGGAAAAAATACTATATTAAGAAATGTTGGTACTAACTTAAAAGAATGACGAGGGAGAGGAAGCAAAAAAAGAACAAAATGATGACAATGTTGTTGGTGTCATTATTAAGCATGATTATCTCATTATATGAATGCCATTAGAGAGGATGCATGTTGGATAGTTGATAGTGGTTTAGTCATACATGGAACCTCCAACCGAGAGTTTTTCACATCTTATACTTCAGTAGTTTAGCCATTCAGGCTAAAGAGTCAAGCTGATCAATCAATCATTTACACATGATCGATCACCTCTGATGGATGACTCTCCCTTTATTACCGGTTATTATTTGAATTGCAATGTTTCTATTTCTGATCGATCAATTTAGATATATAATTGATTATCTTTTTATTCTGATCAATCACCTAAATCCTCATAATCAGTCATTTGATTTTGATCGGTTATCCTTTGTATCTTGATTGACCGCATTCCATTTTAGGAAGATTTTGGAGCCGGTTTTGTTTCTTACTTTGTTTTAAATGGCCATATTTCTTGGAACCATATAAATATGACCCCATACCTCATTCTACAATACACACCAAGAACAACAAGCTCTCTACTCTCCGCTTTGCACTTTATACTCTGAGAGAAAAATCAAAGAGTTATTTTCTGTTGTGTTCTTGATTTCAATAGCTCTGGTTCTTTGTGTTTGATTCTTACGATCATGCTCCTTGCATTGTAAGATCGTTTTATTTTTCCTCTTAGTATTCATTGTATATTTACTTTGATATTGAGGTTATTAGGTTTGTTTGTTGGACATGCGAGCCCACGGTGAGCCATTATGCAATAAATGTTATTGCAATTCACTCCTTAATCTGAAATGAAGAATAACTAATTCGCGTAATAGGTCCCTTAGTACATAGGGTTATGTACCATGGTCATCTTAATGATCATACAATTGTTGATTCAATTATTGAATCATAGAGGCTAGTGCTTGGATGAATATCTAAAGAGTTAGATTGAGGACTCATCAAGCACCGTCAAATGATTGTTAAGATGTGATCTCCATCCTGAGTAGGAGATGGCAATCCTTATCTCTAAAGGTTGATATCTGACGATCTCTTGATGCAGGTCCTCTGCATAGGAATAGAGATTCGGAGGTGTCAGATTAGTTAGGTCAAAGAGTTGATTTAATAGGATCGATATACCCAAAGACCTATGTCGTATGTTGTCACGGTATAGGCACGCATCCTCTGATCGGAGACAGATGTGTTACTATATGTCTGAGTATGTACATTTGGTACACCGATAGGTTGATATCCTAATCAAGGTCTATATACCGGTGATATGGTGTGCATATAAGGGCATATGAGTAATACTATCTCTTAAAGGGATCATACATGTTTATTTACTGAACCGGAAGACATGAGCTCACTCCTGAGATATTGGGAAGAATCAAATTCCGTGCAAGGGCGTCTCACTTGGAAGCTTGACTAAATTTGTAGGTTTGATATATACTTTTGAAAAGTATATGATAAATACCTGGGTATGATATATGCTTTTGGAAAGTATATGATCTATACCAACTCCCAATGATCGAATGAAAAACTTAATGATAAAACCCTGAAGAAGACAGTTAAAAAGAGATCTAAAAACTTCGGGTTTATTCTAGGCCATCTAGTATGCAGGATGTATAGGTAGTCAGAATACCTGAGGGTAATGTGATCATAAACGATTGTATAACCATGGTGCTTCCATTTCTAGGGAGTGATGAAATGGGTTTGGATTTTAGTGACTCCTCTCAGTAGAGAAGTGATCTGATCTTGGTCAATATGTTGGACATTGATCTGTATGTGATTCAGATGCAATGAGGAGATTAGTTTGTGGTCTTGATTTAATCAAGCATCTATGGGAGGTCCGCAAAATCTGGATTTGAGATGTGATCTCAATATCCAAGTCACTATACGTGGAACAATACAATCACCCTGTCCTTATCTCCAAGTATCCCCGGAGAAAGCGCATTATCCTTGAAAGAGTTCAAGAACTATTCCATTGTTGATATATATATATATATATATATATATATCCAAGCATTGAGATATGGATGATTAAATGCAATTTAATCGTAAAATATAATATGAATTTGATTCGTATTATTTATCCATATAAGAAGAGCTACCTAAGATAATTAAATGTGATTTAATTATCAAAGATGTAAATAATGTGAATGTGATTCATATTATTTGGTCACGTGAGAATAGAGATTCAAGATGATTAAATATGATTTAATTATCATGTATATGAATAATGTGGATAATACTATCCATATTAATCGGGCATATTATAAATATAATTTATAATATATTAGAGAGAGCATATTGTGATTCATAATTTTTAATTAATTATTGATGTGAATTGGATTCACATTGGATGATTAATTGAAAATATAATTTACATTTTGTTTTGAGATGTGAATGTGATTCACATTTTTCTAATGGCATGATTGCAATATTTCACAAGATAATTGTGAATTATTTTTGTGAAATAATTGACAATATATGTTGTTGTAAATCTTGGAGATATCATGAGGTAATGAGATCTCATGATATAGTGAGATATCATGAGATAGTGAGATCTCATGAGTGGACGTCCCCCCTTTAAGGGGATGTGGTTTATCTCCACATTACCTCCAATGATAATTAATTGATTTAATTTGAATTTAAATATATTGATTTATAGATATATATATATATATGGATTTAAATTAAATTAATTATTGTTGTGTTTTCACAACAAAATGATGGCCATTAAAAGAAACACAAATCAATCTCATCCATTGATTTTGTGTTGTCCATGGATCGAGATCCATGGATCCCAAAACACTATTTAAGAAGAGGCACCCCTTGCTCTTCAAGTTAAATGATCAATCCATAAGCTCTCTCTCTCTCTCTACACGCCAAAGGTGCTCTCCCTCTCTCCCATTGTGGCCGTCCACCATGGAGCCCAAGAGAGAGTCCTCATCACTGCAGCATTATCGTTATACTTTCGGATCATCTACGTCTGGATCTCCATCTCATTCGGTGTGCCTCTCTTGTGAAGAAGATATTGGATTTCATGTGACGAGATCATGAGATCCGCTGCTTGGATCATTAACGTGGATTGCGAGGAGTACGCGTCTCATCAACGAGCTCGCAAGTGTCTCCTCCGTTTGATTGGACTTGAGACAGGAGGTCTCTTGGTTTAGAGACTCAATCGCAACCACGCTTCAAGAGGTAACCCTAGTATCTATTTGTGGTTTAGATGAAATAATCGAAGAAATATTCTTGGATCATGTGGTTTCATCATTTAAAAAATTTTAATTCCGCTGCCCGGAGCAACTAGTACGACTAGTCTCTCCCGATCACATACGATGTGATCCTCATGCTTCCATGATGTGCTTGAGGATTTTCCTTATATCCTTCAAGTGGTATCAAAGCCTTAGGTCAGAGGTTTTGGATTGGATCAATAAATAAAAGAAGATTTGGGGTCGTTAGGGTTCGTGAAGATTTTAGCATTTCAATTTTCACAGCCCTGTTTTGTGATAAATTTCGGCCCTGTTTAAAATGTTTAAACATGAAAATATCACTTGAATAATGTTCTCCATTAAATAAGGAAAACGTAGGATTTGATTTTGCATGATTTGGAATCCGATAACTCAAGATATGTATTTAAAATAATCATATGTCCACTATTTCGGGGATGGCAGTTAGTGACGTAATTAAGATGTTAGTTACTGTTTTAAAATGCCTAGAAATGTGTATTAAACACATGATTTCTGTTTTAAATCAAATGATCAAACTCTGTAAATTGATTTTGCTTAATTTAGATTTAAAAGAAATGAGATATGTTAATTTTAGTGAGTAGGGATCACTGCTGAAAATTACATACTCAACCATGAAACTTGTGATTGTCATTTAAGAATCATGTGAAATTAATGGTTAATTTCCTTGAATAATTATAGATAATATTTTAGATATAGTATAATAATAATTATTCCATTAAATAGCATTACCTCAACTAATAAATTATTAGATTTGATCTAGATCACCAATTGGTTACTTGATACACTTTCAACAAAGTTGCTACTTGAATAGGTTTGGGAATTTGTCTAGAAAATTTCCTTATAATCAAAATGGTTTTGATTATTAATATATGGTATAATTTCTTTTGAAAAACCGATGATAATCTCAAGTACACAATGATCGATTTGGCATTATCCTTTCCTGAGGTGGATATGGTGTCTAGTCGGGGAGCGTTGGGGTAGCAGGTTGCACCGTGTGCGGTCTATCCCACTCCCGCCAGTACTAACCATGACAACGGGTAGTGAGTCGATAATGTTGGAGAAATCATGGTGTATTTTCTAATTATTAAAATTTGAATTGACACATACTTTGATATAATACTATATATTCAAGTAACAATCAAATTTATTGATTGAATTGGATTGATAATTGAATTAATGTGATTAAATTAATTATGTCCAATTAAAACACTCTATTATGAATAGAGTTGTATTTGCCTTGGAAGAATTAATTACATGAATATGATTCATGGTAATTAATTAAAATTTGAATATGATACGGAGGATCACATAAGTGACATCCATGGCCTCCCGTCAAGGCGAAGGGTTCCATCGTCAGGGATTGTGTGTGGGAGATGCCTATTCGAAGTGACAGCTCATGCATGCAAGCGCATCTGGATCGGGCTCTTTGCTTCTCGAAAGAGTAAGGTCGTATGCGTAGTGACCTAGAATCGGTTCCTCATATTATTAGGATGATATTGGATTGCGCATAGCGAGTTCCATTCCTGTTGACGGTTGGTTCAGTTAACAACGGGTCAGCATCACCTTAGGGGTAGTGGGCTCGAGTGTTAAAGACTGAAATGGAAAATGCAATTTGGACTTGCAAGGCAGAATGAGTTCCCTCTTATTTTTATATGAGTTGTAGTTTCTCATATTATTGGGGTACAACAAAGAATGGAAAGGAGATCCCAGATCTTGCTAGAGATAATATAATGGTAAGTATATCTCTTACATTGAAAGTGATTAAGGGAATAAACTTTCATTGTTTACAAGGAAAGGCAACTTTGATATAAAAACTCTTGAATCAAAGTAAAAATATGTATATATAAAATATATACACTTCTGCAAATTTCTTATAATCCTCATTAAACCAACTCAAAGCTACACTCAACAATAACCAGTGTAATATCATGAATTGAATTCACGATCAAGATATTATCCTTGCAATTGGACACATAATGCATGTAGTTACAATATGAAAGTTTCCTCATCAAAATGAGGAGTGACAATTAAATAAGACAATAAGACATTACCTTAGGGTTTGTATGTCTCTATAATCTTAATCCCTCATCGAGTGTACTTTGAAGTGACATGTTGATGATAATTGTCAAATTAATCCTTATAAAATCAAAGAAGATGTGTTGGCATACGTGTGTGCTCTCGATCATGAATGACATGGTTCATTACATTATGCAAAACGGTAGATCTACAAAGAGATGATGTATTCAAAATGTTTGAATACATGTCTGGACCAAAGTATTTAAGAGTTTAGATGGATGTAGATATGATGAATATCATCATTCTACTGTCTATACTCAAGTCATTCATGAATCTTCATAATATTCATATTGTATGAATTAAATGAAGCATGTATAAATGTTAAAATACTCTTACATTGAAATCTTTTGAGTTCAACATAAGAGAACCTTTGTCTTAAGCAATGGTTTTTTATAGATAATGGGAGCGCAATGGAAGTATGGGTATGACCCAAGTAAGAAGGAGAGTTAAAGAGTTGACTAAACTTCTGTGACTTCCATATGACATCTAAAGAATTGGATGAATACCAATACTGCAATAAATCGATATATTGATATATGACTATCTGGACTATCTAGGATCCTTAGAGAAGGACTCGTGTAGTGCATCAAAATAATCTATATTTAATCATTGAAATTGACTTTCTTACAAGATAAGATTAAAGTCTAATAATTGTATCTTATTCTTCTAATGACACTTGCAATTGTTGCATATGTTGTAGAAGATTAGTAAATTTGATCTTAAGGATTAATAGTCATTTATATGAGAATTGATACAATTGTTGCAACAATCTCCATAGGATAGATAGACTTCATATTTTCAGTGAGAGAGCCCTTAGTCTTAGAGAATATCTCTTTGACATAGATATTAGAATACACTCATAGTTTATTTCTAAATGTTGGAAATAAACATAATTCTAGAATATACCTATCATAAAGAGTTATGATGGATATATTTCAGATAGTATTTTGATATCTGGAGGACTCTACTAAATTAGAATATTAATGAAAGGTTTATTAACATTTCTAATACTGAAAAGTAAACCTTAATAGATCAATAGGAGGATGAAGATCATTTGACAATGGTATGGCATCGAGTCTTGGACATATGTCTATTGATATGGTCGATAGACTAGTGAGATATTGAACTTTAGATTTTCTAAAGGTTTAAATCTTACATACTTGTGAATATTGTATTCAAAGTAAATATGTCCAATACACTCTTCTCTGAGAATTGTGTAAGATGCCAAGGTATTCAATATCTTATACATATTGATGTATGTGTATCATTTGTATCATAATAAACATTGATGATATGTGATATCATTTGATGATTATTTGTGATATGAGATTCCTTCCTTTCACCTTAGAAACCTTTGAAATGTTCAAAGATTTCACAATTTTGGTTTAGAACCAGAGTTTCAAGGAAGATGAAATGAATTTGATCTAACCTAGGTAGCAAGTACCTATTAGATGAATTCAAGGAATACCTTATGGAGATAGGAATATCATTCCTACCTCACTTCTCCTAATACACCTAAACTCAATGGAGTTGTAGGGAGATACAATTAGATCATGTGTGACATGATTTGATAAATGATTAATCTAAGCATAGTTATCTCTTAGTTTCCAAGGTATATATGTAATAGCGACTACAATATATATCCTTAATAAGGTCCCATGCAAGTAAGCTGGAATCTAGCACATAGAGTGCTACTTCATTAGGAAAATAAGAATGGTATTGGATGCTTACTTTATGACCTTGAGATTCTTAAAGAATTTTATCTCTATGAATATGATTCTAAGATGATGACTTTCTTGAGAATCAAGATGAAAATAAAGTGAAGGAACTCATTGAATCTTGAGAAGATAATGAGGCTCCTTAAGTTGGAAACTAAAAGGACAACTAAAGATGAAGCACTAATACCTCTTCAAATGAGTTTGAAGATGAATTCCATGTGCTAGATAAGTCTGACAATGATCTGACTTCATATGATGAAGCTTCTGAAGATCATGACATGGAGAGATGGATGTTAGCAGTAAAGTCTAAATGTAGACTTCATATACAAGTGTTGTATATGGACCCTCGAGGATCTACCTATAAGGGTAAGACCCGTTAAGATGTAAATGGATCTTCAAGAGAAAGGGTGAACTTGATGAGAAGGTAAAGACCTTCAAAGCACGGCTCGTATCCACAAGATACACACAAGAGAAGACATCACGTGCGATTAAACTTCTTCTTCAATGACCATTCTTAAACCCATCAAAATATTTCTAACTATAGCTGCACAACTTGACTTTGACATCTTCGATATGGAAGTGAAGATTACATTCCTCTATGAATACCTCCCCGAGAATATTCATAAGTGGTAGCCCCAGGGCTTCATGGTTGAGGAAAAAAAGGTGTACAGTTGAATAACTCCATCTATGGACTCAAATAAGCTTCTTGCAATTGGAACATAAGATTTGATGAAATTATAAATGGTATGATTTCAAATAGAATCTTCATGAACCATGCGAAGCTTAGTGGGAGTACCAATGTGTTCATCCTGCTAAATGTAGATAATATCCTAATCATTTAGAATGATATAAGGATGATAATAAGTATTTCATGATCTGTCTATTTCATACCTTGAGTTATGATCTCAAGGATACCTCTTAGATCTTAGTTCTGAAGTTGTTCAAAAGCAAAGAGAAGAAAGAGAATTGTGATTGTCACATTATTGGTACATCCTGGATATATTCTATCCAAGGAAGGCTCCTTTCCCTTAAAATTTAGTACTGACCAATCTGAAGGGATAGCATATCAAGTGTTGAGGATGCTAAAATTGCTTGCCCTTGTGCATCGGTTACTAGAAGCTTGGTATGTGCTAGATATGTACGAAAAGTCAGATGTCTGCCATGCAGAGGGAATAGTAAACTGTTGCTAATCCTACTATGGAGATAAAACACTTAGTTGTAGTAATAAAATAATATCTTCAAAGATGACAAGACTTAAAGATAATGATATCAAAGTCTCATCATCAAGAACCTAAGACTTTATAGATAGTGATCTAAAAGGTCTTAACTACAAATACCGTAAGAGAAAGAGATCTCTGGGAATAAAAGTATTCTGATAAGGATAATTGAAATTACACACTGGTTATAACGATTGTTGAGTTGTAGTGTCAAAGACATTATGACTGCCTCAATATTGAGTATTGGTTGCATAAGACGCAACATTCGCATTGGATGCGAGCACTGTTACTGAGGGATATGCAAGTGCCGTAAAAGGACTTGGCATAGTCTCTCGGGAACAGAGTGACTGATCAGCTTACCTGGCTATATTAAATAGCCTATGATTGTCACATGAGTATGGGTTTAATGATTTGCCCATTAATGGCTCTTTGGGATAGTGGGAGATTGTTGGATATGCGAGCCCACGGTGAGCCATTATGCAATAAATGTTATTGCAATTCACTCCTTAATATGAAATGAAGAATGACTAATTTGCATAATAGACCCCTTAGTACAATTAGGGTTATGTAGCATGGCCATCTTAATGATCATACAACTGTTGATTCAATTATTGAATCATTGAGGCATGTGCTTGTATGAATATCTAAAGAATTAGATTGAGGACTCATCAAGCACCGTCAAATGATTGTTAAGATGTGATCTCCAGCCTGAGTAGGAGATGGCAATCCTTATCTCTAAAGGCTGATATCTGACCGACCTCTTGATGCAGGTCCTCTGCATAGGAATAGAGATTAAGAGGTGTCAGATTAGTTACGTCAAAGAGTTGACTTAACAAGTTCGAGATAACCAAAGACCTATGTTGTATGCTGTCACGGTATAGGCACGCATCCTCTGATCGGAGACAGATGTGTTACTATATGTCTGAGTATGTACATTTGGTAGACAGATAGGTTGGTCGCCGAATCAAGGTCTATATACCGACGAGCTGGTATGCATATAAGGGAATATGAGTAATATGATCTCTCAAAGGGATCATAGAGGATCATTTACTGAACCAGAAGACGTGACCTCACTCATGAGAAATTGGGAAGAATTAAATTCCGTGCACGGTCGTCTCGCTTTAGAAGCTTGACTGAATTAGTAGGTTTGATATATACTTTTGGAAATTATATGATCAACACCTGGGTATGATATATGCGTTTGGAAAGTATATGATCGATACCAACTCCCAATGATTGAATAAGAAACTTAATGATAAAACCATGAAGAAGATAGTCTAAAAGAGATCTAAAAACTTCGGGTTTATGCTAGGTCTTCCACTATGCACGATGTACATGTATTAGGAATACCTGAGGGTGATGTGATCATAAACGGTTGTATAACCATGACGCTTCCATTCCTAGGTAGTGATGAAATGGGTCTAGATTTTAGTGACTCATCTCAGTAGAGAAGTGATCTGATCTTGGTCCAAATATTGGACATTGATCTGAATGTAATTCAGATGCAATGAGAAGATTAGATTTGTGGTCTTGATTTAATAAAGCATCTATGGGAGTCCGCATGAACTGGATTTGAGATGTGATCTCAATATCCAAGTCACTATACGTAGAACAATATAATCGCCCTGCCCTTATTTCCAAGTATCCCCGGAGAAAGCGCATTACCCTTGAAAGAGTTCAAGAATGATTCCATTGTTGATTTATATATATCCAAGCATTGAGATATGGAATATTAAATGTGATTTAATCATAAAATATAATATGAATTTGATTCGTATAATTTATCTATATAAGAAGAGCTATCTAAGATAATTAAATGTGATTTAATTATCAAAGATGTGAATAATGTGAATACGATTCATATTATTTGGGCACATGAGAATAGATATTCAAGATGATTAAATATGATTTAATTATCATGGATATGAATAATGTGGATATATAGTCTTAATAATTCCAGCCTAGAAACCTTGTCCCTGTATTCCACTTCTAACTTTTTCTTTTGTGCGCTGAGATTTGAGAAAATTAATCATGCATATCATAAATGTGATTTATAATATATTAGAGAGAGTATATTGTGATTCATATTTGTTAATTAGTTATTGATGTGAATTGGATTCACATTGGATGATTAATTGAAAATATAATTTACATTTTATCTTGGGATGTGAATGTGATTTACATTTTTTTAATGGCATGATTGCAATATTTCACAAGATAATTGTGAATTGTTTTTGTGAAATAATTTACAACATATGTTTTTGTAAATCTTGGAGATATAATGAGGTAATGAGAACTCATGAGATAATGAGATTTCATGAGATAGTGAGATCTATTGAGTGGACATCCTCCCTTTTAAGGGGACGTGGTTTATCTCCACATTATCTCCAATGATAATTAATTGATTTAATTTGAATTTAAATATATTGATTTATCGATATATATTAATTTAAATTAAATTAATTATTGTTGTGTTTTCACAACAAATCTTGGCCACTGAAAGAAACACAAATCAATCCCATCCATTGATTTTGTGTTGTCCCTGGATTGAGATCCAGGGATCCCAAAACACTATTTACGAAGAGATACCCCTTGCTCTTCAAGTTACGTGATCAATACATAAGCTCTATCTCTCTCTACACGCCAAAGGTGCTCTCCCTCTCTCCCATTGTGTCTGTCCACCATGGAGCCCAAGAGAGAGTCCTCATCACTGCAGCATCGTCGTTATGCTCCCGGATCATCTACTCATGGATCTCCATCTCCTTCGGTACGTCTCGCTCGTGAAGAAGATGTTGGATCTCATGTGATGAGATCAGGAGATCTGCTGCTTGGATTATCAACATGGATTGCGAGGAGTACGCGTCTCATCAACCTAATCGCAACCACGCTTCAAGAGGTAAACCTAGTACCTATTTGTGGTTTAGATTAAACGATCCAAGAAATGTTCTTGGATCATGTGGTTTCATCATTTACAAAATTTTAAATTCCGCTACCTGGAGCAACTGGTACGACTAGTCGCTCTTGATCGCATACGATGCGATCCTCACGCTTCCATGATGCACTTGAGGATTTTCTCATATCCTTCATTGTTAACTTGTAAATGATTTTGAGTTTTCCGTGTAAACAACTCGTATTGTAAACGGTGGAGTTGACCGTGTATTCAACTCATGTTGTAAAATATTGGCTTTCCACGTAAATAACTCAATTTAGTGGTAAATCCCGTATGGGTTAGGTTGAAAGCCCGAGTTGGAGACTCAAGTCATGATTTTTACACAGGAGGGTTTCCACATTAAATATATGTGCACTTGTCGTTTGCTTATTTACATTGTGATTGAAAGTGCTACATAATATTGTGCTTGCTTAAGTTTATTAGCAACGATCCAAGTCATACTGTCTGATCCACCTGCACCCATCATCTGGTATCCTCATGGAACAGGAAAACCAATAGCTTTGAGCATCATTTCCCATGTGATCAACCCATCTCCACACACTACCTTAGATAGAGATATATGTGATTAAGTATGGTATAAAAAAGATGTTTCCTTTGTGAACTTGTGCATGTCTGCTAGCCGAGCTTCTACGCATGTTCCAACAAATGAGAGATCAAAGTTGGAATCAAAGACAAGAAAATGTGTCTTTGTGAGACATGGACATGATGAGTTTGACCATAGGTAATATAATCTTGTAGAATAAGCTTGTGAGAAGAAGGATCTATCTAAACTGAAGATAAAAACATGAAATATATTCAAAAGTGATCCAAAAAACCATATAGGATAACTACAAACCATTTGATAAAGATCCTACTCCTTTATAGCATTTACTAGATGCAGTTCTAGATCAAATTCGTGATAATGCTCCTGACCTTCAACATGATAATGTTGACATGACATATGTTCCTACTGGTAATCAAGGGGGAGGCTATTCTACACATGATTATGTTCTCTTGACGAACAATGGCAATCCAGAATACTATAAAGAGTCTATAAAGAATATACAGAAAGACAAGGGGATCAAAACCATGCAAGGCGTGATGAAGTCTTTACATGACAACCATACCTTTGAGCGTGTGAAGTTACCTAAGGGGAAAATAATTTTGAAAAATAAGTGGGTCTATTATTAATTTAACAACTAATCAAGACCTGGGGTGGGGATTGAGCAGATGGATGTGAAGACCACCTCCCACCATGGTGATATTAGGGAGAAAATCTACATGGAACAATCAGACAGATTTATAGTTAAATAAAAAGAAGACTATGTTTGCATATTGAGTAAAAGCATGTATATACTGAAGTATACTCCTATACAATGATATTAGAAATTTCAGACATCTATGGGGAATCATGGCTACATAAAAACTACTTCAGATCATTTTGTATTCATCAAGAATATCTTAGGTGATGATTTTGTCATTTCATTGATTTATGTTGATGAAATGTGCATTATTAACAGTAATACATCGAGAACTTCATATCTAAAGGATGAACTGAGCAAGTACTACTATGAAATATTTAGGATCTGGAATCAAAATTTGGGTATCAAAATTGCATGTTATAAAAAGTTGAAGAGACTTTGATTATTTCAAGAGAAGTATATTGAGAAAGTATTTCAGAGATTTAAGATGGGCAAAGCCAAGCCTGTGAAGATCGCTTTTGGAGCACACTTCAAGTTGAACACCTAACATAGACCATGAACATAAGATCAAAAGAAGGATATGAATAAGATTCCTTATGCCTCAACCATTGGTATTATGCTATACGTTATGGTGTGCACAATACTTGATATTGCTTATTCAATTACAGTTGTCGACAGATTAATCTCAAATATAAGAAAAGAGCATTATGATGCAGTTAAATGGATCTTGAAATATTTCCATGAAACTAGCAACACTTGTTTTTGTTTTAGAGTAAAGAAGGTATTCTGGTTGGGTTACACAGACTCTGATATAGGAGGTGATGTTGATGGTAGACAATCAATATCCAGTTACTTGATGACACGTGCTGGTGTTGGTGTTTCATGGCAATCATGATAACCAAAGTGTGCTTCATTATTTACTGCATAGGAATAATTCATTGCCGCTCTAGAAGTCAATAAAGAACTCTTGTGGATAGCGAAGTTCATAAAAGAACTTAACTTTGTTCAACGCAAGTACATCCCTTTTATGACATTTAGAGAGTGATTTGTATTAGCAAGAATTCTACTTTTCATGCAATGTCTAAGGTACATAGATGTCAGATATCATTAGATAATGAGTTAGAATCGATGTAGCTTATACTTAAGATCCATACCGAAGACAGACGTATTGATATGACGATAAAAATTTTGCAGCTTAGGAAGTTTGAGAGATGTTGTCCCATCATAGATTTGGAGTAGTTGTGACACTAGGACACGAATTACCCGAATCCAAAATCGAATCTAACCAGATTAATGGTTTGTATGAACAATTAATATTCAATTAATATTGTATAACCCATATCAATCCAGAAATCATAGATTGAATCTTGTTTGAATGCAACTGATCAAAAATCAATTACATCATAACTCATGTCACCGGGAAAAGCCGTGATGCAATCCGAATAACAAAACAAACTAAGACAACCATGAAATTCGATTCAACAAAATAAGATCAACATAATCAATCGTTTGTCAATCAGAGGTTGTTTAGCCATTTAAATCACAAAAATTTAATCGCAGATCAAAACCTTATTTCACCTATTTTTGAATCCATCTTAGATCAAAAGTACATGAATATTATGCTCATTTATATCATCACTCAGAGATGGTAAAATTGAGCTTTTATTCATTAGAATCAGATATTTAGGATGCAAATACATATGACTTTTAGATTTCAAATCAATTAGAGATAAAGGATTTAAAAAAATTTACAATTTCCAACCGCTAACACATGTTCTTCCTTCCCTCCACTTGTAAAGATCTAAAGCCCCCCTCTTTTCCCTTATTTATACGACCCAAGTACCCTCTCACATTTTCCATATCCCCCCTCCCAAATCCTCCCATTTCCCCATCGAAGGAGCCCCAGCCCCTTCCTTTCCTTGATGCTACTATAGCTTTTGCTGGAGCCGCTGCCAAGCACCTACAGTTGGTGCCATCATCATCAGTCATTGTTGCTCCTTGATGTTGCTACCTTTAGCAGTTGAAAGTGTTGCTGCTGTCGACCTTGCAGTTGCTCCATGCTATTCCACAGCTACTGCCCAAGCAGTTGGACAGTAGTTGTTGTTGCTCTCAAGTAGCTGATCTAGTTGATGGTGGTTCATGCAACAATCATTTGCTACATATTTTGCAGCTAGAGTTGTTGTCATCTTCATCCAAACTTGGAAATCCAATAGGAACATCCAAGGTACAATCCCCCTCCTCTTATTGCCTTCCATGCATGTTATAAGCCGGTTTCAAAATCTATTAATTTACTTATGAAATTAGATGAAAAAGTAAATTATTATATAGAATTAGCGGTGGTCATAGGTTTAAGAAAGATGTAAATTGGGGGTAATTACATGTAACTGATCTAAAGATTCGGACCAATAAATGCTCCAGATTTCATATGTGATTTGATGAGAAATTGGAGGTATTTCAGCATGTACTTAGATTTAATTTCAGACCTATGATTTTTCCAGTTTGCATGCTTGAAAGATAAAGATTTGGGGTAAATTGTCATGAATTAGACCTAAAATCAGACCACTGCTTATGCATTGATTTCATGTTGAAATATAAAAAATTGAGGGTGTTTTGTATGAAATTCGACCTAACTTCAGACCACTATAGATACATATTTCGTGATTAAAAGAGGGATAGTTGAGGGTATATTACATGTAATTGACTCTAAAATCAGACCTGTAATTTATACTATGGATTTCATTGATTAAAAAGAGAAAAGAGATGGATGCTAGCTAAATTTTTAGACATTAATTTATACTCCATATTTTATGATTTAAAAAGAGAAAAGTGATGCATGTTTAAACAAATTCATATCATTAATTTATACTCCAGATTTCATGATTAGAAAGAAAAAGAGTTGAATTTTTGACCTAATTTCAGACCAAATCAATAGCTTCATAATTTATGATTTTTAAAAAATGGTATCTTGGTTCACGATATTACAATACTATTGGAACCTATTACTTACATTAGGTTAATCCATAAAATGACAAAAATATACTCATGCTATATAATATCACATACATGCCTTCTATCATCAGTATCTGGTTAGCCATAATCCATCGATTTCAATTATGGCTTGAATTATTCATTATTCTTGTTCCATCATTACTAGAAAGATAAGTTGCAGATTGAAGTAGTTCTTCTTGTGTAATATTATAGGACTGCACATTACTTAAGTAGTTACTAGAAGACCTATGTGATGCCATTGTTGCATATTGGGTATTGAAATACATATTTGTTTGTTTCCCTAAATCTCACATTGTTAAAACCATTGTATAGTTTACCTGAAAAATTATATGTTAATGCCCAATAATCTCTATATATTAGAATTAGCTTATTATCAACTCACTACTTGGGTGTGGAAACTCTTATCCATCATCTATTATACTAATTATGGCATCAATGTGTTTCATGCCTGTGAATCAGAATTTATAGATATTTGTGCCAGTCAAGGTGACCTTTACATCTGACTGTGTAAGGGTGGGTGACCCTCAACTGGGTGAGAGATAGGAACCCCAGTTAAGGTAGCGACCACCTCATGAGCTCATAGTTTTTCGCCTTTCTAAGATCCACGAGTTTCTTTTTGACCAGTTTCGCTGACCCCTATTCTGTAGGGTGCCTAAGCAGGAGGACCCTTGATTTTTTTATTGAGCTCATTTTGCTCATACCAGTCAGGCCATACTAGAGTGACTCATAATAGAGAGTCTCTCCCACTCATTTCAGGGGCATAGTTTTGGAGCGTGCATATCCTTCTCATGGACCGCTCTTCCACTGGGAAGATGAGATGGAAGGGTATCTTAGAAGGCTTCCTCACCTCTTGAATTAGTTACTATTTCCGTCAGTAGGTCCTGGAGAGGGAAAGGATCGTGTTATGGAAATCATATATATTATGATAAGAGATACTAATATAGATGTTAGGTGAAGTTAGTAGACGTAAAATCATCTATATAATATATATTACTACGGTTGTTAGGTGAAGCTAGTGGATGTGTTGGTAACTTAGTTAGGATGCATTACACTCCACCACATGACCTACAGAGGCACCCCGACCTTAAGACATTCTTCCTGCCTTAAAGTTATAGTGTGAGGTCACGCCCGGACCAAGACCACAAACTATCCAACAAGCTTGAGAAATTTAACAAGAAAAGAATAAGATTATAAGACATATTATCTACTCTTACTAAGATCCATTAACATGACTTATAAATAATAAAATGATGATATCATAAATATAGATATTATAAATAAATGAAAGTATTAAGTATGAGTTGTTGAGGTGGTTAGTAAACAACTGGATTCATATACAAAACAACATGAAAACCAACTTACATGCAAGTAGCTTGTTTAACACCCATCTACTTGCTTTCTCTTGAAACCACTAAAATACTTGTTATTTTTAATAAATTAAATTGTACTCAATCTTTGTTGATATTCTTTTCTTCCTAACATGGATTCCAGGTAAAGTACATGCATTACACTAGTCTGATCTTCGGACTTTTAGCTTCTGAAGTTCATACATTTTTGCGGTAAACATATTGTAGCTTTTGTACAAGATATTGTAAGTGCTTATTTCTCTTTTCTGTTATATTTTGAGATACGTGTACAGAATGTCAGTTCTTTTAATACATGTAATATTTTATAGAAATTAATGCAAATATATCTTGGTGACACTTGTTATTCTGCGGTTGATTATTAAATTGTGAATGTCATTCAAACGCGAAAAATTTCCCTCATTTTTGTAACCTAATGCGATCGATAGCAAATGTGGTACTATGAATGCTACAAGTAAGTCGGATCTGAGATGTAAAATTTGTGGTATCAGAGTAGTGGTGCCCCGCTAGACATATTTGCAGTATTATCATTCCGATCGTATTAAGTTCTCGGATAGCGACAGTCCTCCTAATTGTCACGAGTCTAAGAAGGGAAAGAATGACATTCCAATTCAATAATCACAAGTGTCACATTTTTGCAATTAATTTTCATATTGTATACTAAGAAGAGAAAAACATAGTTTATGGTATCCACGAACATCATTTTTTATGAATAATGATGTTGGTTCTCATGCAGAACCATGGCGTCTAGAGCTGGCGAAGGGATGGTGGATCGTTTCGAGTGCATCTTGACTGCCCTCACCGACCTCCAGCAGCAATATACTGCTATGAAAGGTCAGCAGAATCGGATCTTGGCCCAACAGACAGAGATCGCAAATAGGTAGATTGACATTGGGATGAGGTTTGAAGACCTGTCTGATTTCACCTACTATCCATCTCAAGACGGAACACAACATGAGTAGCCCCAGTCTGTATGGTTTAGCAGCCTCAGTTTGATGACTTACATGAGGAGATACCAGTACATGGAGTAGAGAATGGAGATCATGACAAGGAGCATGACCCTGAACCTTTTGCAGACGAGAATGCACCCGACCACTCTGTCATTCGTAGACATCAATCAATTTCCACTTTATAACAACGAGCCAATGTGCCCATGTTCGAGGGTACCAGGAGACCAGATGAGGTCGATCAGTGGTTGAAGATAGCGATGAAGGTACTCTAGATGATTCATGCACCACGAGATGCGTCGTTATCTTTTGCGAAGTATTCAATGATAGAGTTCACCGAGAGATGGTGGGAGGTGACAGTTCACGAGATGGGACACAAGCCCACATAGGATGATTTCGAGACGAGCCTCATATCCCACTTCTTCTCTAGTGGAAGGAGTCCAAACACCAATTATTTGCAGAACTCAGACATGGACATAAGACAACTAGACAGTACTTTGTGTGTTACTCCAAGATGTCTCGCCACACACCAACGACAACTGCATTCTCCGAGGAGAATTTGAAGAAATTCATCAAAGGGATAAGGAAGAGGTGCAGGGGAAGCTGGTCGGACTACGTCTCACATCTATCTCCGAGGCTACTAATGTAGCATAGAAGTTTGAGGACATCAGAGAGAGACATTTTAAGAGTATGTATAGAGAGGTACCTGTACCGCAGCAGTCATTTGGACTGATTCGATGATCGTTTCAGCAATAGAGATCAACCATGTCATTTCATCCTCCAGGTTCAACATTCTCTAGTTGCGCTCACTCATCTTTGTGACTACAATGACACGATCGACAACTAGGCTTAAGTATCAAGAGATATCAAGGTCGTTGCGACCCCAATCGCCGAGCTCGGTCAATCAAGAAGAATAAACCACTCAAGATAAGATCAAATAATCACAAAACGTAAGCGGTTTCTCTATTTATTTTACCTGGTATAGCAACCAGGGTCAAACACCAAGGGCACGGGAAAACCTACGAAGTAGTCAAATCTCAGAAATAAAACAACATAGTTTTAATGGTTTTTAATTTTGCATTTTTTAATTTTAGTTTTTAATAAGAAAATAAAATCAACAAATAAGGAAACAAGACAACACAAGTCTTTTTAGATTTTTCTTTAAGGCTAAAGATGCTCAGAAAATCAAAAAATATTTTTTTCATTTTTTTAAGGTTTTGATGTGTTTTTTGTAATTTTCTGTTGTTTGCAATTACTTTTATAATTTTTTAAAAATCAAACAATGACTAAAAATGCAATCAGTGCACAGCCAAAACTAAATTGCAAGTTAAAATTACTTAGAATACCCTAAAGTCATGGATAGCAATTTTATGGCAAAATATAAATAAAATCCTACAAACAGGAACTGAAATGAGATGTTTTTTTTTCTTGAATTTTATATAATTTTTATAATATTTTAGGGGTTTTTTTATTTTTAGGGTTTTTATAAGGAATTTTCAAACAAAATTTCTATTGTAGATAAAACACATAAAAATACAGTAACAAGAGTTTTTTGGAATTTTTAAGATAATTTTCGAATTTTGGATTTTCAAAATAGACAGAACACTTTCTGGTGGATTTTAAATTTTGGAAAATATTAAACTAAAACAAATTATTTTAAGAAAATCACAGTAAATACTACATACCAACATGAGTTAGAGGTAATTTTAGTGTAATTTTTCGAATTAATTTGCTAATTATTAAGTCCAAAGTACAAGATGTAATTAGATATACTTTACAGGGACCTAAGTGCAATAAAAATAAAATTCTGAGCCAAACAATAATGTAGATAAAAAGTACACGGTCAAAGTTGCAAAAAGTCCAAGCAATCACATGTACCACACATGATCCAGACTCACAGCGGTATAAGTGCAATACTAAAAATATGCCAAACAATTCATAACAAGCAGGATGTTTAAGGACAAAGGCACAAATAACCCAAAAGTCACATGGAACAGCACGTGCTATAATATGAAAGGGACTAAAATGCAAATATCTAAAAACTAAGGGTTCGAACTGTAAGAGTTCATAACTACAATTTTTATTCAATGGACTAAAGTAAAATAGCGAGACACGCAAGGATAAGACGAAAATATACCCCTTGGGGCACGTGCTTAGCGTGTGGGACCACTGACGGTGCTGATCACCTCTACCAAGCTGATCTGACGGATCTGATCAGTCGGCTACATACGTGTCAAATGCTCCAGCAAGTCTGATATAACGGCCTGAAAAGCTGCTCTATCAGATAATCATGATGGAATCTGGCAGAGGCGTGGTCATCCAACGGTAGAAAGTGGACTTGGAAGAACACCCCCTTGGGCGACTTTCAATCGGCCAATGGAGGCGATCCACTGCTCCGATGAGGTCATCAAGGGGTCCTGCAGTGTCGTGAGGGTGCTCTGCTTCCGATGGACAGCTCCGATACGGTGGTGAAGTTCTTCCTGGAGCTACTCCTCCTGAGCAGCAAGGGCTCCAGAATTCTCCCAGACGTGCTTGCAGACATGAAAGAGGAAGAGAGGCCTCGGTGCTATGCTCCAACCCCGGTTATTGCTTCAAAGGACAAGGGAAGTGATGATGCGTGGTGATCTGCCTCCGACGAAGGCGTGAAAGGAAGGTCTGAGCCTAACCTCGACCCGATGGTCGAGTCTCAGGGTGGTTGGGTTGCGTGAGAAGGTGCTGAGTGAGATGTAGCGTAGATCGAAGCGGGTAAATGTAGGGAATGGGGCTCCGACCAGTTGGTCGGAGCAAGTGAACGCCGACGGAGATGGAATGACATGATGACTCGGACTGATAAATGCAATGGATATGACCGATACCTGAGGCTACTGAGGTACTCAACAAGGTTAGGGGAAGGTGGGCGATCTTGTCTTGGCCTCATCCAAGTTGCGGCTGGTCGGGAGGTCTCACACGGCAGAGCACCAGCCACGTTGTGATCTACGAGTCTACAAGTGCTTCCCAACGATCCTGAAGGGCTCCTTTGTTGGATGTCACTTTAACGAAGGTGTCTAGGAGGGAATTGGGGCGTGAGGGATGAGCTGCCTCTCAATGGAGCCGGAGGCGATATTTTATAGGTGACTCCAGGGCCTTGAAAGATCGATCAAGTGCACGCAACCCTAGGAAGATCCTTGCCATCCTAGCAATCCATGAGGATCACGGATCCTAGGAGGAGGCTCGAGCAAGAAATCAGAACAAGAGGCGGCTGGAGTTAGGCGGGGAAATGGGGAGAAGGTCCCGCGAGCACGAATCGGGTTTGACCCGGTTGGAAGGGCAGGTTGATCGCGGTCAAGAAAACCTCCTGGACCAATCAGAAATTAGGAATATACAAAATAATTAAAAATTCAATAAAAAATAGTAAATGAATTCAAAATAAAAAGTGTATAAAATAAAAAATGCTTATTATTTTTCAAACTATTTTCTATGATTTTTAAGTATTTTTATGAAAAATAAATTAATGTATATACACTATATAGTATTATATACATGTATAATATATCTATGTATTATGTACAAGAATTTTATTTTATTATTTTTATATAAATACCCATATTTATATTTTATTTATTTACAACATAATTTTAGGAGTATAAATTAATTTTTATTTTATTTTTAAAAATTAGTAAGGGTATATAATAAATGGAGGATTTAATATATACACATGTATTTTATACAATGAATGGAGGATTTTATTTTTATTTGTATTTAGTTTTTCTGATTTTTAGTTTATTTTATATTATTTCTAGGATTATATACAAGGACATAAAAAGAATAAATTAATTTTATATTTTGAAAAATAATACGTACAAATATTGGTAGTTTACAAAAGTCATAGTGAACCCTATCTCTCTCTACTTATTTTATTTTGCGATCAGGTCAAGTCTTGACCTTCTCTTGGGGTTTGAGTCACTCTGTATTTATTCTAAATACATTATTCTTTTTCTTTTCCTTTATTCTTTTATTTTTGCACAAAATGTGCTATTTATGCAATATTTACACATGCATGTAAATTGAAGTTATTGTGTTTACAAGTAATCACATGATGTTTTGCTAAGAAAATGAGCTAAAATAAAAGAATATAGAGTGAGAATCATGGATTCATCTCTTCCCTATAATTGACCTTTGCTAATCCCTTAGCAAACACTTATTTGAAAAAGAAGGGAAAAGAGAAAGACAAGAAAACGAATCAATGTTGATTATTGAATTTATCTTCATTAAATTGAAGTATGAAGCTCAGTCATACCTTTGGATTATTAGTTTATTAGAACATTATTGGGATATAGGTTTAAGACTCAACATCCTTTAAGTTCCACCATTCTATGGTCAAGACTCCTCAATAAACCAAATCAGAACAGGTTTACATACGCAAACTCTGATGACTATTCATCATTCCTTGTACGGTGTAAGTGATATGTAGCTCTCCACCTCAGAAATGACAAAGAAACATCCTCCCTCAATAAGGTAACTCTAATTCCCTATTCCAGCAACCCTTTCCTCGAGGAGCGGGTGATGCAATCGGAGAAATTCCAACGGCGGGACAATTAATTTAGGTGGAAGAATTTTAGGGAGGAGAGGGAGAAAGGGAATAACACGCTAGTTACGCGGGATTTTAATACGAAGAAGTGCGAAGATCACGTCGAGAGAGAGATAAAGAAAATTGAGAGAGGGATAACAGAGATAAATCTCAAAATTTCATATAATATGCCTTCCTCCTGATAATGGACTACCAACCCCTTTATATAGGAGGGGCCAAATTACTAAAATAGAAAGTGAATAAAATTCAAATTCAAATTAAAATCCCACTCGATCTTAATTGACTCTAATTGATTTGAATCAAAATTCAAATCTACCTCTATCCTAATTTGACTCTAATTCGAAATTCGAAATTCAAATTTAAAATTGACTGACTAATTTGAGATCACACACGATCTCTTTTATTGAAATAAAAATAGCAATGACCGAAATAAATGTAACTAAAATTAACGGATAAAAATCAACCCTATTTTTTAATTCCGTGCTACATCAATTCTCCTCCGCTTGAAAATTTTGTCTCCTGACGAATTGCTCAATCTTCCTTTCGTCGGTGGAGAATCTCATCTGAATTGGTGTATTGGATCCCCCCCAATTTGGATTATTTTCACTGTTACGTTTGTAATTCCTTTCCACCGAGGGATATGGCTGCAAATGTTCTACGACTTCATTTAAACAAATGATTTTCCCCTATATAACTCTCAACTTCATCCTTTATATAAAAGATTTTTGGTGGGGGACCATTGTACAAAAAGCTAATGAGATTTTTTGAGCTCTCCCATTAGAGATGAAGCCACCGAACAAAATAGAACTCCTTTTTCATTTTAGGGTTCGAGAATTCCTTTCATGGTGGCACCGTTGAGATTGGTGGGATCGGTAGCGAGGTATGCGTGCAAAGCGACAACACGAGCAACACTCGAGGTGGTGGTAGCGTGATCTCAGATGCCGTGCGCAACAGGGATGGCGGCCACGATGGGTACTGGGACCCAACATCATCGTCGATGGTGGCGCATCTGATGTCGGCATATCCTTGAGGGCCTTCTTTGAGAATGGTGCTCGGAGTTGAGGTGGCGGCAACGATTCTTGTAGCAAAGCATCGAGATCGAGCCATAATGATGGTTGCACCATATATGGACTGGGGGTGCTGGAAGGGGTCGCACGACCCATGGGGCTGTTGTGATCGACGTTGGCACTGTTAGTGGTGGTAGTGGATGAACGAGCCTTGTGGATTGCATCAGAGGGGACCTCAACAGGGAGTTCAGCACCTTCCTCTGTAATGCTTTCATTGTAAATGGGTTCTACATCTTCCTGGACAGCATGTTCGGCCACGAGAAAATCGACAAATTCATATTCTTCCCCTGCGGGATCCTCTTCGTATATAGGCCCCAAATCTTTGTTGCTTCCTTGTACAACAATTGTATCCATAAAATCTTTATTGACATTGAGAATACCTTCACTTTCTTGGTCGAAATCACGTTGATTCGGGGAGATGACGGTCTGATTTTTATCGTTAACGAGCGATTCTTCCTCAATTTGCATGTCTAGCCATTATTGGACTTTGATGCTTGATATAAGGCATTTCTTGAACTCCTTTGAGCGCGAGCGTGATGGCGAGCTATGGGAGAGACTACTCAGATCTAATTGCAAAGCCAATAGGTGATCAGATTGTCGAATCGTAAGAATGATTCAGTTTCCATGCTCTAATACCAAATGATGCAGTCGGAGAAATTCCAACGGTGGGATAATTAATTTAGGTGGAAGAATTTTAGGGAGGAGAGAGAGAAAGGGAATAACGCGTCGGTTGCACGGGATTTTAATACGAAGAACTGCGAAGATCGCGTCGAGGGAGAGATATGAGAGAGGGATAACATAGATAAATCTCAAATTTTCATATAATCTTCCTTCCTCCTGACAATAGACTACCAGCCCCTTTATATAGGAGGGGTGGAATTAAAAAAAATAGAAAGTTAATGAAATTCAAATTCAAATTAAAATCTCACTCGGTCCTAATTAACTCTAATTGATTTGAATCAAAATTTAAATTTACCTCTATCCTAATTTGACTCTAGTTCGAAATTCAAATTAAAATTGATGGACTAATTTGAGATCACACGCGATCTCTTTTATTGAAATAAAAATTGCAACGACCCAAATAAACATAACTAAAATTAACAGATAAAAATCAACCCTATTTGTTAATTCTGTACCGCATCAGCAGGGTATTCCCTTCTTAGTTCAAGTTCAACCAGCTCAAGAAGAGGGGAAAGAAGAGAATGGACCGTGACCGGTGTAGTCACGTATTCCTGAGAGCCTAACGAGTGTAGCTAAGTCTCCCGCTGCAAGCTTCATGAGATGAGAAGGTGTAATATATAAGCTTTGCTTTATTTGACTATATACACTCTGGCAGGCATTTTATTTTCAATCAGTCCTGTCCACTTTTTGGAGTTTTCTTGATTTTGCACATTTTTGATGTGCATATGTACAACATATCTATACGGTGTAGCATATATATAAGGAGTTTTTCTTCTTGAGCCAGTAGATTGTCCCTCTTTTGAAGCATTATTGCAACCCACAGCTCCTGTCTTTAGACCTCAACACCGCCAGATCAAGTTGAGGGGCACATCCCTCCCTAAAGGAAGACGAGATGTTCCACCTAGAAGTACTACCCTCGTATGCTACTCAAAGCCAAAGGATTCTACCTCATCAGCACATCATTCGTGTGGAGCCATGTATAAGGTGTTGATACAAGTAAAGTCATTGTCTCTAAGAGTCATGCGTGCGTTGTTAAGTGTTGTACTTAGGCTCATCAAGATGACATGTGAACATAACCTAGTGGACTCAAAGAATTAAGTCCCTAATGGACCTAAAAAGTATTAACCCCAAAACCTATAAGGTTCCTCTTGAAGTTAGGTGGATTAAGGTCTTAACCAAACTCCATTTTTCAATTTAATTCCAGACTAGTTTAAATGTCAACTTCGATTCAGAAGAAGATACAAACAAACATATCTACAAAACTCTTTTGTACAATTTTCAAAACATGCAAAATTTATGGAAAATATTTGAATGCAAGCGGAAAGTTTTGCAAACTATTTACAAACAAATTTTTGCAAACTTTTATTTTTCAAATATTTTTCAAAAATTTTGACTATATACATAATTTTGATACAAAAATATTTACAAAAACTTTACAATCAAAATATTTTTACAAATATTTTACAAAAATAGTTTTTTGAGAAGGCTATGTATGTACAATAAAGAATTTTATATGCAAGAAAAATTTTAAAATTTTTGTGATTTTTAACTTATGATTTTTAGCTATTTTATCTATTAACACACTCACAAAAAGTACGAGTTATGGCTAAAGTATATATACAATATATGCGACACCCCCTATACTTAGCTCGAACGTTGTCCTCAGAGTGATCAAAGAGCGATGAAAGGAAGACATAACTCGTGTTGAAAAGTGAAAAGAAAGGCTATACTACAACGACAAATAAAAGAATGTAATTAATAGAGGTCGGTGATCCCCCTATACTTAGGATCAAATAATCCTAAAAATAGAAGTTTGTACATAAAGGGAAAACCGAAGGTTAGAATGTATAGGGTCTACCTCCCCTATACGTAGGGTAAAATATCCCTAAGTATACGCAGCAAGAAAAGAGGAAAAAAGAATCAAAAGAATAATCACAAATTCGACACCCTCCTATACTTAGGGTAAAGTACATCCTAAGTATAGCATAATCATAGGATGAAGATGGGGTGTTATACAAAAGAATTTGCGATATGGACAACTGGATCTATACAGTTACGAGAGAGAAGTGATAATCAGGCATGAGATGCAAATCACGTGAGTCAAATACCACATCTCATGCAAAATGAATAGGGGCAACGTCAACGATCAACGAATCATGATCTAGATATGGCTTCAGGTACTGATTGTTAACTTGATAGGTAGATTCAGATGATATCTCGGATATATCAATGATACCATTGTCGTGCACCTTTCGGACCAAGTATGGTCCCTTCCACTTGCTCTGCAACTTCCCTAGAAATAATCTTTATCTAGCATCAAATAGCCATACTCTCTGGTTTGGCTCAAACTATTTATGGATGATATGAGAATCATGTCATGTCATTACTCTCTCTTTATATTGTAGGCTACTCGAAAAGGTTGTCTCTAAGCTCCTCCAGGGCTGCCAACTCTGCTTTCCTCTGATCTCCTATGCTCTTGGGATCCAACAATAACTAGGTGGCTGCCAATAGTGACTTGTGCTTAATCTCCACGGGTAAGTGGCATGGCTTGGCATAAACGAGACGAAAGGGAGATATACCCAAAGGTGTCTTGAAGGAAGTCCGATAGGCCCACAAGATAGTTCACAATGTCAGCATACCATGGAAGCGAGGCGATAGAAAGGATCACCTCATATGGGAATGTCTCTATAATAGGTCCCATCTGCTCTGATTCCTTAAGGTTCTCTAACAGAGAGAGGTGAGCTGCCACCACATTCTTGACCCCAGGCTCATCGTTAATATCAAATTCAAACTCCTGGAGTAGAAGGATCCATCTGGTCAATCTAGCTTTGGCATCCTTCTTTGCCATAAGATACCGGATGGCATAATGATCTGTAAAAATTGTTACTCTGGATCCACGAATATAAGATCTGAACTTATCCAACGCAAAGACTACGACTAGCATCTCTTTCTCAGTATAGTTCCGTTGGGTGGCATCTAAAGTACGGCTAGCGTAATGTATCGTATAAGGTAATCCATCCCTCCTCTATCCTAACACAACCACTATGGCAAAATCAGAAGTATCCGTCATGATCTCAAATGAAAGAGACTAATCAGGTGGCTGAATGACTGGAGCCTCAACAACTAATCCCTTGCGAGTCTTGAATGATGCTCGACACTTATCATCTACAATGAACTCGGTGTCTTTCATCAGCATCTCAGTAAGTGGTCGGGCAATACGACTGAAATCCGGAATGAATCATCGGTAGAAACCGACATGCCCTAGAAAAGACCGCAACTATCGTATATTGGAGATGGATTGAGTTTCCTGATGATATCCACCTTGGCCGGATCAACCTCCATGCCATGTTGGAGATGATATGACCAAGTACCGTCCCTTGAGTCACCATGAAATGGTTTTTCTCCCAAGATATTACAAGATGGATCTCGATATAACGTTGAAGTATGCGGTCTAGGCAATCTAGACAAGCATCAAACCCATCATCGTAGATCGAGAAATCATCCATCTTATAGTTAGACCAGGAAAGGCACATGTGACTTGGTAGATTGACAGTTAGACCATGAGCTTCCGCGGTTTAGACGATTTTTGTCTATAGAAAATATTATAGTTTAAGTTCAGATTATATGTAACTCTCACGTGCTTATTTCTTTCTGTTCTGTTCAATTTTGAGATACATGTATAGAATGTTAGTTTCTTTTGTAGATTTAAATGAAAATAATGCAAACATGAATATGGTGGTACTTGTTATTCTATGGCTTATTATTAAAATTGTGAATTTCATTCGAGTCGTAAAAATTTTTCCATCATTTTTGGTAACGTGATGCGATCAATAGCGAATATAATACTGCGAGTGATGTGTAAACGGGTAACCCAGATTTCAGGCGGGCATCTCACAGTTTTGGACCCAAACTAGGCCAAAGTCATGCAAACAAAAATTTGCAGCAAAAAAGAGTGGGGGAGATGTCGTAAAAAAATGAAGAGGAAATGGAGCAACATGAGAGCCCCCTGTTGACAGGACATGTTTTTTTTCTTTTAATTGAGACCCAGTGGACTGTTGAATTACTTTAAAAAATGATGAGAAGAAAATAATCAAACTAGAGTAAGGCACTATACATGTTGGTTGGAAGGATAGAAATAAGGTTGAATAAGGTGAAATAAGGGTGGTTAAGGATGAATAATGATAGGAATAAAGGTAGGAAGGTGGAATAAGGATAGGAAAAAAAAGTGGAATACAAGTAAAGAGATGCGCAGAGGGAGATAGCTGTGGGAGGAAAGAAAGTAGAAAGGAATAGTGCCCCTATTCTTAGAGGTATTCTCCAAACAAACACCAAAATAAATTGCAGGAGTGCGTTATAAATACGGGGAAGAGTGTGTGACAACTTGGATTCAAATTTTAAATTATTTAAATATTTTTTATTGATTGTTGATGTAAATTAATTTGAGAATGGCTTTACTCGGAAAAAAAAAGAAAGACGGCTGGCTGGTTACTGTACTGAGGTGAGACATGAGTTTATATATACAAGTACCTATAACAAGCTTGGCCCCCAGCGGGAAATGCTGATTGGTTGATCTCGATGTGGCCGTGCATTCCTGCTTCCTCGGGTCCGTGGAGTTGAACCCATCTGGACAAGTGCAGTTGTAGCCTCCTGCAGTATTTATACACGTCCCATAACACGGGTACAGCTCTCCATTCTGGCACTCGTCGATATCTGCCAAATCCAATTCCAACGAATTAAAAACGTTTTCCTGTTGAATCAGCGCACCCTGTATGTATATATCGAACGATCTAAGATCATCTCAGTATCAAAGGGTTACATCACATGGTATGAAAACAAACAGATTTTGAGTCACTGTCAATGAACATACAGAGTACCTTGTAAAATCTTTGCAACTACTCTGACAGCCAAAATTAGATAATCATGTTCTAGTTTCCCCCACACAAATTAGATTGTATCGAGTACCTTGTAAAATCCGGAAGTAAAAAGATATAATCATGAAAAAGAAGTTTTTCTTCGCATTCTCCATCTTTGCAAGAAATCAAAAGTTATACTTATGATGGAATTACATGCAAAAACCAGCGATTATGTCATGTATTTTGATAGCAGATAGATAGTAATGTTACTTTCTGAAAGCGAAGTTGCCTTGGAAATCAGAAAGAACCGATACACACAAATCAATATATGCATGTAAAGATGTGCATAATGTCAAGTTTTCATCTATTTTGATGTACAATTTAATATATTATATATCCAATAATCACGGTTTATAAAAAAATAATATCTTGTGATATCACAGTATCAACAACAAGTTGGATGCTTGAAACTTTTCTAATTGAATTAATATTAAAAAGATACTTTTATCAGTTGAGTCTTTTTCAGACATTGCAAAATCAGTTATATCATTCCTTTTTTTAATATCATTTGTACTCTTATCTTTTTTGTATATGTCATTTTGTAAATCAGTTATGCCGTTACTTTACCTTAATATAAGGATGAAATTATGAATTTTGTAAGATGATAGGGGTCACAAGTGATATTCTAAATAGGGGAGGAGTATAACTGATTTTGTAATGTCTGAGAAGGAAGGATACAACTGATAAAAATACTAAGTGATAGGATACAACTGATAAAAATACTAAGTGATAGGTAACCTGAAATGAAGATAGGAATGAAAGTCAAATAAGATTAAATAATAAAACGCGGATGCGATGTCTCTTGGAAATTGCACTGAGTAAGAAATTGACTGCTTGTTCCAAACGAACCGGGTATAAAAGGAAAAGGTCGTACCTTGACAACCACCAACGAGATAAGGATTGCCTTCGTACCCAGATGAGCAGTTACAGTAATAGCCAGCTCCGTTAACAGAGTCCACACACATGCTATTGCTGCTGACGCAACGAGATAAGGATTTGCTCTTCGAAGCTTCTGCACAGCTCTGGTTCCCGACGACCCACTCGAGGACGAGCGGCAGCATCGTGTCAGTGGATATAGAAGTGATATCGCTGCTGTGGAAGGTGTAGTTGCTCTTTTCCACGAGAAACGAGTAGCTGCAGTTGTTGAATCGGGTCACTTTGCTGCTCTTATCCCTTTCCGTAAAGGTGGCCTCGTACCACTTGATGCCTGGCGGAATAGAAGCCTCGCAGCAGCCGACCCCCGAGCACTGCTTGTCATTGACGTTTGCCGGGTCGTTGCAACCAGAGATACAGCCGCCGTAGTTGTTGCTGTTGCCGATGAGGATCTTGGCGGAGGTATCGCAGCCCACGGCCGTGAAGACGTTCTGGGTGCTTGACATGGTGTAAGGGGAGCCCTCCATGGACATATTCCATGGTAAGAAGTTGCTGCGGCCAGAGCTGTTGTAGCAGTCCAAAGAGATGTTCATTAGCACTCGCATGCGAGCTAGTGGGAGATTTATGCCCACGACGGGGATTTGGTAGGGGCCGTTGGGGTAGGTGGGGGTGTCGGAGGAGTTGCTGCAGTTGAAACCGAAGTCGGGGAGCATGTAGCAGCCCTCGGGATCGCCGATGATGCCGAAGGGGTACGGGAGATCGACGCCTTTGCAGGTACGACGGCAGTTGGGCGGGGGCTGTGCTGTGGCGATGAGTAGAAGCAACGGTAGTAGGAGGAGGTACGGGAATCGATAACCCATTTCTTGCACAAGTGAAGTTCCTGTTGTGTGGGTGTGGACCGGAGGTTATATATACACACTTAAATCCAAACGTCAATCATCTAAAATAATTATACTATAATATACTTCCTTGTCTTGTCTCACACGCGTGACCCTCAGCCTTGGCCTCCAAGATTTGTAAAAGAAGTGTTCAAATACAATTGAACTTAAAAAGAACAAGAAAAGAAAATGAAAAATCACAATCTAAGTGTCTCCACTCAAATCATAACTTAGTAGCCAAATATGAGAAAACCTCACGATCTTCTTGGCATTAAAATTTCGTGATTTTTTTTTCAAAACAACGCGACCATTTCAATATCAACATCTCAAATTAGCACTTGATGCTCAACGGAACAATCATACCTTCCAATCTTCATCATCGGATCCCCATCATAGAGGAGATCATAGCAGGCGGGCGAGAGGCACCTCAACACACAATCCTCCTTCTTGATCATCGACAACTTGCACTACCACCCTACAATCCATTGCAGCATATCCACCATCAAGATCCAATCATTAGCACAACCCGCCACCGCCGCGAGGCCACATGAGGGACACCGGGGCACGTTCGAAGGTGTTCTTCACTGAAATGACATGATCGGAAGGCGATCAGATCAGATCAGATGAAGACGATAAAGGTGCAATTGATCTTACCATTGGAGTAGAGGCGACGATTGGTGGAGGAGGAGTAGAGTGTGACAGCGAGGGAGACGATGTTAATGGAGAGGAGGGGGACATTGGGGGAGAGTGGTGGCAGAGTTTCTTGGGGGAGGGAAAGAGGAAGCGAGAATGATTTGATTTAGGGAAAATGGTTGCTACCATTAGGGGTGTAGGATTGTAAAATTGTATATTTAGAGTGCGCTAAATGACCAAAATGTGGTTTCAATATTAAAATAATAAATTTAAAATATAATCAATTCCATCATGTGATTATAAATAAATGGATGAGATCGAAGGCTCGCCATAATTGTAGTGAGACACAACCTCATTTGAACTTTCTCATATGTGTGTGTGTGTGTGTGTGTGTGAAAAGGGACGCTGCTGCATGTAGCAGCCAACGTGGCTGCTACATGTGGCAGTTTTCGCAATTTTTTTTATTTTTTTTTCAAAATTAAACCATCAATATTCATCTATATATCCCTCCTACATTCTATAAAAATTTCGTCAGAAACAGAGACTCCTATGCCCTCTATCTAGACCGGTATTTTTTAACGGCCTGAATTTTGCTGTAATCGACCTATGGACCCTTTCAAATGAGGTGAGCCTCACCACTTCTATAGTTAGCCATCAACGAGATCCATTAGATCATGATCCAATAGTATGATGCTAAAAAAGGTATTTCAGTCCTTTTGTTTCGAGTTAAATTGGAAGGTCATTTAATGATGCTAGTATCATTTTGTTCTTGTTTTTATAATGATTTTTTTGTTAATTTTTTTATTTTCTTATTTTCAAAAATATTCTCAGCAAAATGCTTAATGCATGTAAATGTACATGAATATGATTATGTGACATTTAGATTTCGATTTTGGAAAATCCAAACAATATTTTTTTAACATTCCCATTGAATAGTTTTTTTTTGTGAAATTACTATTTTCAATAGTAAATTTTATATTGCCCTTTGTAAAATTTCATAAGCAGTTGTAATTTCTCTATATTGCTTTGTAAATTCCATGTTTTATATCTTTGTGTGTAAACATTGTATGGATCTTTGAAATTATTTCATGAACCTTTGTAATTGTTATGCATTTCTTTGTAAAATTTGTAGTCGCTTGGTAATATTTGTATGGAAGTCTACAAAATAAAAGAATACCGTTAGAATTTGATAACACGTGAAAATACTAGGTTAATGTAAAAAATACTATGAGAATGTAAAAAATAATCCAAGATATGTGAAAATCATTTTGTTATTTGTAAAAAAATGATATGAGTAAAAAATTTGTTCACATAGCGGCCACAGAGTGGCGTGCCTCCCTCCTCGTTGCCATGTCCCCCTTCTCCTCCCTCCTCTACCTTCCTTTGTGCCGTGCCCTCCTCCATGCATGATTCTCGTCGATGAATCTATAGAGAGAGAGAGAGAGTCGATGAATCGAGAGAGAGAGAGGAGGTATACTGTCATCGACAAATCATGAGAGGGGGCGCCAACGTTCCCTCCCTCCTACGTCTCCTCCACGCGTGATCGTGCCATCCTTCCTCCACTCCTTTATGTGCAACCGTCGTCGATGAATCGAGGGAGAGAGAGGAGGAGGAGGAGGTGAATCACCGTCGACGAATCGAGAGAGAGAGAGAGGTATGCCGTCGTTGACACTCGTGAGAGAGGGGAGGCACCTTCAATCAATAAAGAGAGAGAGAGAGACTAGGTCAAATAGTTGTTACATTCTGTATTAAGAATGCGACAAAATGACTGATGAAACTCCATTTCATCATCTTTATTATATCATTTTGGCTTTAAAAACCTTAGTAAATGTGTGTAAATAGGCTCAATTCATGCATTTTATCATTCATGCATAGTTGTGTAAATAATGTACAAAATACGGTTTTTAAAGCAAAATTTATAGAATAAAGAAAAGAAAAGAAATAAATTATTGAAAATATTATATGACTAGAAACTCCGAGACCTAGGCATCTCAATGACTAGGTCAACAAGGAATAACGTAGGGAGAGATAAAGGCCAAAATACAAATAAAAATCCCTTTTATTCTTTATTCATTTTGGGAAATATTTTTAGTTCCACTTTTTATACTTCTACAAAATAGATTTTACATAAAAATAATATATATATAATGCACAAAATATAATTAGAATAAGATTCCAAAATCCTAACTTCCCAACCCATATCTCTCAAATATAAACTCAAAATATATCAAAATCACTTTAATTATATATAACTTTTAATAAGCTATTTAATGTAGGTGATTAAATATTTTTTGGAGTTACGGTTTGAAAGTTTGGTTTTGGACGCCTATTGTATACTTGTACTGATTAAAATATTCTTTTTATTTATTATTTGTTATTTTTTAATTTTATATTTTTTTATAATTTTTTAAATATTATTTATAATATATGTTCATATTAAAATAGGAATAAAAATACAAATAAAACATTAAAAAAATACTTGTATAGATTATATAGATGAATTGTCTATAATTATACCTATATAGATTATACATCTATTTATATAATACTTCGAAAAAATAAAATAAAAATATATTTAAGTGTATAAAATTAAGTTATAAATATATAAAATAATAAAACAAAATAATAAAATTAAATATACAACATAAAAATAAAACATTAAAATATATAGATGAATATACCTATATATCCCCCCTAAAAGGTAACTTGTAATTTTATATACCTCTAATAAATAAATAAATAAATATCATCATAAAATACTTCATAAAATAAGAAATATTTTTTATTTTATAAACTAAAATTAATAAATCATTTATTATTTTTAATTAATTTTACAAATCTTTTCCAAGGATTTTTCCTGGTTGGTCCACGTCGACCAACCAGGTGCATCAAAGAGTTGACCGAGGGTCAACTCTCTGACCACCCCATGGTGCCTCTGACATCTGATTTTCGCCTCGATTTCGATCCTTTTTGGAGATCGATACTTTCATCTTTTCGAGTCGACTTTTTGATGACTTTTGCTCCTCGATTGTCAGTAATACACGCCCCAATGTCACCTTGGGTTGTGCACCACTGCATCGAGGAGTACGTCTCGCTCTTTGGAGACACTCGTCAATGTGCATAAGAACCACCCTCGAGCCTAACATCGATTTTTATCCCTCTTCCACCATTTTCCCAGAACTCTAAGGTTTCCCCCGTCTTCCCTGGTGACAACATGAGCACCGTGTGAATCTCTGCTTGGTGATTGGCATTGAATCGAGGCCGATCCAGTTAGCTGGAGTGACTTTGCTGGAGCTTCCCTCTGACGTGCCCCCAGTGAGCTTCTTGTCCCCTTCTTTGTAGTTTGAATTCCCTAGAGTACAGTAGAGTAGTGTATATCTTTTATAGCGTCAAATCTCTGTCATTTCATGCAAAATCCTTGAAATCTCTCGATCACCGGAGCCATGGCTCTACCGCTCGGTTCGAGCAATGCAGTCACTCTCCGACTCCGCTAGCACCTCCATTCTCTCCCTCACTGTTCTCTTATCACCCGACACACTTCAACCCACCTTGCTCTCGCAAAGAGCAAGTTTGCCGCCTCTTCTTCTCCGCTGCTCGCCGGAGAGGCTTCGCCCAACCGTTTGCACCCCCTTTTCTCCCACTAGAGGGTCAAGGCATTTTCTCACCGACCTTACTAACGTCTCCTGCAAGTACTTGGATCGAAAGAATTGCTTGGGGGCGATTTTACCCCTTGCCAGACCAACCTGGGCTTCGTCCTCAACCTCGTCGCCGTAGAGGAGCTCCGGTGGCTGCCAGCTCCGTTTAACATCGCCAACAGCTAGAGGATTATCGTAGGAACTCATCTGGCCATTTTGGAGCTTGTGGGGAAGCCAGAGGAGGTCGATCAAGCTCGGCGAAGTTCATCTCACCGGTGTTCTTCGCCAGTTCATCCTCCCCCTCTCCCCATCATTAGATCATGAACGTTGGCTCAGTTTAGATCCTAGGCGTTGGATCTCTGCACATCTTCACTGTCGGATCGCCCCAATCGATCTAATCCCAGCCATTCGAGGTCAACCGTCATCGCCGCTTCTCAAGAGGACACATGACATTAGTGACAGCATCACCACCGTCCGTTTCCAGCTATAGGCGTGGGTATTTTGCTTCTTAATCCATGTGTTTTTTGTATTTAATATTCGATCCATAAACCTTCATTTGCAGTTACTTTTATTTTGTAAAATTTGCAACAAAACCCATGTGCTCTCTATATTCATTATTAGGTCCACGCCACGTCACCTCATGTGATGCGTCACTTGAGGTGGCGATTTTGTGGCAGGACCCTTTGGGTTTTGTGTATTTCGGATTAGTCCTGTAATTTCATAATGTGGTTATAATTGTTTGGTGAATCTGCAAGCTATCCCCCAAGTTTTGTGGCAATTACAATCAGGTCCTCGCCATGTGTATGTGTTTCTACACGTGAGATTTGGCGAATTTGCATTGGTCCATTAACTTTTTACCTGCGTTATATATTTCTGTGAAATTTTCACTTTGGCCCTCTCACTTTTATCCATTTATAAAAATGCCCTTCCTAGTAGTGTAATTTCACTTTGTTGTCTTTAATTATTTCATACATCTATAATCCTCTAAAAAATTCCAAAAAAATATCATAGCTTTCTGTTGCATTGCACTTTAATGTCGTATTTTTATTTTACATTTTTGAAGTATTTAAATATTTATAAAAAATCAAGAACATGCATTTTTATTCCTGTTTGCATTAGAAAACACCTAAAAATTAGAAAACCTTTTCGAAAATTTTCAAAAAAGCATCTTTTGTAATATAAAAAAACCTCATAAAAATTGTAAAATCCTTAAAACCTTTATAAAAATATAAAAAAATCCATAAAAAAACCTAAAAATATAACTTTGAATTTTCTCTATTTTATTATATTTATTTTAAAATTTTGAGAATTTTGGTCAAAGTTTGATATTTTTTTATCTCCAATTTAATTTCAGTAAATAATTTATTCCCTATTTTGAGTATTTTGGACTTTAAAAATACCAAAAAAACTTGCAGAAATATAGAAAAATCACAAAAACATTAGAAATTATAAAAAGCACAAAAACGATTTATTTCCTGCATTTTGCATATTTTTATACATATAGTATCTCTCTCTTATCCCTCTTGTATATATATATATATCATTCATATTACTTTATATATATTTTTAAAAGGAAAAGAAAATATAAAAAAGAAAAAGAAAATACAAAATCAAAAATTAAAATAAAAGTATAAAAATATAAAAATAAAAAATCAAATAAAAAATAAAAAATAAAAGTAAAACCCCACAAAACTTGCAACTTGGCTAAGTATTTGAGAAGATATTTGGTGCTTGACTTGTATCTTGCCTGCTCTACTCCTTTGCTTCATGTGATTGACCCCTACTTGCTTGCCACTATACAATCTTAGTAGGGTATAATAAATTTTAACTCTTGCTTTTAATCGCTTAGTTACTTGTGTGGGTTAATTGTTGAATAATGAGAGGATTCGAGTAGTCGCATCAGCGACAGTGAGCCTGAATTGTCAGGCCACTACTTAGCGACTCCCATCTAATCGTTTTTCAAATGGCGTTGTTGCCAAGGGAGCATCAGCGAGTAGAGTTTTATCTCTTCACTTTCTTAGCTATTTTTTATTATCTCTCTTTGTTTGATTATTAATTTTGAATTGTATGACATCTCTTTATTGTCTTCTTGTGGGGACCACAGACTATCGCCTAGGTGATTCTACGCAACCTTGGGAAGTGGAGTCGGCTATTCTACCCTAGCTGGAAGGAGAGAGAGAGAGCAGGAGGCTCTTGAGAGAAAGATGATAGTTTAGGATTTGTAATTTTCGGTGAGAGAGAGAGATTCATTTGACTATTAACTTGTAATAATACAGGGACTTTGGACACTCGGGACCAATTTCCAAGTGTTCACTTGGGGGCTCACCACGATTTTTGACGGATTTCATCGTCTTTTTCATTTTGTTACCCGATTTTGGTTCTCTTTATTTTGTGGGATGAACCCTTAGTTTTTTAGGCTTGCTTGATCATGTAATCTAAGGCCAAACACCTAATAACCATTGCATGTACCTATAGTCTTTACATTTGGACTTGAAAATTAATTAAATTGCTTGACACTTACTTTGAATCCGTGTGCCCTGAGAGCCCTCCATATAACGCTTGCAGGACCCATTGTGGTGGGCACCGAGGAGGCTCCAAGATCGTATTTTTTACTTTAGGTTTCGCTCTTCATGTTTCGTATTTGGTTCTTCACGCTAGCAATTGCCTTCTTAGGATGATTTCTGTGTGCATATCAGCATTTAGTATAGGTTTATAAATTCTTATTTTGCATCCCGCATGGAGAGAGTTGGGAAGCATTGTAAGTATTCTAACTGAGTATTCATAATTTAGGCACTAAGGTGAGATCTCCATCTTAGTGTCACCTTGCATTGCTTTTCCGACCTTCTCCCTCTGTTTTTGGATCAATTAAGAATCAAAGAAAACACCAAAATGTTAGGCGCTTGTATTGAATCTACTCAAACAAGTGATAACACAAAAAATTAAAACAGGGATTGCTAAAAATACTTGACCTAAATAAAATTGATTAATTAGACTCATTTCCTTGGGTGAGCAAAGTCGCCATTTATTTTTAGGTTGTATTGGAAGGTCTCCTTTCCAGTGAGAGAGCGGCTTCGTAAGGATTAGAGCCCAAAATCCAGTTTGTGGCTGCCTTGTGTATTTCCTGGATTTTCGAAGTATTGGCACTTCTATCGTATGTGGACGAGTAGGGTTTGGTCAGTAATAATGCTCTATGTTGTCTAGAGCATCGACCTAGTCTGAAGTATCGAGCATAGGCCACGCCTTCACAGGGGTGTCTGTCTCATCGTCTTGCGTCCGAGTAGGTTCTTGCACGCCCACGGGTGATTCCGTTGCGAGCGAGATCTGAAGTATTTGTTTCGCCTATCGTCTTCCTCTCTCTATTTCTTTGGCTGAGTAGGGATCCAAGAAGGGTTACAATGACCTTAAAAAGTGCAGACTACATGTTATAAAGGAGGAGGACAAGTAGGGGATACTA